>JAYESA010000189.1:0-37500 GCA_036927795.1 Iris macrosiphon | reverse complement strand
TAGCTTAATGAGCTAGTTTTGACCTAGAATTTTAGGGGCAGCCTAGTTTGACCTAGCGTTGACCATAATTGTCTTCGTTGACCACAAAAGTCAATGTTTGACCTAGTTTTGACCTAGAGTTGACTTTTTAGACCCCGGGTTGACTTTTTAACCCAAATTTTACCGGTTTGACCCATTCGACCTAGAATAACTCTAGAAGCTTATTTTTAGTTATTTTATATCAGTTTAACTCTTTAGAGCCCCATTTAACCTTGCTTTTTGTAATAGGTTCTTGCGACGCCAGTCCGGATCTCGATCCTCATCAGTTGCTCAAGACGTCAGGCGACTACCTACCTCTGATTATTTCTATTTCATGATAGCGTATATATCACCTGTTCTAGAACTGTAATACTTGATTCTGACACATTGTTTCACAAGCTGGTACTAGTTGGATTCCATCATGAGATGTTATTCCCTTTACCGTATTCAGCGGGTACTCTATCACGTGTATTTCATCATGTGCTTCGTGTGCTCTCGCCTTCATGTGCGCGAGTTATTTATCATGTACGTAGCGTGTCGTGGTTGGATCCAAGAGTATTAGTGGGGAGGGGAGTAGGAGTTGGTTATGTGATCAAAGCCAAACAGTATTCATGTGTATGTCGGTTATGCAACTCACACATAACGGAGTTATTGTAGATTATTCATGTGCAACCTAAGCCGATTACATAACGAACTTGTGCTCAAGGCACTTAGCTAGTATTCCTATTTTCTCACATGCAGTTACTTCTCTACTACTTGTATTGTTCTCCAGTTTTATATTACAGTTACTTTATCTGTTCCACCATGTATTTATTTTCCTGTGCATCTTGTATACTTTTCTATTGCTAGTCATATACACCTTACCATGTATTTGGAGTTGCTTTCAGAGTTATGTACTTCGTTCCAGTCCTGACTGGGCATATTTTTTCTAGAGGATCCTGAGGATTTTTGTCCGACATTCTATGGGCCAGGTGTCGAGGAGTGTTGCGATCCTGTTTTTGAGGAGGAGCCCATCGAGGAGACGCTATTAGCACCCTAGTGTAGCTAGGTGGGTTTCCCTAGGTTTTTCCCAGTTGCAATTTTGGATGACTGTATTTATTATTTTGTTGCTTCTGTGAGATGTTGTAGACTTTAGACTTGGACTGTATATTGGTTATTGTACTGCTCTCTTTGGTTCTTTGTTTCCTTGTTGATATCTTATCATGCTTTTACTCTTCCCCTAGTTATTGTGATTAAGATTTTTTTATATATTGCGTGGTTGCCCTCCTTTTGGAGAGGTTATATTGACATGTTTTGTGAGATATAGATTATTGTGACCTAGAACGGACCTAGACAGTATTCTATCGCCGATTCTGCGGCGTAGGCTGGACGTAACCACGACTCATACCCCATTTTTTGGGTGTGGGTCGTGACAACAGCGTACTTATATATTTTCTATCTATTATGCATGGTTTACTGTATTCAATTGGTATGCTTCTATGTATCTTGTTACGTCCCTCTGAGGACCTGGTCCCTTTCCATGTGTAGACGATCTTAACTATTCGCAGGAGCACGGATCAGGACTTGCTACTTCATTATTTCGAGGAGGCCTTCTCTTCGAGTCTCATTGTTCAGTAGATGTACTTATTTTATTTCTCTTATATTCTAGTTGGTAGTAGATTTGTCTCCGCCCAACTACTTGTTCTTATCAAGCATTTTATACTTGATTCAGTTATATAGTTGATTAGTTATTTGATTCTGTGGATGAGATCTAGTTATGCCCTGTGACTTATGATAATATATATATCACATTGAGTTAACATTCATATTATAGCATATGTGTGTATTATGGTATCCATATATTGGAGTTGTCATATTCATACGGCTGGCAAGCTTATGTATTCCTAGTCCTACGTATTTTGGGACTGGGACGTGACATATTTTTGTAGTGGCCTATGCAGGTCGAGAGCATATTGTCTCGGTTACGTTACTGTACCGAGCAAGCCTGCACATAGGATTAGAATATAGGATCTCATCCACTTATTTAATCACCGCCCTTGATTCTATTTTGCCTTCTTATTTGATTCCTTGCATTGCATCTTACTTGATCCTTTCTCAACGTTAATCTTATCTTTTATTTCATGCTTGATAGGGGTTAGGAAGATGACTTGTACTAGATATATACACTCTATTGTTCAATAACACTATTAGTTAAATTCTTGTAAGTTGGGTAGTATGCCTTATAACCTAGTATCACATAGTCCTTTTGACCCATTAATGAAGTGTAATTAAATGACACCAACTATAGGCTTGTATAAGAAGATAGTGGTTATCTAGACTGTAGAACTTAGAGGCCCATACCCATATTTGGTCGACTAGAGACTTAGACAAGAATTTAGTATGACAACTGTAGAGGCACAACACCGATCTTCCTGGTGAACTTAAATTATTCTGTACCTTCCTCCATCATAACCAAGCGTACTTATATTTTCTAGACTACCTCCGCTTATGCTGCTATTTTATAGCCTAGTTTTGTAAGCTTATTCTTTTATCGAGCTTGTTCATGACATATATGTTATTGGGGATGCCTACTAATACATTGTCTAAATCAGAATTATTTTATTACGGTCTGATCAACCTTAATACACTTAGTTCGTCCTTCGCATGACTACTTTACGTGGATTGAGATATAGTTGACCCAGCATGTTAGACGAAAATACTTGTCCTCCAGACATGTTCGAGCATATCGTATCGGTTACATAACTGTACTGATATGAGCATGCAAATAAAAATTTACCAAAATAAGACTTCAATCCACAACTGCCCTGACAACTCTTTTTTTATTTATTCTTTAACCGCTTTGAACCCTGTACTTGTATTCTATCACCTCCTCCTTGAATTCTTTATTGTTGTTTTTCCTCTTCCCCTATTTCGGAAAGACGAACGCTCGTGCTTGGTATAAGTTTGATATACGGATAATACTAGATATACCCCATAGGCCAATCATATTACTTGGTGACTAACTTTTGTAATTAAGGACATAAAATATGTGAGATATTTTATGGATTGAATAATACGATTAAATAATTTGAGGACGTTTTTCTTAAATGTATAGCCTATGTGATAGATCGGTAAATTCTATGTTGGGTAGAAGTTGCATTGTCAACTTGAGATAAAAAAAAATTTAGATTGTAATCAAGTAAGATTAGATTGAGAGATTTAAGTCATTTTAATTTTGAGAATTTTTAGAAGAATGATTTAGATGATGAGGATTTAACTTTAAAGATAAGAATGCTTCAAGAATAAATTTTAAAATTTTGATATTGCAGACCAAATATTTATAATTTGAGCACATGATTTAAATTTTGAATATTGGATATTGAATTAACAATTTAAATCTTGAGAAAAAATATATAACTCTAAACATGAACATTGATTGATTGGATTCAAAATTTTACAATTTGATGATTTGAATTAAAAGTTAAATTTTGAATGTTTGATCACCTATTTAAAATATTGATAATAGAAATTGAATTTAAAATTTGAATAGTACAAAAATCTTAAGTTGAAATATAAGAATAAGATTTGATTAGAATTGTTTAAAATTTATAGGAGATTATGATAGATGGAAATCATGATGTAAAATTCGATGTGGGTTATTTAAATCTTCAAGATATCATATAGAGTTGAATTAAATTTGGATGTTGATTATTTAAAAATATAGAAGAGATTATGATAGGTTAAATTTTGATTTAAACAGTTATTATTTTAATTTTGAAGAGATTATGATGGATTTGAATATATTTTGTCATTTAGATTTTTAAGAAGATTGCGGTTGACTAGCCTTAGATACGAATGTGAAAGATTTAACAAATTATTCCTTATTTTTTTAATTTTGAGGACAAATTTTTTGTAAGTTTGGTAGATTGTAAACTCCCTCACCCAAAATACGTATTTTGTGTGTATTTTATATTATTATATTTATTATAGATTATTTTAAATATTGAATTACTTTAGAGTATTCTCTTAGTTAATTAGAAAATAAATTTCTTAGTAAATTTACTTATGTAAATATTTATTTAGAATCATTTTTAAGCTATTTTAGATTTTTGGAGATTTTTCTAGAATTTTTAGGTAATTAAAACATAGGGAACGTAAATTTCTAGGACTTCCATGATTTACTATGAGACCATACTTGCATATTGTTCCTACCAAATATTTATTTTAGGTTAAAATATTTAATTATATTTTTATTTAATTTATTTAGAATTTTAAGAAATTTATTTAGATTTTTGAAATTATTTAGTATTTATTCGGATATATATAGTCTTAATATTAGATAGATGCTAATTTATTGTTAATAGATATTAATAAGATTATATATAAATTATTTGTATTATCTTTAATTCTATTTAAGATTATAAATTATTGAGATAAACTCAAACTCTATTTTAAATTAATTCAAACCCTGAGCCTACTAGGATAGCAACTTCATGCATATTCTATCCTCATTTAAACTCATCCTAGTCATATCAAAATTAGCCAATCATAGTCGTATTCAATTAAGTAGTCTCCACCATTATAAATACCTATTATACTTATGGAATAAACTCTTCTTTTATTTTTTTCTTCCCCAAACTCCTCTCTTTTTCGTCCAAAATCAGTCGAAATTCGTCATAAATTTAGCCTCATTTTTTAGTAGTTATGACAACTTAAAAAGACGATATCTCCTAGCTCCGGACTCCAAACGCGTTCTAATTTTTTTTTTTGAACCATATCAAGGTTAGTTTTCTGAATATATAAATTATTTTAATAATTTATTAACCTATTTTTCTAGAAAATTATAAAAGTGCCAGCTGTCCAAAATCAGATATATTTTTGTGTTTTCGAGATTTCGGGAGATCCCGAACTTGGAATTATGAGCCGTTTGAAGTTTCAAAAATTTGACATGATGAACTTCCATAAAATTATTTTTCTAGAATTTAACATGTAAGTTTAATCTACTATAAAATTCGTGCAACGTAGACTTAAATATAAAATCACCAAAAAACTGTCATCTGTGAGCTTTTATGGCCATAACTCTTTACCGACTTGTGATTTTATGAAACCGTCTATTCCGACATTCATGTATCACTAAAATCTATAAGATTTTAGACACAAATCTAGGATTTGAGTTGGTTGACTTTTTGGTCAATGGATTGCCTCGATTTGCGTGTCACGGATCACAAATCCGTAAAATTGACTTTCTTTGGACCAAAATTAGGGTTTAATAATAAAATTAGATTATAATAAGATTAAAATACTATTTTAGGTTATTTTATTCAGAATTAAAATATATTAAAATGGAGGAACATATTCATCCATTTTTGTAACCTAACTTATTTAATTTATGTGACGGGTAGATCGGACGACGCCTTGAGTTGGGACTTCATTCTTTTTTAGAGCAGGCAAGTATACCTTGCCAAATTGCTTACAGTACTTTGCATGCTTATATATTTTCATATATTTATTGCCTGTGTATTTTCTTTCAGTCATTATTATATATTATATATGTTGACACACACTTGACACATAGTATCATGGGAGAGGAGGATAATCAGTAGGCGTATGGGCTATAACCACTCTAGTAAATAGTAGTAACTAGCTTGCACTATGGTAGTTGTGTCGTGATGGTCGCTACCCTCGCGGTATGTCGATCGATGGTGTCACGATGGTCGTTACCCTCACGGTATGACGGTTGATGATGTTCTAGACGTGTGTGTGAGTTGTGAGATTAGATAGAGTAGCCTACCCCTGCCCATACGTCGAAAGTTGTCCTCATTATGCATTTTATATAGATTGTCTTGTACAGCGTACTTATATATTTTCTATCTATTTTGCATGGTTTACTGTAATCAATTGGCATGCTTCTATGTATCTTGTTACGTCCCTCTGAGGACCTGGTCCCTTTCCAGGTGTAGACGATCTTGACTATTCGCAGGAGCACAGATTAGGACTTGCTACTTCATTATTTCGAGGAGGCCTTCTCTTCGAGTCTCATTGTTCAGTAGATGTATTTATTTTATTTCTCTTATATTCTAGTTGGTAGTGGATTTGTCTCCGCCCAACTACTTGTTCTTATCAAGCATTTTATACTTTATTCAGTTATATAGTTGATTGGTTATTTGATTCTGTGGATGAGATCTAGTTATGCCCTGTGACTTGTGATAATATATATACCACATATGAGTTAACATTCATATTACAGCGTACGTGTGTATTATGGTATCCATATATTGGAGTTGTCATATTCATACGGCTGGCATGCTTACGTATTCCTAGTCCTATGTATTTTGGGACTGGGGCGTGATACTTTCTCTTCTTTTCTTCTCCTGACTCAGAATGACTACAGAGTAGCCTTCCTCGTCTATGTATAAAATACGACTCTACTCTATCACGTGTCACATTTACGTGCGATGTAGTGCGTCGTTGCATAAGTAAAACTACATATGGCATAACATATAAAAAAATACTCTATGATATTCAATACATTAAGTTATATAACTAGCAGCGTAGAGTTTCCATGTTCTATACTCATGATAAAGCAGGATTATTCCCTTAGCTATACCGTTCGTCTCTTTTATTAGTATGCAAAGATTATTGTCTAGCAACTAGCATGTATTATTCCTTTTCTTAAGTGTACAGCTAAGCAGAGATAGGTTCATCGGAGCCATCCACCTTAGCAAAAATTTACGTCGGTCGAGCGAGACTCTGAGCGCGTCTCTTAAAAGTCTAAGTTTGAACTCCTTCTGAAAGCCAAGTCAGAATACCTTAGCATCAAGCGAGTCATCTCTCCGATCAAGGCGGGACGGTTTGCTACACTTGCATCGTTTGAATTGGCTCTCCGAGTTGATTGGAGCTGGTCGCTATAACAAATACCTGTAAAGCAAATAACAAATTGATTGTGATCCCCAATAAACTTAGCATCAATTGAAAATTGAAGACAAAATCAAATGATTGTAAATACCTCAATATACCACGTGCTTGGGCTTTTTTCGATGAATCTGTACCATCACATGAAACAACTTCAACAACATAAGAGAACAAAGCAACCAAGTTTAACAATGATCTATAATGAGACCCCCAACATGTATCCCCTCCCCTTTTAAGACATGTGAGACCCATCTCACTATTTCAGTATTATTATATTTTATCTAGTATATGTGTGTTATAGTTGTAAAATTACTTCCCGTGTAATTATAAATTTTTTTAGCTGCTTTTGTGTAATTTCTAGATTTGTGCTTGGTGACTCTCCCTAACTATATATAGCCATACATTTCTCTCTCGTCCTCATTTTCTTCCTTTCATTCTCTTTCTTTATTTTGTTTCTTCCTTTTCCCTCTCCTCTCTCTAGCCGAGAGCAGCCTAAGGCCGGTCTTCCCATTCCCATTGGTGGTAGTAGTAGTAGTAGCTTAGTAGTAGATTTAGGCAAGTATATCATGCCAATAAGGAAGAACTTGCACTTTTAGCCACTATTGTATTCTATTAGTCTATATTATGCTTTATAGACTGCTCTTCATGTTTACTTCTTATTATTTTCTGTTTATACGCATTGGTTGGAGTCGATCTAAGTTTTAAGTTTGGAGTTTCCATGAGCTTACTTGGTTTTGATCTCTTAAAACTTGATATTTTCTAAAACTAGTAGTTCCATATTGATGATCACTTGATTTCATGCGGTTTTGAACTTTACTTTGCTGGATTCTGACTTGAAATAAGGATTTCATGGAGAAAACAACTTTTCAGACTTAGAGCTTTTTCATTGCTGAAACTTGTTATTTTGGGACGAATGAGTTCTATGTGGCGCACTTGGGAAGTGGCCTGGACTTCTCGCTCTATTTCATCATGCGCCATCTTGTTGGACGCATGACTGAATCTGCACATGCGTCCATTAGCCAAATGCATAAAACTTAAACGAATGAAAGTTCACTAAGTTCAAAATATTTTATGCGATCTAGTGTGTATGCGGCCTAGAGGAGCATATGGTTGAGTAGTCCATGCGGCCTGGAGCTATGCGTTCCACTTTTCTCCAAATGTATGACTCAGTACCACCTTGGCATGACTTTCTATAATTTTGTCTTTCTTCTAACTCCCTTTCTTGATCAGTCATATCGGTCACTTCTCTGACCCGGCCTGTCACAACAGTCACTTTCCTGACTTTGCATTTATTGTATGTCACTCATCTTGTCCCGAGGAGTGGACTTTGCATCTTTCATGCGGCCAGTGTGCTGCATGCGGCCAGCTTGTTGCATGCAGCCAGCTTATACCATGCGCCTATGATACTTGTAGTAGCTTAACTTCTTATGATTTGTTCTCTTATGGTTTAACTATTTCCATTGTTTAGCCATTTCTGTTTAATTGTTATAAATGCAAGCTTTCTCTAATTGCTTATAGCCCGATTTGTGATAAACTGCCAGAACCTGTAATTCCTTGAACATGGATTGTATTAACACTGTTAATTTTGAACTCCTGACACCAGACTTGCACTAATATTCCTGATAATAGCTTATTATATCGAGTTAACTTGACATGTACCGATATTTTTGATAGTGCTCGACGAAGCGCACTACTGACATGCTAGAATTTCCTGAATTAAAATTCTTGAACTGATAAGATAAATTCCCGTGGTTTATTTAGTTGCTCCTGTCTTGATTATATTTGTCAAGCTACTATCATGTCCTGTCCTGCATCATGTCTAAGGAAAATTTCTAACCCCACTAATTTTGTATCGCTAGATTTTGGAGAAGGACCACATGATCTCCCGTACTACCCGTCTCAAAATGGTGAACACTAGGAGCACCCGAGGACATGAGTGAGTTTCTTCTTCATCACCCACTTGGTCATGTACTTATAATTTTGAAGCATTTAGCCACCGAGCATGTGTTTAGCTCGTATTTTGGAACTTGACATTCTAGCATGCGGGCCTACATATAAAGAAAACTCTAGACTATAGCTAGAGATGATCATGTAGTATTGTACTCTTGCTAGTTCTTCATTTTATAACTAGCTTCATGATCATCATGTGTATGTATAGTTTGGGTTGCTTTACTATTATATGTTTGGTGATCATACATCTTGTAACTTGTTGCTTGCTTCAGATTGAGACATCTAGGACTCTTGACCCAGGAATGACTATTGGATTGTAGAGTAAATTCTTACATGTCTAGACTATCGTGACCGTATCTCAGAGTATTAAGTACTCCAGTGTACGTAGCTGGCTTTGTCGGCTTCCGCTTTCTAGTATTCTGGTTCTGGGGTGTGACATCATTTAAGTGGTAGCCCATGCAAGTCTGAAACTTCAAAAGTGTGGGGGGTATACCAAATATTTTAGATGTCTCAATCATGTTACTCCTTGATCTCCTCTAGTGTCGAATTTATATCCTTGAAATATTGATTCAACATCTGCCTTGATCCTCGATTAATCATGTCCATCCCTTTGATGATCCTTGTGCCCTTTATCTTTCAGGGATATTGTTCCTGGTCCTTCTGATCATCTCGTCTGAGTTTCTTCAGTAGCAAGATAGCATCCTGATGCTCAGCAAACCCTTGAGATTCAGCCTCAGTATTCCAGGGCCGGGTCGAGAATAGCTCAAAATGAGGAACCTCAGATCCAGCCAGTGCTCCCCGTATAACCAATACCTGAGGTATGAGGGGGCAACAGTATGCTGATTGGTATGCTTCAAAAATAGTTGGCATATCAAGGATGTCGAGAGGTAATACTCACTCAATTAGTACAAGAGGCTTTGGAAGGAGACGAACATTGTGCCAACTGCTCAGTAAACAACTTCAAGCGCCTCCAACCATCGTATTTCTATGGAATCGAGGATGCAATTGCATCGTATGCGTGGCTTCAGGACACAAAAGCTATCCTAAAGGTAGCTGGAGTACCAGCTAGATAGCAAGTGTCTGCGGTACGACTATATTTGCTAGACTTGGCTCGAGACTAGTGTGCAACACAGATAATTTTACTAGCATTACCTGTCCCTTGGATTATCTTCAGTGAAAGATTTCAGACCAGATATTGTCACTACCATATTTCTAGATGAGAGTATTTTTGTTATTTAGCATATTTTATAATTAGTGATTAAATATTTATATATTGTGCTACTAATTATTTATTATGTGTTGTGCTATTTATTTATTATAGGTTAGTAGCTAGCCTATTTATTGGACTTGACCCTAGTGGACCTAATTAGACTTGTTATGACACTTGAACCCAACCATTGGGCTAGGCCCATAGACTCAACAATCTTCATTAGTTAAGGAATTATAATTAATCATTCATTAGAATAGAAGCTTCCTAATTTATCCCTCCCTAATTAAAGACCTACATGACAACTAGTTGGGGCATTTTTGACTTTGCATGGTTGCTTGGGAGAGGGACAAGGGGCCGGCCACTATAGGAGGGGGTTTTTGTCTCTCTCTCTCTCTCCTCTCATTAATTCATTCATTCTAGATCCCCAATTGTGTTCTTCCCCAAATTGACTTATTTCTCCACCAAATTTTCTCAATTCACTCTCATTTCCTTCCAATTTCACCATCTAAGGAGACTAGAAGCTTGAGGATGGCAAAAGCACTTGGAGAGAAGAATTTGGCAAGGAGATTATGTCTGGATCGTGTCCATTTGAGCAATTCATTGGAAATCTATCTCCCAATAGGTATAATTCTGAATTCTCTTTCATTCTAGATTCTAATTCATGCATTTGACCATTAGAAATTCTTTCATGACTTAGGGCTACCCATAGGAGGAAGAATTAGGTCCAGTTGACCTCTATTGTGAGTTTTACATATGTTTTTGTGCCCAATTAAGGAGAATTACGAGATTGATACATCAAGTGTGTGTCATGAGACCAATTTGGTCTAATTAGACTTATCTTGTTGGTGTGAGACTAATTACGTGTCCATAATTGGACAAGAGTAGAGCGTATCATGATATTTTGTGATACGCTATGATACAAAGGCCTATTTTGGGATTTTGTGCATGTTGGTATTTTTACTCTTTAATTCTCATTGTAACAACTTACTTTAGTTGTATTGTTATGATATTGAGATGTATAATTGGTATTTATGGAGGATTAGGAATGTTGGCAAGTGGTTTGAGAGCATATCCTAGAGTATCACTTGAGGGAGAACCAAGTGTTTGAATTAATGCACTTGGTGAATGTGTATCATATAATACATATAGATAGGTATTATATATATACATATATCAGTTATATATAAATATATATGTGTATACCTCTAATTAATGATATATATGTAGTTTAGTGTATGAGAGTCAACAGCAGTGGCATGGCAGCTCATTATTGTTGTAATTTTAGCAGCAACAGCTGCTTGTAACAACAGAGTTGGTGCAACTCGGAGGTAAGTTGATGGAGATCTGAGTGAATGCAGCAACTTCTAGTTGCTAAAGCAGTGCAGGTAACACCTGCAGTTCTTGCAAGAAGAATAAGACAGGTGCAATACTTAAGGAGACCCGAGAACAAGAGGTATGTAAGATATGCAACTAAAAAAAGGTAACTTAACCAAGTTACTGTCACGCCCCGAGGCGTCCCCCGAGTCGTGACCGCCGTGCGGGCCTGGGGTTGCGCCCGCACAAGGCTTTAATGATTTGCATAGCAAGCACATAGTCAGAGTACGCAGATAAATTGAAACACAGATTTGAAACATGGAAAAGTTCTCTTTATTGATAATGAACATCTATTACAAACTCCTGAACGAGTCAGCTAATATGCCGAACGGCTTACAAAAGTGTTGACTCAAAATGAGATAGCAGTCCTGTACATTACATCCTTTTATAAACTCAAAATGATAAAGACCTCCAGGCTGGAGGACAGCTTTGCCACGGAGCTGCATTTGTGTATGAAGAGTTGCAGGCTCGTGACTCCAAAATGCTTCGAGGGGCGCGGTGAAGATGCGCCAACAGCTGGACTGGATCGGGAAGACGACTTCGGCTCCTCGCTCGGTTCGCCTTGGTACGGAGAACCTGTTTCAACGAGGGTCAGCATATCGAAACATGCTGGTGAAGGCGAGCTAGCCTGACTATACCAATCAACACGTTATTTTAATGAAGCATGCATATTTGTGGGTTTCTATCTTGCCTTAGTTCATTTACAAGTAAGCAGCATATAGAATTTACTGAAATAAACGTGCCACCATTCGGTGGATTTTACCTGCCCGGCTGAACTACCTGCACAATACTTACCTTGCCTTCCCTGTCACGAAGACACAAGTTAGTTTGCAACAGGTTTAAATATACAGATGATCACTGGCATAATACCATGAAGGACGATTTATAGTCTCAAGACGGACGGATGTGCAACGCGGGTGCGAGCCCCCGTTACACGCCTCATTATCGACGATACAGACGACTATACAGACGTTCCATCCGGATTGGATCAGTCCCAGTGCCCCGACGACCGTCCGCAGGAACCAGATTTTCTTGTGCACAAGTTGTCCGTGATCGCACGTTATGTTAACTGATTTATAGCAGATTGTACTGTTAAGGCAACACGAATACAGACAAGCAGAATTTAATATTTGCAGAGCCTCACTGAATAATTTAGCACGGTTCATAGAACATTTGCACGAACATGCATACAATAAGCTAACAGTTCACATGTTTGATTGACAAGCATAATAACCAAGTCTATTCTCTTTTTTCTTGGTTTCTTTTTATTATTACTTGGTATCGTTTGATCGGGGCAAAGAAGAATACAGATTTTAGGGCGTGAAGCTAGGAAGCAGGGCTAGCTAATCTGGTTGGTAGCCACTCACTTAGATTTTTGGAAAGGAAAGGAAAGGGCGCTTCACGACTCCGCTCGTAAGCCGCCTACTGCTCGTTTACCTGCATTACGAATAGCTCGATCAATACCTCTTCCACTTTTCTAATCTCGGAATTGAAGTGCAGTTCAATGAACGAAAATAATGAAAACCATCGAAACCGTTCAAAGAAAACAAGCAAATCCCAAAACCAACTCAAAGCACGAAAGCAACAAGCGACATCGAAAACCGAGGCAATAAAAGATAGCAGCGGAGAGGTCCCTCCTGACTCTGCCGCTAAGTCGATCCCGGGGGCACGGTCCACTGAATATGGGAATCGATTCCGAAGAAACAAATCCATAACGAGGACGAGTTCTTAATTCAATCTATCCCGATCGAACGATACCGTCTTGTGTTTCTTAGCCGCGCTCTCCACATCGGGAGAACGGGACGCTACAGTTATAACAACAACTGAAGCAGTAGCAGCAAAGTGAATGAGAGGGGCTTGATCACTTGATGTTGGTATCCAAGACCAGCAGCAGCAGTAAACTCAGTAAGCAGGATGCATGATATGTTTTGCGTGTGGGGTGAGTGAAGATCAGTCAGGTGTTGGGGTAGAGATAAGCTTGGATATGTTGCTTTTAAGTGCACTTCACTAAATACAAGTGAATAAGAGGAAGGTTTGAGTATCAGTCACTAATGTGAATCAGAGATCAGTTAGCAGTAGTGGTATGGAGAGGTAGTGTATCAGTATGTTAGGGTAGCTCAGCCACTCGAGTGAGGCAGTGCACACTTATCTGCAGTAACGGGTAAAACGGATACATGTACCTGTTAGGTGTCATGCCCCGATCCTGAAGATCCCGACAACGCCCCCGCCGGGCGTGAATCACTGCGCCACGGCGCTCCCGCGGGGCGTATATCAGTTTCCATCGAGGCGTGATTCCGTGCGAGCCTGGGATTGCGCTCGCACAAGGCAACATCGTTAAATTTTGTGGCTATCATTGAACCGATTGAGTACGCAGATGAGGGACAATGTTACAAACAATACTCCATCTGAGTAAACGGGGCAAAGCTCAAGGCACGATGTTCTCTGAATTTAATGGCATCGTTCCACACATTATGTCCCTCTATACAAAAGTAGCTCAAAAAAACTCGGTACAACTCAAGGCATCGATACCAGATTTTTGGGTCCTGGGGATATTGAGGCACGGCTATCGCTTCCTCGGACGATCCAGCACCTGCGAACAAGCAAACTGTTGGTGGGTCAGCACTTTGGAGAAATTACTGGTGAGTATAAAATCAACGAATAGAAGCAACATTCACTAAAACCAATACTAAGTAATTATGTTATAAAATATTATGTTACTAGTGATCTTTCTAGTTTTACCTAGGTTCGTTATATGCAGTACAAGAACGGAGTCATATTACTTCTTTTAGAAATATCTTTGGAAATATAATTCAGTTCAATACAACCAAGCATACAAGACAAACAGTTCAAGCACAATGTACCAATCAGGGTGTATACATCGTGTCTCATGAGCTATACTCAAAGACTCTAGGGATAATGCAACATCTAGTTGACTATCATTCTATCAAGCAAACAAGATAATCTATCTATAAGATGTCGGTCCCCGAGAAACTCAAGATCAGTAGCGGTAATCCAGCTAACTAATGACTATTTTATCTGATGCTATTAGCATGTATGACTAATGGTTGCTTTTCACTAAAATATGCTCAAAATAGCAATCCGGACCAAGATTCAGGTCTGCACTAATAGCCATTGTCCGACCGATACAAATGCATAAAACACTATCAGACAAACTCTATGATGTAGATGATCATGAATAAGCAGGCTATATATATATATATATATATATATATATATATATATATATATATATATATATATATATATATATATATATATATATATATATATATATATATATATATATACTCTTTATGATTCTTACCCCTTGTCGAACGGCTATCCCTGCAGCAGACATATAAGTTAGCAATATATGCATATGTAAACAAGGTTCTCTTTCCCTGTCCGGCTCTGCATCAAACAATTAGATATGAAAGAAGGCTAGCCTAGCATGTGCCCTAACTACCTGAATGCAGCTATCTCTATGAACAGGATAACTTCTCTAACACAAACTCAAACTTTTCCCAATAGAAGCACCGTCTCCCATCTAATAGCCACGTCCCCCTAGATCCCGTAGGAATGGAACATCAGGACGCACTATTAGTCTCACCCCATCAATCTCCATCCACCATTCTAATAGTCACGCCCCCCTAGATCCCATAGGACCGAAACATTAGGGCGCACTAGTAGTCTCCAAACTTGTCGTTTAGCCTCCATCCACTGCAAGCTCCTCGATAACAAGCATATCACAAGCATAACACTACATGACAATACAAGCTTTCAATCCATCTATCTCTTATTTAATAGTTGCACCCCCTAGATCCCGTAGGCCCGAAACATCGGGATGGGCTATTAGTCTCTTCTCTAACAAGATAAGCCATTTACTCTTTATAACAAAACAAGCATACATTCAATCTATCTTTTGCATCAAAGACAAGCAATTATAAACACGATGACAAGCAAACATATGGACAATATTTAATTTAAGCAAGCATGGCACAGGTCTATCTATCACTTCAAGTTAGCATGCAGTTCTACTCTTTCTTAAGCTTGAAAAGGTTCGTTCGATAGCGGTGTCAGTGTAACTAGCATTCAACATTCATTTATATACTTAGCATGGCAATGGTTCTCTCTTTTTTTAGGCAAGCAGGTTATCGTTCTATCATTCATGAAAATATTATCTTATTAAGCAAACAAGCATTGCAAAAACTTAGATTCATTATTAAGGCGTGTAAGAATCATAGAATAAAGTTCTGCCTACTCACCTAGATCAGTCATCTTCTGGTTCAACAAGGAGCTCTCCAAGAAATTTTTTTTTTTTGAATCAGCAAACCGATATCTCTTGTATATAGTGCCAATGCGGAGCGGGGCACTACATTAGGAACATTTCAGGAGCATAAAAGATAGGTAGGTTCATATGTCTAGCTAAGGTAATTGTCTTATTTGAAGTAGTTTAAGTTAGTATCAGTTATATATTAGAATGTATGTCAGTTAGTATTGGTTCAAGTTAGCAATTGTTAGTACTATTAGTTAGAGTATATATATATATATATATATATATATATATATATATATATATATATATATATATATATATATATATATATATATATATATATATATATATATACTTGTGTACCTTATGATACTTAATAGTTAAGGTATGGACCAAATAACTTGAATATGGACTCATACAACTTAGAAGTAGTTAGTTTGACCTAGTTTGACTAGTATGACCTAGAAATGGCCTAAAAAAAATATTTTAACTCATTTAGCATGATTATCACTTCCTTACACCCTAGTGACATGATTTTTATATATAAGTCTGTGTGGCACCAGCTCGGACACCAAATTATATCTTTTGCTCAGGACCACAGGCGAGTACATCTCTCTATTAGTTTTTATTTCATGATAGTGTATATATCGCTTGTTCTAGAACTGATATACCTGATTCTGACATATTGTTACACATACTGGTACTATATGGATTCTGTCAGGAGACGTTATCCCCTAATCATGTTCAGCGGGTACTCCTTAC
Source organism: Iris macrosiphon (assembly GCA_036927795.1). Lineage (NCBI taxonomy): Eukaryota > Viridiplantae > Streptophyta > Magnoliopsida > Asparagales > Iridaceae > Iris > Iris macrosiphon. The sequence continues at coordinate 21,019 of JAYESA010000189.1, read as the reverse complement.
ACATGTATTTTATCGTGTGCATCGGGTATTATTTTTCATGTACTTCATTTGCTATCACTATCTCATGTTTTAGCGTGCTTATATTATAATTATGTGTGTAATGTATCGTGATTGTATCCATTAGTATTGGTTGGGGCGGGGGACTAGAAGTTGGTTATGTGATCAATCTCTTAGCGTAATCATATGTCTGTTGATTATACCCTTCACGTATAATCGAGTTACCTTAGAATAATCATGTGCAACCCAAGTCGATCATATATCGAACTTGTGCTCTAAATCACATAGACTGTATTCTACTTTCTTTTACTTATAATTCATTTTATATTTTCTGTATTTACCTTTCCAGTACCTATAGTATTTATTTGCATGTTTTAGATGTATTTCCACTTCCTAGTGCATCTTATATTCTTTTCTATTGCTTGTCATATATTCTCTACCATGTATTTGGAAGTACTTTAAGAGTTTTGTACTTTTCTCCAATCCTGACTGGATATATAGTTTTCAGATGATTGGTTAGAGGAGCTGTGTCCCTTATACTACGGGTCGCAAGATGGCGAGCCATCTGAGATTGCACCTTTAGAGCAGGACGACATAATGCTAGCTGTCGAGGAGATTTAGCTATTTCATTATTATATTGGATGTGTCTATATCTTAGCCATTTGATGTGTTGTATATATACTTTAGACTTTGTATTGTAACTTGTTACTCTATTCGTCTATTCCATATCGTGCCATATCTTTCTCTAGTTTTATTGTGATTGAGTATTGACTACTATATTATTTCTCCATTTGGAGTTGAGATATCATTGACAGGTAAATTATATATATTGTGTGAGATATTTAGATAGTATTGTTGACATAGACAGCGTTCTACTATCGATGCTGCGACGTAGGCTGGACGTACACACGTACTCGTACCCTTACATTGGGTGCGGGTCGTGACATATTTTGACGCAGTATCGCGTTATGATCTACATCAAAGGTTTAACAAGTTGAAGAAGATGGGCCAGACTGTCGATGGCTATGTGGCAGAGTTCTGCAGACTTAGTCGGTTTGCTCTCTCCTTGGTGGCAACCAAATTAGATCGAGCAAGAAGGTTTCAGCATGGACTTCACCTGGAGATTATATTGGCAGTAGATGCCAAACCCCAGTACCAGAATGCGTAGACGGACATGGCCAGCTCCCCCGTGCAAGGTATAGAACGTCATATGGCGGTCACGGCTGTGACTAGACAATGGGTGCATCCTACAAGCAAGTCACTTAGGGTCACATAGAACATCTATTATCTCAATCAGTCAAGTAAGGATAGTAAGCATAGAACATGTATGACAAAGAAGTAAGGCATCCCAAACACCTTGCCACAATATTCTAAAAACCAGCCATACAAAATAATAAGCTGGCAGAGTAGCAAAAGTATGTGACCATGATCAGCTGCAGTCTGATTAATTATAATCATGTAAGAAGACTAAATATCTATATTTACGGTTATCAAGTGCCGGTGGATAAACGCCCAAAAGAGTAAAATATGCAATAACGAGCAGTGATCAAGTAACCCACTCGTATCCTTCAACGGCCATCCGCTTGGTGTGCGCCATTGTTCAGGGGGGAGTACGCTTGATCCTCGGGTGCTGGCTCTAAAACTGGACATGCAAAACCAGTGGGGTTAGACCCCAAATAGCAAGTACCACAAAGGAAGAACGAATGAAGAAACAAAACCAGGAAGAATATATATATATATATATATATAGTCATGTCTCATAGTTTCGATTCATAGCCTATCGTAATACAAAAATCTAACCCTACAACCAAAAAAGGACAAGGGTTAGACCATCGCACTATAATAGTCCATATTCCTAAACTATTTAACAGAAGGTACAATGCACAATCAAGTTCAGTTACATAATCGGCCAATCACTTGTACGACTTACTAGGTGGAGTCTGGGTTATCCCAAAAATATTATGTATATAATAGGAATCTTCAGGTCGAGCCATATTCTAGCAGGGGCTAGCCGAGCCATAAATTGCCGTGTAGCACATAGTATGCACTGGTCCCTCAGAAGGCCACCGTGCTAAGATCTCATAGAACACATAGTACAATATAATAATCGGATATTGCGATCCACTAATAAGAATTTAAATAATACCCATGGGGGCCAGCCTTCACTCCCCATATGATTGAGGGTGGCTAGTTAAGCACGATCTCAGAATTTCGTCCCTCCCAATGCTCTACATATTTTAGTTGCGTAGTTAACCTTATGGTTAGCTGGAATCACGTGGCCGGATCACATGTTATTCCCCTTATATGTCGTACCGTAGTACAGGTACGCTAGATATGAATCCACTTTATCACTTGGCAGTTCAATTTGGATTCACCCCAGTGTGATGCAACAATCAACACAAGTCCTAGCCACGCTTGGTTATTAACCAACTCTCATGTCCATGCTGGAGGAATTGTATTATATCACACGTCGTATAGCACGTAAGTATACCTCGGTATAAAACATGTAACATAATCACGTAGGAACACGTAGAACGTAGAAACATATAACACGTAGTAAGTGTATCAGCACGGATACCAATAGTCGAGTCAAGTCATGAATCATTGGTGAATCACATGAGTTCTAGTACATAGCAACGCATGTGTTGAGTCAAGCACATAGGTAGTCATAGTCACTTGGTCGCATAGTCTATTTTTACTCATAGTCGGGTTAAGCATATAGTCAGGTACAATACATGGTCACTTAGTTCTCATGCATTTACAATCATTTATAACACGCATAGAATCGTAAAATCCAATAAAATATCCAAACTAAGCAAAATAATAAAATATGCACATGGGGCCGTATAAGAACCAGGGATGCATGGGATCAATGTTACATAGGTCAAGGCCGCATAGAGGTCGGTGTCGCTTAGGGGTCCATGCCGCATAAGAGTCAGGCCGCATAGGAGTCCGGCCGCATAGGAGTCAGACCGCATAGGTCAAGACAAAGTCCATTCCTTGGGATAAGTGCCGAGTGATGGTCATTAATTACAAGTCAGAGAAGTAACCTGATGCGATGGATGTGACAAGCCATAAAGTGTCTGGAAGGAAAAGAAAAACTCATAGAAAAATATGCAAGGGCAAAAAAGAGTTATGCTTCAAGAAGACAAGAGGTCGCATAGGTCAAGGCCGCATAAGTTTGCTTTGTCGCATGATCTGCTTGCCGCATAGATGACCTTGGACTTAGCGAATTTCTCATTCGTTCAGCAAGTAAAACACAAGGAGTTCTATCACTTAGAAATTTTCCAAGTACTTAGCTTCAGAATACTTTGTGTAATGATCAGTCAAGCATCCAACAAGATGGACGGATGTGGGTGACATATGCGGCAAAGAGTCCAGCCCGCATGAAATCCAGGCGGCATAGAACTCTCGGCCGCATAGAATGCTTGCCACATGCGAACTTCTTCTCCTCTAGACAGCAAGTTCAGCCATGGCAAAGTAGTTTCAAAACCAAAAATTATTTTTTCCATAAAAACTTTATTTCAACTCTGAATCAAGTGAACAAAAACCCAAAATACTCGAAATAAAGTGCTCCATCAACCACAAAAACTATTTTTCTAAAATACCATGTTTTAATATATCAAAACCAAGAAAAAAATTGGAACCCATGAAAACCCTTAACTAAAATGCAGATCTACTAAATTTCATCCATCAAAACCGAAAACTCAAAGTATTAAAAGTGCTTAGAATCATAATATAAAAATATTAGACAAATAAAATACAAGAAAAGAGCAAGAATGAAAATCTAGGGTTTCTCCATGTCATACAAGATGTACTTGCTTAGAAATAAAAGAATGAGAAAAAAATAAGAGAATGAGGGAAGAGAGAGAAGGAAGTTAGCTTATATAGCTAGGGTTGAGGTTTGGACCATGGGTTCAACTCATGACCAACCAACCCAACAATTAAACCAAGTCCCAAGTGAGCCAAAGAATTGGTCTAGTCTCTATGACATGCAACCTAATTAACCATGCAAGTAAGAAATAATATAAGCAGAAAAACTAATATGTTCCAAATACGTGTATCGGGAACGGGGAGTGACAGTAGAACAACATGAGTTTTATACTTTTGATGTTGTGTTAAGAGCAGCAAGGAAGCATGAGTATACCTCCCAGAGAATTGTGGACAGGACTGGAGGCAAAAGATGTAAATCCCCTGATTTTTCAGGAATTTTTAATTTGGATTTTTTCATATTTTTTGTAATTTTTAGGGATTTAAACTAAGGTATTTTGAATTTAAATAATTTTTAAATGATGTTGATTAATATTAAAATATTATGAAAATAATATTTTTGGGTGTGAAATGGAAAACTAGACATAGGGTAATTTTTCGAAAATTTATTGGACCCCAGAAGCATTTTTAAAGCCCTAAAAACCAATGTATATTTAAACCAAATTAAACCCTGAAATTGAACCCGGTTTATTTTAAATAAACCAAACCAAACTGACCCAAACCGTGGTGACCCAAACCGGACCGAACCCACTCTTAACGGGTCGGGTCGGATCCGAAATGAACCCGACCCGGACCCGTAACCGCCGAAATCCTAAATCCTAATCTTAACCGGAAATACTGTTCCGGTGTATTTAACTCCCCGCCTGAACCCTAAATCCGCCATAACCCGCTGCCCTGCGCCGCCCTCTCCTCTGTCCCTATCCCTGAGCCCCGCCTCGACCAGGACTCCCAGAACCCTAAGCCGTCTTCCCCGACGACCTCGACCCTCGGCCGCCCCAGCCCTGGACCCTAACTCCTCTCCGTCGTCTTCCTCCTCCATCGACGGTCACCCCCGGCCGCCCTAACCTGCACCCTAACTCCTCTTCCCTTGCCACCATCTCTCCCGTCGACCACCACCCTTCGTCACCTACCGCCTGAACTCACACCGCCCTTCGCCACCCAGGACATCGACCCCGCAGCCCTCGTCGAACCCCAAACCCTCCGCCTGAGCCGCCTCGACCACCTGTTACCCCACGACCTCGCCACCCTGACTCGACCGGACCCTGCCGATGACTCCGCCATGCCTCAACCAAGCTCCTCCACCACCCTCAGCTCCGGCCAGCCCCGACAAAGTCCCCTGAACCCTAACCCTAGCGGCATAGTACCCGGACACAGCTGCATCGTGTCGAGCCAAGACGACTAGCGGACACGGGAATTTCAGGTTCCACGAAACCCTGTTCAGGAAACCCGTTCTCTCTCCTCGTTGCCCCATTTTTTGTGACGTCAGTTGTAACGCGTGGACTATGTAACCCCCTCAATGCCCGTGCAACCCGCTCGGTGCGTCGCGTCCTGTGGCGATTGCAAACCGCGATCCAAAATCAGGAAAAATAACACCCCATTTTCCCCCAAAATTGAGTACGCCCCGCCAAACGGGATGACTTGGTCGCACGCGATCTTCACCAAAAGGTGCGTGCCGTTTATACGGGCGTGCAGGATTTCACAAAAGTTGATTTGGATGTGCGTTTACACCAGAATCAACGCGTATCCGCCGACAACGTCCCGTATCCGCCTGTCCTAGAACACGTTGTAACTTTGTGTACACACGTCGGATCAAAACGAAACTTGCACCATCGGACTCGTAGCAATACGTTGGTCCTGTGACCCAAGTTTGGTTCGATTCTGAGAACGTTGACAAAATCACGTATCGTGGGACCCGCGGCTCCACTTGACAGGCGATTTTGTGATCGACTCATCGGAATCCAGTTCTGGAAGTTTTGTTGGGTTCGTATCATCGTTCTGGACTTGTTGACACTAAGTTTGACGAATTTGGAGACCATTGGTTTTGACACATTTTTCGGTGCGAAGAGGCCCACACGTGGATCCCACTTTAACCCGAAATTACCGTTTTGCTCCTGTGTCCAAATTGGACGAAAGAGAAGTGCTTTTTAGCTATTTTTCTTATTCTGGGAACGTTGGTGATATCTATTTCAGCATCCAGAGATATTTGTTCTGAGGCCGTAGCTTCTGATCCTGTGTGTTGGACTTCGGGACGTTACACCTTGCAGCTTTTTTACCAAGCAAGATACCTTGCCAAATTGCTTACAGTATTTTGCATGCTTATTTTATTTCTGTATATTTATTGCATTTTTGTATAGTTCTTGCATGTGTATTTTTTATTCAGTCATTACTATGTATTAGATATGTTGACACACACATGGCACCTAGTATCATGAGAGGACAATCATTAGGCGTATGGGCTTTTAACCACTCTGGTAAACCGTAGTATATAGTTCGCACTACGGGCGTGTGTCGTGCTGGTCGCTACCTCAGAGGTATGTCAATTTCTGTAGAGTCGCGCTGGTCCCTACCCCAGAGGTATGTCAATTTCTGATGTCCATTGACGGGTGTGTGAGTTGTGAGGCTTAGATCGAGTAGCCTACCCTTGCCCATACGTCAAAAAGTTGTCCTCATTTGCATTCATATAGATTGTCTTGTACAGTGTACTTATTTACTTTCAAATATTATGCATGTTTACTGTATTCAAATTGGCTTGCTTCTATGTATCTTGTTACGTCCCTCTGAGGACCTGGTCCCTTTCCAGGTGTATTTGTTCTTGAGTATTTGCAGGAGCGTATATTTGGATGGTTACATATGTTTCAAGGATGTCTTCTCTCCGATCCCCATGATTGTTAGCTGGTATTCCTATATTGTATTTGTTGTGTTGTACTTTTCCATTCGAGTTGGTAGTGGATTTATTTTCATCCAACTATTATCCTTAGATACTTATGTTGAGATCTAGTTATATAGATGCTGGTTATTCATTTATATTGATTTTCGTGGATGAGATTTAGATTGTTCCCTGTGACTTGTGATACATTCTATACCACTTGTGGATTTGATATTCATATTACAGCGTACGTATGAGTTATGGTTTCCATATATTGGAGTTGCCATATCCATGCGGCTGGCATGCTTACGTGTCCTGGTCCTATATATTTTGGGACTGGGGCATGACATGTTTTTGTGGTAGCCCATGCAGGTCGAGAGTGTATTGTCTCGGTTACGTTATTATACCAAACAAGCCTGCACCTAGGAATAGAGTATAGGATCTCATCCCCAACTGACTATGATCCGCTCTCCTTCCAATCCATTCTGTCTGAATAATTGCATCCTGCTTGATTCATGTACTTCCCTAATAGTTCTTTGAGTATAGCCTTCTGCTAGAATATAGGAACCCCTATTATTAGGATGATAATTATGTTAGCACACCTATTAAGAATACAACGAGAATATAGACACACCACTAAGTTTATAATATCTAGTAAACCCTAGAATTCCTTATCTCTAGAATTGGTTTACCATTACCCTCTGACGTATTATGAAGACTTGAGAGTAGTATAGACACTACTAGAGTTAGTTAGAAGTTTACCATAATGGTTGACCCTAGTATTGAGGAACCAATAGACAACCAAAATTTAAAATTAGGACTGAACCTAACCTTCGTAGTTAGATAGTATTGGAGAACTACAAACTTAGATCATTGTCTTATTATAAGCAGACAGAACCTTAGGAAGCCTAGAGGAATGTAATCAACACTTTTTCTTGATCATACCTCGAACATAGCAACTAGCATACCACCCCCTTAGAGAACTATGATGCTATCTAGAGCCCTCTATTTTAATTTTATATATTGTTCCTTTGCGATCTTAGCGTTCGCTAATTGCGCGATGACTAAATTTTGTTCTTCTATTCTTTATTTTTTTCAACTCGTGCCACCTGACACCTCTGCTTATAAACCAAGTATTTTTATTCTATGATTAGTATATATAGCCTGCTAGGATTATAGTTGTAATTTTTAAATTTTGAAATTGTGTGCTTAGTAGTTAGAATTTGATGGTTTAAGCTATTCTTGTAGATTGAGACCTGGTGCTTATCCCTTAGTTTTAAATTGCGTAACTTCTACCACAACTCAATACGAGTTATATTCCCTTTCCCTTGAGGCCAGTAACTGTTCCATTCTTACTATTGACACTTGCACTAAGGCTAAGACTTAGGACGACCATGACCTATGTAATATAAGAGGATACCCTAAAAAGTACCAAGATCCCTTCTCGTAGACCTTAACAAGAGTTTCTACGGTACCCTTAAGACGATTACACTATTAGTTTATTGTTATAAGTTGGGTAGTATACCTAACAACCTAGTATCACATAGTCTTTTGCCCTATTATTGAAGTGTGATTGAACAACATTAACTGTATGCTAGCTTAGGACGACGGTATTTTTTTAGACTGTAGAACTTAGAGGCTATACCCCTACTTTGTCGACTATCGACTTAGACAAGGAATTAGTATGACAACTGTAGAGATTATGGAGTCTTATCTTTTGTGAACTTGAATTAATTTGTAACTTCTCTCATCATAATCCAGCGTTATATTTTCTGTGCTACCTTGAATTATGCTGCTATTATAGCCTAATTTTTGCAAGCTTAATCTTATATCGAGCTTGTTCATGACATATGTGTTATTGGGGCCTGATCAACCACACTAATACAAATTGTCTAATCAGAATCAGTGTATTATGGTCTAGCTAGACATAGTACGCTTGATTCGCCCTTCGCAATACTATTTTACGTGGATTGAGATGTATAGTTAACTAGTAGACAAATATACTTACCCTCTAGATACGACAAATCATATCATATCAAGTACATAACTGCACCGATGTGAGCATGCGAATAAGAAATTACCAAATAGTATTTTAATCCACAACTGCCTTGACAATTCCCATCTGAATCCTTTAAACGCTTTGATTCCCATACTTCCATTCTATTACCCCTCCTTGAACTCCTTACCATTGTTTTTCGCCTTCCCTTGTTTCGGAAAGGCGAAACCTCGTGCTTGGAAATAAGTGATACACTGATAGTGCTAGGTACACCCCATAGGCTAATCATATGACTTAGTGACTCTCTGTTATAAATGATTAAGGGCATATGATAGATGATATGTTTGGTGTTAAAAACTTTGAGGATTCAATAACATGATTAAATAATTTGGGGCATAGATTTCTTAGATGTATAGCCTTAGATGATAGATGGGTAAATTCTAAGTTGGGTAGAGACCGCAATGTTCACTTGAGAGGAATTCTTTAGACTGTAATCAAGTGAGATTTGATAGAGAGATCCTACCCTAGTTAAATTTTGAGGACAAAATTGTTTTAAGTTGGGTAGATTGTAAACCCCCTAATTTTTCAGGAATTTTTAATTTGGATTTTTCATAATTTTTTCATAATTTTTCATAGAGAGATCCTACCCTAGTTAAATAAGCCTGTAAATTTTACCTCCCGATCTCTAACTATCATAATCTCCTCTAGAAGTAATCCGAGTCCAATTTCACTTATAAATTTTTGTATGCTTCGACTTTTAAAACTCCATTCACATCCTCAACGTTTCAAATAGGTAGTCCAACCATCAAATTTTAAATTCTTAATTCCAATCATCAAATTGAAGATAATTTAAATGCAATCCACCAATGTTCAAGTCTGAAATTCTATATTTTTATCCCCTAAATTCAATTGATGATTTTACCTTCATTATTCCAAATTTAAATCATGTACCTAAGGTATAAATATTGGGTCCTCAATGTCAAGAATTTTGAAGTTCATTAATCCTCATCATCTTAGTCATTCTTCTAAAATTCTCAAAATTGAATTGGCTTGAACCTCTCCCAATCTAATCTTACTCGGTCACAATCTAAAAGAAATTTATCTCGAGTTGACAATGCACTGCTACCCAACTTAGAATTTACCCATCCATCACAAAAGGCTATATACCTTAAGAAAATATTCCTTAATATGTTTACTCATGTCATTCAATCCTCGAAATTTCAACACCGATCATATCACATATGATATGTCCTTAATTACGAAAGGATAATCCTCAAGTATGTGATCGGCCTATGGGGCATATCTAGTATTCTCTATGTATCAAACTTATATCAAGCACGAGATTTCGTCTTTCCGAAATAAGGGAAGGCGAAGATCAATAATAAAGAGTTCAAGGGTGAGGTGATAGAACAGAAGTATCGGGATCAAGACGTTTAAAGAATTCAAATGGGACTTGTCAAGTAGTTGTGGATTGAATCCTATCTTGGTAATTCCTATTCACATGCTCGTATTAATACAGTTATGCTCAGACACGTCTAGGGCAGGTATACTAGTCAACTGTATATCTCAATCCACGCAAAGTAGTGCGAAGGGCGAATCAAAATGCACTAAGGTTGATCAGACCGTAATACACTGATTCTAAATAGACAATTGTATTAGTGTGTCGACCCAATAATACATATGTCATGAACAAGCTTGATAAAAGGATAAGCTTGCAAAACTAGGCTTTACTAGCAGCATAAGTCAAGGTACAACGAATATAAGTACGCTAGATGATGATGAAAGGAGGTACAAATTATTTAAGTACACAAAACAACCTACAATAAGCACAGTAACAAAAGATTCTACAATCTCTACAGTTATCAAATATAAAAGCATACCATGTTATTAGCAAGTTCAAAATTACTAGGTTGCGGTTGAGGTCACGAACCAATAGGCAAGAGCTAAACAATACCAGAAACGGCAGCTACAATCACTTACGCGCATTAGCTACTCCAAGAGTCTGCGCGTTCTCCACGGTCATGATGGTAGAGCATCTTGTGGTGATCTTGTAGGAACCTCGTCGCTTGCTGATAGGTCCATTACTCTGCATCCAAAATAAACGATAAGGGGCGCACAGGAATCAAGGCAGGATGCAAGTCAAGGAATCAATTCAAATCCGAGATAGAGGTCAAGAACGATTCAAGCAAGTGGATGAGATCCTAAACTTATCCTTATCTTATTGCAGGCCTGTTCGGTCCCCAAGTTGAAATCGAACAATTTAGTCGTTGACCTGCATGGGCCACCATAAAAATGTGTCACGACCCGCACCCGGTTATTCGGGCACGAGTACGTGGGTACGTCCAGCCTACGCTGCAGTGTCGGCGGTAGTACGCTGTCTAGGTCATCTTCACAGGTAATCTCTAGCTCATCCACAGTAAATAAATAGGCAAGGATAATAACAGGAAATAGGAATGCTAAGATTTCAAGTAAAACAAATGTGACAAACAGATCCATAGTTTATTACAGAACCAGAAGATAAATCGGGGACAAACCCGAGTATCGTGTTGAAAGAAAATACTAGCTAACTGGCTGACTACTCCTCAGAAGTAGTCTCCTGGGTGGGAACTGGCTCCTCATATGTATCACCTGCTACCTCAAATGGGGCCAAATAGGTGGGGGCATAAACCTCATCATCGCCTAAATTAACGGATCCAGTCAGGAAAGGAGCAAAGTACACAATGCACAACAAGGATTAAACTAAATATTTATGACAAGTAGAAAAGAACTGACAAGTATCATGTTGAGAATATGCATAAATAAGAAGTAACAATAACTAGGGGTTTATTGCTGTAAGTCAGGAATATAAGTAAACAGGAAATATAATGAGACAGGAAAATGGAACTACAACAAGATAACAGGAACTGCAATAAGACAAGAAACTATGTGTGTGAACTTGTGTATTTAGAATACATAGTTGGCATGTAGGGGGTTATAAGGCTATCCGGCCATCATAGACGGCTATCAACAATATAATCGAGATCCGGCTGATGGACAGTCGTGTACCAACAGCTATCCACAATAACACGGGGAAGGGTAAACCACATGCCTCCTAGTATTCTCCCGCCCGACACGAAAAGCAAGACATAAAATTCAATATTCAAGACATAAAATCCAGTGTTCTAACACTACGTGTAATCATCCAATGGTGCTAGTAGAGCAAGGAACTAATTATCACAATATAAAGAATAAACTTGAAGTGCAGGTACTTGCCTGATATTTGGATCCAATTACAGTTATATCCTCGGGAAATTTCCAGAAATATCTCCGGATGCTGAAATAAATATTACCATCATGCTCAGAAGATATCAAATAGCTAGAAACGCCTGTCCTTGAGTCCAATTTGGAGACAAGGGCAAAACGGCAATTTTGGGTCAAAACGGGATCCGCATGTGGGCCCGCTTTGCACCGAAAAATGGGTCAGGGTCAAAGGTCCCCAAATTCACCAAACTTAGTATCAACAGGTCAGGAACGCTGATATGAACCCAACGAAACTTCCAGAATTGGATTCCGATGAGCCGATCACAAAATCGCCCGTCGAGCGGGGTGAATCGGGTCGTTGTTTTTCCTGTTTTTGGATTGCGGTGTGCGATCACCACAGGACGCGATGCCCCGACCGGTTTGTCCGGGCACTGAGAGGGTCATACAGGCTTCGCAACGCATTTTATGGAATCGAAAACAGAGCTACGAGCAAGAAGATACACGCACCTGAACAGGGGTTAAAAAACTGGGCAAAACCGTGTCCGACACGACACAGGACACGTGTCCGGTGTCCGACACGCGGGGGAAATTTAGGGTTAGGGTTAGGGATTGGGATCCGGTGGCTCAGGGCGGAGGACGGCAGGGGCAACATCGCCGGGCTCGGGGGCACGCGGCGGAGGGCGGCCCGGCGTGGCTTGGGACTCGTCGGCGGCGGCTCAGGGCGGCCGGAGGCGGCTCGAGGAGCTGCCCGAGCTGCTGCTGCTGCTGCTGCGGTGGCCGCCGGAGGGGAGAAAGGAGGAGGACGGGGAGAGGCGGGGCGGAGCAGGGTGGCGGCGCCGGTGGTGGCGAGTCCGGGCTGAGGTGTCGACGGTGGTGGAGCGAGATGGCGGAGTGGGGTCGACGGCCTGGGGAACGGGGGGGAGTTTAAAGGCGCTGGGGGAGGGTCATGGCCGAGGGGGTGGCCGGGTCTGGCGGAGAGGGGTGGACGTGGGCCGGACGGAGCGGCGCGAGGCGGGCGGAGCGCCGGGCGGAGCGCCGGAAGACGCGGGCCGAGGGGACGCGTGGGGGAAGACAGGTCGTGCGGGTGCGGCGGGTCGGGTTCGGGCAGACCCGGCCCGACCCGATAGGGCGAGCGGGTTGGGCCGGATTGGCTGGTTGGGCCGGGTTCACGGGCTGGGCCGGTGGCTGGGTTATTTATTAAATAATAAATAATTAATTAAATAAATAAATAATAAATAAATATTTTTAGGTGAATTAAAATAGGTCCGGGGCCCGATAAATTCCAGAAAAATTACCCTAAGTCCAGTTTTCCATTTTACACCCAAAAATATTATTTTCATAATATTTTAATATTATTTATTAACAATATAAAAATTATTTAATAATTAGAAACCTGATTTTAATTACAGAAAAATTCCCAAAAATTCCAGAAAATTATGAAAAGTCCAAATTAATAATTCCTGAAAATCAGGGGGCTTACACCCGGACCCGTAACCGCTGAAACCCTAAATCCTAATCCTAATCGAAAATACTGTTTCGGCGTATTTAACTCCCCGCCTGAACCTAAAATCCGCCACAACCCGCTGCCCTGCGCCGCCCTTTCCTCCGTCCCTCTCCCTGAGCCGTGCCTCGACCAGGACTCCAAGACCCCTAAGCCGTCTTCCCCGACGACCTCGACCCTCGGCCGCCCCAGCCCTGGACCCTAACTCCTCTCCATCGTCTTCCTCCTCCATCGACGGTCACCCCCGGCCGCCCTAACCTGCACCCTAACTCCTCTCCCCTCGCCACCATCTCTCCCGTCGACCACCACCCTTCGACACCCACCGCCTGAACTCGCACCGCCCTCCGCCACCCAGGACATCGACCCGGCAACCCTCGTCGAACCCCAAACCCTCCACCCGAGCCACCTCGACCACCTGTCACCCCACGACCTCGCCACCCTGACTCGACCGGACCCCGCCGACGACTCCGCCATGCCTCAACCAAGCTCCTCCGCCTCCCTCAGCTCCGTCCAGCCCCGGCGAAGTCCGATGAACCCTAACCCTAGCGGCACAGTACCCGAACACAGCAGCATCGTGTCGAGCCGAGACGACTCGCGGACATGGGAATTTTAGGTTCCACGGAGCCCTGTTCAGGTAATCCGTTCTCTCTCCTCGTTGCTCCATTTTTTGTTCCGTCAGTTGTGACGCGTGGACTGTGTAACCCCCTCGATGCCCGTGTAATCCGCTCGGTGCGTCGCGTCCTGTGGCGATCGCAAACCGCGATCCAAAAAGAGGAAAAATAATACCCCGTTTCCCCCCGAAACTGAGTATGCCCCGCCAAACAGGACGACTTGGTCGCGCGCGGTCTTCACCAAAAGGTGCGCGCCGTTGATACGGGCATGCGGGATTTCGCAGAAGTTGATTTGGATGTGCGTGCACACCGGAATCAACGCATATCCGCCGACAATGCCCCGTATCCGCCTGTTCTGGAATACGTCGTAACTTTGTGTACACACGTCAGATCGAAACGAAACTTGCACCATCGGACTCGTAGCAAACACTGGTCCTGTGACCCAAGTTTGGTTCGATTCTAAGAATGTTGACAAAATTGCGTATCGTGGGCCCCGCGGCTCCACTTGATAGGCAATTTTGTGATCGGCTCATCGGAATCCAGTTCTGGAAGTTTCGTTGGGTTCGTATCATCGTTCTGGACTTGTTGATACTAAGTTTGATGAATTTGGAGACCATTGGATCTGACACATTTTTTGGTGCGAAGCGGCTCACACGTGGCTCCCACTTTGATCCGAAATTACCGTTTTGCCCCTATGTCCAAATTGGACGAAAGGGAAGTACTTTTTAGCTATTTTGCTTATTCTGGGAATGTTGGTGATATCTATTTCAGCATCCGGAGATATTTGTTCTGAGGCTGTAGCTTCTTATCCTGTGTGTTGGACTTCGGGACATTACACCTTGCAGCTTTCTTACCAGGCAAGATACCTTGCCAAATTGCTTACAGTATTTTGCATGCTTATTTTATTTCTGTATATTTATTGCATTTCTGTATAGTTCTTGCATGTGTAGTTTTTCTTCAGTCATTACTATGTATTAGATATGTTGACACACACATGGCACCTAGTATCATGAGAGGACAATCATTAGGCGTATGGGCTTTTAACCACTCTGGTAAACCATAGTATATAGTTCGCACTATGTACGTGTGTCAAGCTGGTCGCTACCCCAGAGGTATGTCGATTTCTGTACAGTCGTGCTGGTCACTACCTCAGAGATATATCGATTTCTGATGTCCATTGACGGGTGTGTGAGTTGTGAGGCTTAGATCAAGTAGCCTACCCTTGCCCATACGTCAAAAAGTTGTCCTCATTTGCATTCATATATATTGTCTTGTACAGCGTACTTATTTACTTTCAAATATTATGCATGTTTACTGTATTCAAATTGGCTTGCTTCTATGTATCTTGTTACGTCCCTCTGAGGACCTGGTCCCTTTCCAGGTGTATTTGTTCTTGAGTATTTGCAGGAGCGTAGATTTGGATGGTTACATATGTTTCAAGAATGTCTTCTCTCCGAGCCCCATGATTGTTAGCTGGTATTCCTATATTGTATTTGTTGTGTTGTACTTTTCCATTCGAGTTGGTAGTGGATTTGTTTCCATCCAACTATCATCCTTAGATACTTATGTTGAGATCTAGTTATATAGATGCTGGTTATTCATTTATATTGATTTTCGTGGATGAGATTTAGATTGTTCCCTATGACTTGTGATACATTCTATACCACTTGTGGATTTGATATTCATATTACATCGTACGTATGAGTTATGGTTTTCATATATTGGAGTTGCCATATCCATGCGGCTGGCATGCTTACGTGTCCTGGTCCTATGTATTTTGGGACTGGGGTGTGACAAAAGAGGACCCACACATCAGGAGATTATTATACCAAGTCTTCAGCACCTGCCCCGGCAGTTAGGGATTTAACCATCGGATCTACGAGGAGGCCAGTTTTGACAGCCTCAGTTCAACAAACAGCCCTAACCCGAACTCAACAATAAAGGATATCTTCTTCAGCAGGGTGTTCTTATTGTGGAAAGCGTAGGCACATAGGTTATGAGTGCTGCAGAGCACAAAGGTTGTACTTAGCTTATAGAGCTCCAGGCCATAGAATGAGATCTTTCCCACACAGAGCCAGTTCATCATCAATTTTTTCGGCAGGACCGCAATATAGGGCTCTAGTACCGGTTCAGCAACACCAGGATCAGAGTCCTTTGTCGACCCAATCTGTCACTCCCTGCTCCCAAAATACTGGATAAATATGAGGAAGGACATGGCCAACCTGTCACGACCCAGTCCCCAAATACCAAGGTACTAGCCACGTAGCAATGGCCAGCAGCACAGCTCCAATGGGCAAACCGAATTTAATGGACTCGTTGGAGTGTACTTAAGTTGTAATAAGTATAAATATAAGTTTACATCATTTATCTCAGTATAATTATAATCTCATCCACAGACAACAATCATAATACAATATGATGGACCAGTCAAGATACTAGATAACAGAAAGTAGCCCATAATCAAGTCCAAATAAGTAGTGTCTCCGGGAACAACCAGTCACAATAAAGAAAAGAGAAATAACACCAATTACATATGTACAGAAGTCCAAATATAAAATAACACTAAGCATGAATAAACTAAATAGATAACTGAGTACTTAGGAGAACTCCTCTGGCACAACTTCGTCGTCTGGTGCAAGTACCGCTCCAACGTCCGCTCCTGTCACGTAAACCTCGGGGTAACTCTCATCTGTTACACCTGGGAACATAATCCGGATCCAGGTCCTCAGGGGACATAGAAAGGTACAATAAATACTCAAGCCAAATAAAATATAGTAAGTAAAAACAGATCCTCACGACAAGCTATGTAACCAGCTAAGTGAAATACAAATGAGAGCATCACTAATACTCAGTTGAGACCACTAAAGGCTCTGTGTCGGGGAGCCCATAGCAACAAGTAGTATCTCGTAGGGCCAGTAAATGTGTCAAGCTCTGATATAGAGACTAAAGCACCTCCAGTGACATAGTATATATATAAACATAATCAGCCTGTAGCATATGTAACCTCACGTCTCATGTCCACAACGTCTTATGTCCATAACACGCAAGATCATGACCTCTAGCTAGTACAACAAGTCATAATGATATCTCTATATATGCAAATCTCATATCATGAATCATGTAAGCCTATATAGAATTATCAACTCAAGAAAAGATTCTGTCACATAAAATAGTGTCAAGTATCCTACAGTCTGACATACTTGGTATAGCAAGCACGAAAAATAGGATCGTGGAATCAACTCTCTAAGTGACATTACAAAACTCCGCGTACGGCATTGGCACCCGAATCTTGTTCGGACGCTAAGTAATGTCTCATGGTCTAAGGTTGAACAGGTACATCATAAGAGTAAATATATATATATGAAAGAAACACAAGCAGATAATATAACAGGATCTACTGCAAGTTTGGCAAGGTACACTTGTTTGGGTTCTGAACTCCGTCAACTACTCCTGGAAAAGTAAAATCTGCAAGTTCGACTCCGGATGCTGAAACAAACATCACCAATATTTTTAGAATACGTAAAATAGCTAATATTGACTACCCATAAGTCCAATTTGGACACAGGTACAGAATTGACAGTTTTTGGTCAAAGTGGGGTCCACATGTGGCCCACTTCACACCAAAAAATATGTCAAAGTCAAAGTACTCCAAATTCATCAAACTTAGTTTCTACGAGTCTGGAACAATGATACAAATCCAAAGGAACGTCCATAATTGAATTCCGATGAGTCGATCACTAAATCGCTCGTCATGTGGAACCGTGGGGCACACGAAATGGTAATTCGTCAACGTTCTCAGATTTGAACCAAACTTGGGTCACAGGACCAGCATAACGCTATGAATCTAATGTCACAAGTTTTGTTGCCAACCGACGAGTACATACGATGTTATGACGAGGTGTCGGAATAGGCCGATACGACATTTTTTGGGAGATATACGTTGATTTCGGCGTGCACACATGTCCGAATCAAGTTCTGGGAAAACCCATACGTCTGCGTTTATGTTATGCACCATTTGGTAAAATTCATACACGACAAAGTAGCCTCGTTTGGCAGGACGCACCCCGTATCGAGAATTTTGGGTGTCCCGAAATCAAGTTTTTTTGACAGTTTTCTATACTAAATTAATCATAGAACGACACATAATAAAATAAAGTATTTAAAGGGTTTAAAACTTGGTTATGTTGTTTTCACACAGGAAAAAGAATTACTCAATTCGGCATCACGGTTCAGGAGTTATTGATCTCGAAACATGAGCATTTGGGCTATTTTGAAATTGTCGTGAAGTCAGTTTTTCGTCCGACTTTCGGGTCAACTTTCTCCGATTATAAATTACTTTAAATCAAAACTCTTGAAGGGATTTAAGGTCCTTCATATTGTGAATGTATACGAACATGAAACTCATAAAATGATCGAGCGAGGAGGTTGTGCTGATACCTCGAAGTGCCTCAGGAAACGCTGCTGCTACAGTTATTGTCCGTGCTCGCGGTGGCCGCAGTGGCTCCGGTGGTTCCGGTGGATCTGGTGGTCATGGTGGTTCCGTTGAGGCCGCGGTGGTTCCGTTGAGGTGGATAAAGGGATGACCTAGTGGGGGAGGGAAGAGAGAGATGGAGGTACGGTTGGGTTAGAGTTGGCCGAATGGGGGTTACACCTCCTTAGAAGTATAATTGTTATAGGTAGTAATGAATAGGAGGGAAGGTGAAAGGTTGGGGGTTTTTTAAAAAAATTTAAGGGTCATATGTAACTCCCCCTAGAACCCAATCCATCTACCTTGGCTGCGGTCGGTCCCCCCCCCCTCCCTCTCTATTTGTGTGTGTACATGGTACAAGTTAGTTAAGATGGTCCAAGGGTTATGCTGAAATTAAAATAAAAATAGGTAAAAAGTGGGATTTTGTGTGAGAAAAATGGTGTTTGGTGAGTAGAAAGGTGGGGGATGGGTGTATGGTGTTGTGCATGAGTTAAACATGTTGGTTTGAATGTTCAAGTTGGGGTTTCAGGCTTGGTCAGATGCAATTAATCAGAATGGTCATTTTTGACTAATTAAAATGCATTGTGTTTATATATTAATTTTTTAGAGCCTACGGGGACTCAAATAAATGTGACACCAATGACATGTGCATAGTTGGTCGTGTTAGGCTAGGGATCTTAAAATTCAGTGTCAAAATTTGGGTTCATGTTGCTCGTCTAAATTGACCGCAACGGAAAAGTGTCCAAGTATCATATTTTTTAGTCAAAAAGCGTCACAGTTGTTGAGCGATCAAAACAAAGTGTAGATTTGTAAAATTATGTAAGACATACATGCCATAAGCCTAATTTGGCTCATCTAAGCCTATTATACAAAGTTGGATGAAAAGAAAAAGCTAGTATTTTATTCTTGGCATTAAGACTATACTAAAGGGTTTCTAAATTCTAGAAATTATTTTAATAATTATAATTATAATAATATTACTAAAATAATCTTATCTAAATTTTAGGGGGTTTACAATCTACCCTCCTTAAAAGGATTGCGTTCTCGCAATTAAGAATTTAAACTACTCTAGGAATTTATAAAGATATGGTAATCTATGGGTAGTTCTTAGGTTATACCTGTATCCTCGAATAAATAAGGATAACGTTGTCGTATGACGTCCTCTCGCTCCCAAGTGGATTCACCTTGAGAGTGATGCTTCCAAGCTACCCGAACCAATTGATCGTCTGTCCCCGCAATGTCTTCTCACTAGTATCTAGTATCCCAACTGGCTGCTCCTCATAAGTCAAACTCGGACCTACTGAAATCTCGGAATGATCAACTACATGACTTGGGTCAATCACGTACCTCATCAGCTATGATACATGGAATACATCATGCACTCCCTCTAGAGATGGGGTAATACAAGACGGTACGCCACCTCACCAACACGCTCAAGAATATCAAAAGGTCTAATATACCTTGGACTCAACTTGCCTCTGCTCACAAATCGAATAGTGCCCCGATTAGGTGAGATCTTCAGAAACACATGCTCTCCTTCCTTGAACTGCAAAGGTCAGCGGTGTGTGTCATCCCAGTGCTTATGTCTGTCCTGAGCTGCCCGCAGATGACCTTGAATTTCTACCCTCTCTCCATAAAGATAGTGCCTCCATATCTTTAATGCAAGTATTATTGCAGCTAGCTCGAGATCATGCGTCAGGTAGTTCTTCTCATGAACCTTCAGCTACCTGGATACATAAGAAATAACTTTGCCATGCTGTATAAAAATACATCCCACTCCACTGTCTGATGCATCACTATAAACTACGTATCCTCCCAATCCTGAAGGAAGAGTCAAGACCGGTGTTGTCGTTAATCGTCTCTTCGACTACTCAAAGGCCTTCTGGCAATCCTCCATCCATGCAAACTCCTGGTCCTTATGCGTCAACCGTATCATAGGCTCTGCAATCCTTGAGAAGTTCTCCATGAATCTCCAATAATATCCAGCAAGTCCGAGAAAACTTCTCACCTCTGCAACTGATGTAGGTGTGGGCCAAGTTTCTATTACAGCAACCTTTTCCGGATCAACTGAAAGTCCTTCTCTCGAGATGATATATGCCAGAAAAGGCACCATATCCAGACAAACTCACATTTGCTAAGCTTGGCGTACAACCTCTCCTGTCTCAGCGTCTCCAGCATAATTCTGAGATGCTTCTCGTGCTCTTCGTGGCTCTTGGAGTATACCAAGATATCATCAATAAACACAACCATGAACTTATACAAGTACTGATGGAAGACTTTGTTCATCAAACTCATGAACACAGTTGGCGCATTGGTTAAACCAAACGACATAACTAAGAACTTATAGTGCTCGTACTTGATCTTGAAGGCTGTCTTCGGTATATCCTCTTTTCGCACTCTAATCCGATGATAACCGGATCTAAGATCGATCTTTGAGAATACACGAGCACCACTCAATTGATCGAATAGATCGTCAATGCGCGACAAGGGATACTGGTTCTTGATGGTTATAGTATTTATTGCCATGTAGTCAATACACAGGCGTACCGTTCCATCCTTCTTCGGCACA
>JAYESA010000188.1:10000-357983 GCA_036927795.1 Iris macrosiphon | reverse complement strand
TAGAAAGACAGAATGAGAATCTTCACTTCCCAATTCAGACCCTCGTGGAAACGGATAGCCCGAACTTCTGGCTCTCTCACCAAGTACTCCACAAATCGGCTCAGCCTCCCGAACTCTGCGGCATACTCCTCTAGGGACATGCTCCCTTGTGTAAGGCTCTCAAACTGCCTTCCTAATTCCAATTTGTCCGTCCGAGCAAAGAACTTTTTCTTAAAGAGATCCTTGAATATATCCCAAGACTGCCCCATATTAGTAAGAATTGGCTCATTCCTGAACCAAGTGCGGGCAACGTCGAACAGTTGAAGTCCTACCGCCTCAACCTTCAGATCCTTCGCAAGACGGGACACCTTTATGAGTCGCTCGATATCTTCAAGCCAATCATCAGCATAGACTATACCTTCTGTACCCTTGAAAACTCGAGGCTCAAGCTTCTTGAAATTTTGAATGTTGCCTGGCTTGATCTGAATATCCTGTGGCTGTGGAGGAGCCTCTCTCTGAACTGCTGCTATAGCTACATGATGGGCATTTTCCATACTCTGTCGCATCATATCTGACTGCCTGTGCTGGGCTTCTATCTGTGCCCTCTGTAATTCCATCATCTTTCTAAACAGTGCAACCATCGAAACGGTATCTCCTGAAAATGGAGGTGGTGGAAGTCCCTCCGAAGCAACTGGAGTAGTCCTCAGAACAGGTGGAGGAGAACCCCTGAAGGCAGCCGAGACTCCTACGTGAACTGATGTCGTAGGAGGTACAAACCCTACTGCTTGAGTGGAAAATTGAGAGGTGGCAGACCTCGCAGAAACTGCTCCCGATCGATGAGATCTAGTCTTCGGCGGCATCCTGAAGACAGATCGAAACAAAAGAGATCAATTCGATACAAGATAAGATATTATCAAGGAAGGACAAAAGTATTCAGAAGGAATCAAAAATAGCGATTCAATTCAGATTGGAATTCCTAGTTGTGATTGAGTATCCCTCTCTCATCCTAGTATCCTATGTCCTATCGCAGGCACGCAGTAATACAACTAAGTCGTCGCACTACCACGATATCGCATAACTTGTGAAGCCTGACCTGCATGGGCCACCACTAAAAATGTGTCACGACCCGCACCCGGTGTAAGGATGCAAGTCGGGAACAACGCCCAGCCTACGTCGCAGCATCGGCGGTAGAACGCTGTCTTGGTCAACTATACTATCTAATTATCTCACAAAATACATAATCCTCCAATAATATCTCAACTCCAAGAAGAGAGTAATCAACTTAATTCAACACAATACTCAATCACATTTCTATGGCACGAGAAAATATCACAGAAGTTTAACATAACTCTGCAATTAAAATATAACAACAACAAATAGAAATAATATCCAAACACGATATATGCCGAAAACAAATCCGGTACCAAAATGCTAAAGAGAACTAACTAGGCTAACTAGTGAATCTGGCTAAATCTCTCGACAGTCACTCCAGAACTAGTGGGTCCAAGTCTGCACCATCTATAGGCTGAGGTCCGTAGTATGTCGGACACCAATCTCCCGGATCCTCTGAAAAATATTTTCCAGTCAGGATTGGAGCGAAGTATTACCCAATAGCAGTTCCAATTAATTGACAAAAACTATAAAGCAGTAGAATAGAAGATGCTATCTACGATGAGGATATAACTGATAATCAAGAACAATGAGAGAATAGACAACACTAACAACAGAATATAATCAATGCGTACAAGAATAAAGGAATGAACTATAATATCAGAATAGAACAAGGTAATCAATGAACTGAATAATAGAATCTACAATAACTATGTGATTTGAGATACTAACTAAATATGTGATCGGTTTGGGAGATTCAATGATTACACTAAAGACCTAACTCACCCAAACGTGAATTACATGGTTAGTTAGTAGCCAATGATTACACTACTAGCCGATAGTTTCTTGATCACATATTTAATTGGTATTTCTTCCACCCCGACTGATATGATGGATCGAATCATGACACGTCACTAGACAATTTATCCAATATTTAATTTATAATATTCAATGTTATCCAATACCAACAAGGATAGTATCCGATACCATCTCCATAATCAAGGTAACATCCCATGACTGATGATCCAATAATAATACCAATCTGTGTACCATCATGTCAAGAATCATAAGTAATATTTTTAAATACTTGAATTATAGTGGTAATCAAATAATAGAAACTATCAGAGAATGTACTCGCTTATGGTCCAGAGCAAATGATAAAAAAATAATGTCCGAACTAGTGTCACAGACCTATATATGAAATATTGCATTAATACAAGTTTTTGGGAAGAGAAATAAATTAAACTAGTCAACTTTCTAGGTCATAAAGTTATTTCTAAGTCAAAAGTCAAACTAGGTCAACTCTAAGTCAACTATGGTCAACTATAGTCAAATTATGGTCAACTACCTATTTCTAGGTTGTATGAGTCTAACTCAAAGATATTGGGTTCACACTATGAATCTAGGTCATACAAGCTACATCTTAGGATACTAAGATACCGTATCTCAGGATACACAAACAAGAGATAAATATAACACATATGTACATATCAAACAATATTATATATATAAAATTCTAATTACAAATGCTAAATGGATACCTTGGTTTCGAACCAACTTGGTATCGCAATACTAAACCTCTATCTTGATATCCAAACCCAATACCTTGATTATCCTCCAATACCTTGATAGTTACCTTGGCATCTCAAGGTAAATTCAAAACCTTATTTATACTAACTACCCAACAATAATTATAAACTACTATGTATTTAATATTTATATAATACTACATACCTTATTTTAGTCACCTTAATACCAACCCATAATTAGTTCACAATTATCCTATTACTTATGCCAATACCTACTACTCATACCTTGGTATATCTTGATACTTACCTTGGTATCTCAAGGTAATTGCCAATATCTCATATATATACTAACTACCCATCAATAATTACATATATCAATCCAATATAACTCTAGTATATACTAATAGAATAATACTAACTACCAACTACACACTAACTATTAATACATATATACGTACATACATACCTACAAATATATAATATATAAAAGATACTCATAATAATTGATAACTAAAATATACTAACTATTCTAATAAATTTATATGCTACAACTAAATATATATATATATATATAGTATACTATAATACAAATAGCAATTAGGAACATATTTATATATATATTAATTACCATATATATATATATATATATATATATATATATATATATATATATATATATATATATATATATATATATATATTAATATCTAATATATTTAAAACTGCCAAACTGTCGCTAAATACCCTGTCCACTGTCGCAGAAAGCTGCTGTGTATGCAATTTTTGTGACAGTTTCCTGCACTGTCACTAAAAACTGTCGCTGAAGCTTCTGATACTCTGCTGATACACTGTTGTTTCAGCGACAGTTTCCTGCAACTGTCGCTGACTGCTGTCGCTGAAAAGCTGCTGCCGCTGTTGCTATATGCATTTGTTGCTGCTGTTGCGACGCTTCTGGCTCGCTACTGTCGCTAAAAATATATGTATATATATATATATACAATATATATATAAATACATATATATAACCCACCATATATATTTATACAATATATATTTAAATACATATATATAACCCACAATATATATTTATAAAATATATATTTAAATACATATATATATAACCCATAATATATATTTATATAATATATTTAAATACATATATATAACCCACAATATATATTTAAATACATATATATAACCTACAATATATATTTATAGAATATACATATAAAACTATATATAACTATACATACACTTATACATAGTAAATTGTATAAAATACCACATAGTAACTTACACACACATGCATATATATATATATATATATATACGTACATAAAATTATTCACCATACACATTATATAATTATAATTATAACAACTCATAATATCTATTTACATGCTACCATATATAATTATACATACATATACAAGAATAGCTGCTTACAATATACATAATAAATGTATAGATCTAAGACACAAGAAGCATAATTATATATACCATAATACATCTATATCTATATATATACACAATTACATCCTCCATGAATCTAGAACACAAGAAATAGATCTACATATAATTTGCACAAACACATAGAGAGTATCACACCATATCCCACAAGATCTTGGATATGCATGTGACACGAGTCTACCACACATCCAAACGTATCCCGAAGGACACAAACAAGTCACATATATTATTTTTGAATAATACGAAGAGTCAAATATAAATTTACGTGTCCGTGTCAAAATATGACATGTACAAAGTCCCGTGTCGGAGAAAAAACCCCCAAATTAACACATATCACCAAATTGATGGGATATGACCTACACGTACCCAATTGTGGACACGATACTAGCCCCAAACACACAAGCACATGCCAAATTGATCTATAGGACCAATTGACACACAACAAATGTCAATCTCGGAATTCTCCCAAAATTGACACAAAAAGTACCATAACTTTCTCAATAGGCCTCCTATGAACACAAAATCAAATCCTATGGGTAGCCTATGCATATGGGTTAATTTTCCATGGTTAAATCTCAGATTTAGAACTTAAATTAAGGAGAAAACTGAATTATACCTATTGGAAGATGAATTCCCAATAAAATCTCCAAAATTGGTGAAATTGGCCTCCAACTTGTAGATCCTTGCTCCTCTTTGTAGATCCTTGCTTGCTCCTTCTAGATCCTTACTCTTCTAGTCTCCAATGGTGATTTGGAAAGAAATTGGGTTGAAATTTGGTAGAGATTTGGTTGAGAAAAATTCTAGATCTAGATTTGGAATGAAAAATGAAGAGAGAGAAAGTTTTCATGCCCTTTATATAGGCCTCACTTGCCCCCTCCCTCAAGCTACTATGTAAAGTCTAAAATATCCCTTGGGGCCTCTCATGAAGAAATTAATTAAGGAGGGAAGCTTCTAGTCTAATGGTTTAATTAATTTAATTATCCTCCTAATTAATGGGCTTTCTAGTTGGGCTCAATTCTAACATTTAATACATGTTGGTCCATGGATCTATTCTAACTAGTTAGGTCCACTAACACAAGTCCAAAAAATAAATCTAACATGCTAATATTAAATAAATAAATATTTAACATGTACAATATTTAATTAATTATGAAATGATCAAAATACCCTTTTTTAGAAAATACGTTAGTGACAATTCTTTTGTCTATTCTTCATTCCAGTATATTATCTGTTCACACTAGTTCATTACATTCTGAAGTTTAGTTATCTTGTATTCTTTTCTATTATCTGTTATATATTCTCGATTATGTATTTGAAACTGCTTTCAGAGGTATGTACTTTGCTCCAATCCTGACTTGAGCTTATAGACCCACTTCAAACCGATCGAACGGTGGCCAGGTGGGAGGTCACGAGGTACGGTTCTTCTCAATGGAGCTCATCTCCTCGAGCATTGTTTGGCACAAACATTTGTGTTTCTCGACTTTAAAGAAAGTGGCAGGTTTCTCGCCAATCATGAGGAGCAGCTCGTCGGCATCGAGCTCGCGGGCGGTGGTCGTGTCTTGCAAGTTCGCCAAGGTCCTAAACCTGTACGGTCTGTCGTTATCTGCATCGAGCATGGATGAGGCATTGTTGGGTGGCGAGAAGAATTCTATCCCACCTTGTGCCACCGAGTTGGATGCTCCAAATACCGGCGTCAACAGCCTTAAACTAGGCACTACTATTGTTGATGGCTCGCCACCCCGTGCACTGCCGTGCCTACGTGTTCAACATGTGGTATAGGGATCATAGTAAACTCAGTAGTGAATTTCTCACCTACGTTGTCTTGAACGCTCCAGTCCCACTTGGCTTTCTCGTAGAAAACAACGTCCACGTGACGTGCACGCACTTGCCGGCAGGGTCGTACACCCAATATGCCTTGGTGCCGAGCTCATAGCCTATGAAGACCATGTGTTTGCTGCGATCTTCCAGCTTTTGTAAGTTCGACTTAACCACCTTGACGTATACGACACAGCCGAAGGTGCGAAGGTAGTGCACGCTTGGCTTGTGTCCGTGCCTTGCCTCGTACGGCGTCTTGCCATCGACGCTCTGTGTCAGCGAGCGATTGAGGATGAAGACGGTCGTCGTGACCGTCTTGCCCCAAAACTTTTTGGACATATCCTTTGTCTTCAGTAGGCTTCATGCCATCGCGACGACCGTCTGGTTTTGGCGCTCGACGAGGCTGTTTTGCTGCGATGGGTACGGTGCCATGAGGTGCTGTTTGATGTCGCAACCCACGTAATACTCGCCAAATGCTATGGATGTAAACTCGCCCCATGATCAGTATGGAGCACGCATAGTTTGTACCTGTTCTCCACCTCAACGAGGCCCAGAAAGTGTTTGATGGAAGTCGACGCTTCATCCTTCGAACCTAGTAGCTTCAACCATATGTAGTAGCTGAAACCGTCGACGAGGAGTAAGAAGTAGCACTTGCCACCGGTTGTCGCCGGCATGATCGGCCCACAGAGATCACCGTGCACGAGGTCTAGCATGTTGTCGGTGCAATTTTGTCCTCATGCGGAAATGGCACACGCCGCTGCTTCCCAGCAAGGCAACTATCGTAAATCTGATCAACGTGGTCGATTTGTGGTATCAACATGGCGAGCTAACTTTTGGAGTGCTTCAAAGTTGAGGTGGTCGAACCGTGCATGCCACCATCATGCATCTTCATTGAGTCGTGCTGCTAAGCCCACTGGTTGTGTAATATCAAGAGATATAATGTACAGTCAATTTTGGGCATATTTTACCATAGCGAGGAGGCGTCGCTGACGATCGTGAATCGAGAGCACGCTGCCTTCGATCAAGACTTGGCAGCCTTTCTCATCGAGCTGCCCAAGGGTGATGATATTGCTTCATAGCTTCGGGATAAAGTAGACGCCAGTGAGGGCACGGTGCTCGCTGTTCTGGCACTTGAACATTACCGTATCACGCCCTCGGATGTCGATGACGGACCCGCCAATTGATGGAACCCGTGACCCCAGTGTCCAGCTCGACGAAGACCTCCTTGTAACCCGTTATGTGGTTGCTGGCACCGGTGTCGAGGTACCATGCTTCACTGTGGTGGTCATCCTCGCAGTCCAGGTGAACCTGAGTATGCATCTCGTCGAGCACAACATTGTTAGTCGCGCCTACGGAGGTCTCAACAAGCGTGTACTCCTGCGCCATTAACAGTGCAGGCTCATCATCGTCGACTTACGTCAGATGGGGCTGCTTATCATGCTTTAGTTTGGGGAAGTCCTCTGCTAGTGGCCGTAGATGCCACAATTGTGGCACTTTTCCTTCTTGTCACGCGTGCCGCTGGACGTGTAGCCATTTTTATTGCCTTAGTTCGTGTCACCGCAGCCAATACCTTTTATTTTGTCGTGCCCGCGACCACTGCTTTTGCCGCCGTCGAAGTAGGCCTCACCCTGCTTCCTCTGCTTCGTGTGAGCGAGCCACTCCCTTTTAGATAGCGAAAGGCAGCTACCTGTGTCGCCAACGTTGCTACCAAGATCGTACCGCTCCTCGACGGCTAGAAGCCGATCGGTAAGCTCTTCAATTAATAGCATCTTGAGATCCAATAGAGTCTCAATGGTGATGGCGACTTGCTCGTACTTGGGTGGAATGACTCGAAGAAATTTTTTTAACTACCTTATTATCGTCCATTTCGTCACCGAGTAGTTGCAGGTCGTTGACGAGTCCCGTGAGCGTCCATTTCGCTCGACCCCCATCCGCATCATCTTTAGAGAGTCACATGCTTCCTTGGCTGTATCTTTCACTGCCAGTGTCTACAGCATCTCCGGCGGCACGGCTCGGAGTATGACGGACAGGGACATCCTATCGTCGCGGTAGTCGGCGTGGATACCAGGTTCGATCGCCTCCCACAGGTCTTGTGCCTGCCTGTTGATTCTCATCAAGAGAGTCTGTCACGACCCGCACCCGGTTTAGGGGCACGAGTGCGTGGGTACGTCCAGCCTACGCCACAGCATCGGCGGTAGAACGCTGTCAAGGTCTTGATACTATCTAGCCAATCTCACACAAGCATCCAATCTCCATAAGGAGGCACGGACGACACAATAAATGAACACATACTCAATCACAGGATTACAGCACGATAAGATATCGAACAGAAATTAAATACAACACAAGTCAAAAAGCAATAACTTAACTCAACAATATCCAAGTCTCAATAAAATGCCGGAGACAAATCCGGTACCAAAATAGTCTACTAAAAGAACTAACTAGAAGATTGGTGATTTCGGCTAGACCTCCCGGAATCACAACTAACTATCAAGCCCAAGTGCAGCTACTCACCATATGGTCCATAAAGTGTTGGACAGCGGTCCTCTAAGGCATAGTCTGGAAAAATGTTTTCAGTCAGGAAGGAGCAAAGCACAATCTCAAATAACAGTTCCATTAAATTGATAAGGACTATAAAGTAATAAACATGTGATGCTAGCTACTGAGAAGACAGTGAAATAAATGCAATGGCAATTAAGAGAGACAGGCAATGTAAAGAGACAGGCAATAGGCAATATGATACAGTCAGTGCATGTAGGAAAATGAAAAAGAACAAGGAACATTATCATATACGGGTGATGTAGTATATGATTTAAATAGGGAAACTGTAATCTACTCTAAGTGTTTGAAATAGTAGTTTCAAAATATGATCGGCTTGGGAACATGTACGATAGCTACAGGGCCTGGCTAATCATGGGTGAAGAGCATGATTAACACTTACATTGTTCTACACTACAATAAGAGGTTATGATCACATTTCTTACTAACTACTTCCCCGCCCCCAACTAGTACTGTTGATCCAACCATGACACGTCACGATACACAAGCAAGTCCAGTCTATCATGTACGATGTCTAATATACATGTCGTGTACAATGTCAACGATAATCAATGTAACATCTCATGACTGCAGATCCAAGCTATACTAGTCCGTGTAACACAGTGTCAAGGATTCAGATGTAACATTTCATGATTATTTAATTTATAGAAATTATCAAGGAATTGGAAATTATCAGAGAATGTACTTGCCTTGGTCCTTAGCTGGTAATTATGGATGTCCTGTTCCAGAGTATCCCCTGGGTAAACCAACAGTCCTATAGACATAACACAATATAACATTTGCATCAGAAGCTACGCTAACACACAGTCAAAACACTGGCCTCAGGGCCATGCCAGGCAGGGCACTAGTCAACTAGGGTCATCTAGTATATTTACCAATTAACCATATTATCAATAATTAAAACATAATACCTATATATTGTTATTCCAAAGTATATACAAAATAGGTATAACTGTATGTACATAAGTGGAAATATATTTTATTTATGTGAAAATTATACATCACTCATATATATAAACTAATATACATGTACCAAAATACATATTAACTTATATTATATATATATATATATATATATATATATATATATATATATATATATATATATAAATGCATACATACCAAAATAATACAATACTATATACAGGTAATTATACCAAAATATGTTTTACAAGTACATAGATATCAATATAGTTATATATATATACTATATATTTTTACATACCAAAAATATGTTTATACATGTATATATATATAGGTACACATATTTATACCAAATATATTAATTTAATATATACTCTACCAATATATAATTATACCAAATACATACATATATATGTTTGTACATTTTCCAAATAGTACGTACACTATATACAATTAGAGAAAATACACTATATATTCATAGATATAGATATGTACACATATCCACACACAAATACACGTATACGTATTTATATATATATATATGTATATATACACATTAACTAATATATACTAATACACAATATAAATCTACATATATATATATTTATACCAAAATACGGTTATATATATATACCAATATGTATTTATACTAAAATACATTCTAATGCATATATATAATAGAGAAATGCGTGATATATATATATATATATATATATATATATATATATATATACATATACGCGTATATATATATATGAAACATAGATACAATAATAAAATGCAATACTATATAATATGAACATACACTAAATAATACACAATGCCTATTATACGCATACACCCACACACACATATACATATTTATATACAATACAGGGTATAATGTTATATCAGGGAGGGAAGAAGGAGAGGATGAGAACTCACTATGGCTTGGGGTTGCTGGTCGCCGGAGTACGGCTGACCGCCGGACTGATGGTGGTGGTGGCGGTGGATGTAGCAGCCGGGTTGTCGAGCAGCAGGGGGCCGGAGCACACAGCAGGGGAGGAGCTCGGGTCTGGGAGAATGGAGGAGGAGCTCGACCGGATCTCGTCGACGGTTGCACAGCGTCGAGCTCCGGGGGAAACGACCGGGATGAAGTCGGAGCACAATGAAGGTCGCCGGGGAGGAAAGGCAGGTTGGGGAGTCGGCTGCTCGGTCGACTCGACGCGAGGGAGGAGAAGTGGTGGTGATTAGAAGTTGATGGTGGAGTAGTTGGACAAGTCGGCGGGTGGATCGGCTGTCCGCCGGAGAAGAGAGCCGGGCTCGGGGAATGAACGAGAAGGCCGGAGGGATGATCGTGAGGGGGTTCGCCGGAGGCTGAGCAGCGACCGGGGGATGTGCAGTAGGGGTCGGTGGCGCGAGGGGTGAGGTCCACCGGAGCAAACAGCAGAGGGAGGAGCAGCGGGGCCGCCGGACTCGTCGAGGCAGCGCCGCCGGGGAGCAGTCGGCTGATGGTGGAGATGGCTTGGAGCTGGGAAGTCCGCCGGATGCTGCAGCAATCGGCTGCGGGGTCGGAGTGCAGGCCGGGTTGGGGGTGACCTCCGGTGAACAGTAGGGAACAGTGTCCCCCCCCATTCAAATTCAAAAAGAAAAACTAAGAAGAAGAAGGAAGGAAAAAGAAGAAGAAAATAGAAGAAGAAAGGAAAAAGTAGGAGAAGGGAAGAGTTCATACGTTGGAGGAGAAATATGGGGGCTTGCTTGGGGATTAGGGTTTTCTAGGGAAAGGTGTTGATGTAACATTATATTTGGGAGAGTGTGGAATAAAGGGTTAGGATTTGCCCACAGAATGAGTGGCTAGGATTGTTCATGAAAGAAATTGTTTTCATGTAAAGTAGAGTGGGGAAAAATGCAATTTGGTCCACAAATAAATAACCTTTCCATCTGGTCTTGGACAATGGGGTGAGGACACCTACAATTGAATAATTGCAACTTAGCCCCTTAAATTCGAGAAATTGCACAAACACATAAAATGACGAAAATTTGGCGGGCGATTCGGTGTCTGGTGTTTTGTAGGGTCAGGGGCGCTGTAAAATCGGTATGGGCTCAATTTGCAGGGCACTGGAATTAAATTGGGATTTCAGAATTGGTTAAAATAGTATCCTCAATTTAATTAGAAATAAATGTAAGTTGTTTTTTAAAATTAATTAGGAGTACATGGAGCCAAAATCAGGTCAGGTCATCAATACCAATAATGAAGTAGACTCAGAACAGGATATTACCCTAATTTGGGCCGCACGAAAAATAGGTCAAGATTGCCTCCAATTTTAATTGGAACGCACAACGATACAAAAATAGGGATTTATTAAATAAAGTCCGCGACGATTTTTGTGCGGCTAGAAATAATGCACAGGGAGCATAATTACGAGCTGCAAAAATAGCAGAATGGAAGGCGGGCATGTCTAGGGCAAGATGGTAAAATTTGTTGGAAGACAAAAGTCAGGATAGCGCTACAAATATCGAAGCAAAGGCAATGCGCAATAATTAAATAAAATACAGTAATTAATTACAATCTCCAATAAATAAATTTTAAAATAAAACAATTAACCTCAAAATCCCATAATTTGGACAGGTGTTCCCCTATTGGGCTTCTAGGTCAAGTCTACCAGCTCAAACACAAATGAACACTGTATATAATATTATATTTAAATTACACATCTCACATAATTATTTAATTAAAAAATATTATCATGCAATTTAATTAATTGTAACTACCATAATATCAAATATTATAAAAAGTCGAAAATACCCCTGTTTTCGGAATGTGGTAGTGACAAGTCTACCCACCTTAAAAGAATTTCGTCCTCGAAATTCAAAATCCTCAAAGTAGCGCTTATCATACATATTATTGTTTCCCTCAAATTTAAATTCATCATCCATGAAATTAGGTAATAATCCACGATATCTTTTCACAATTTTCAAAAATTCTGAAATTATTGCATTCCTGAAAAATCCTCGGAATAAAATCAAAGTCCATTTTTATCAAAATTTCCCCGAAATTTTTAGTTAATAATTCAAATACTCGGAATTTAATATCCACTCCTCAAATTTGATTTTAATCAATGCTCGTATATAAAATAAAATCTCGTCCAAGAAGTTTAAATTCAAACATTTAGCCCATCAAAATTTTTATTTCTCGATTTCCTCTCCTCAAAATACTCAAAAATGCGATACTTAAGGAATCTCTAATTGCAACATCCAAATATAAAATTCTAAAATTCATAACTTGTAACCAAATAAATATAATGATAGTCTCCCAAAATTTCCAAATTTTATAACCCGTTTAATCATGTCATAATCTTTCTGGAATTTATAAACCACCAATTATGAAATGTTAACTTCTTAACCCTCTATTTAAATCAATGGTCATCCTCGAATTTAATCATCTTGCCTCTCTTGTCAAGTCATAACCCCTTCGTGAATCTTCGTCATGATAAAACCCCAATAATCATGGTCCAAGAAAAATCTTCCTACAATCATACAACATGCAATCTAAGGGGATATGTACGGTCATGGTGTCTTTTGTCATGGTATTGCAGTCTCTGTATCAGGGTGTACTACTAACTACATTATAACAAGAATCATGCATACAAGCTACGGTACTAAGGTATCAATCAATCAATCAAGTAAAGTGGGACAGAGGAAAGAAAAGAACAGAACCTGCTAACGCATTACCTGCAGTATCGGTCTCCTCGACCGTCGTCGCAATTGCCCCGCCCTGCTGGGGTGGTTCCCTTCGCGGGTGCTGAGCAATATATGGTTCCACAGGTAGCCTAACTGGATCTCTATAATCTGAAGCTGCGCGCTGGCCGGGGAGATAAGGGGCGAGAAGACAATCCCTTACTCGATGTCCCGCAGCGCCGCAGTGCAAACAAAGACCTAGCCTCATTCTACAGCTCTCCCAAAGGTGACCTGGCTTCTTACAGAAATGACAAGTCTGCTGTGTCTCTCTCAGAGGCTGTTGCTGATTCTGCTGAACACGGACTGGTGCCTGGTACTGTTGTTGATACTGATACGCCCATGGATGTTGTTGGATAGGAACTGGTGCTAGGTACTGCGGTGGATGCTGAAATGTCCATGGTTGTTGCTGACTATAAAATGGTACTTGGTACTGCTGTTGGTACTGAATACGGGGCTGCTTGGCCGGTCCTGCGCTACCATTCGTATCTCCAAGAGTATTGTGACTCCTCTTAGGCCTGAGATCCAGATCCTCTTCTGCAATCTGAGCATCCATCAAGATAGCCTCAAAGGTAGCGGTACGACGACCAGAAGTACGCGACCTAATCTCTCTCGTCAGTCCCTTTCTGAATTTCCGGGCTCGATCTCCTGGGTCCCGAATCATAGACGATGCAAAATGGCTCAATCTACATAATTCTGCAGCGTACTCGTCGACCGACATGTTTCCTTGAACCAAGTCATGAAACTGACTTTCCAAGGTTCCCAATGCCACGTCGGGAAATAACTTCTCCTTGAAGAGCTCTTTGAAGGTCTCCCAAGTAAGTCCTTGCGCAGTAATTCTCGGCTCCGTACGGTACCACGTGAGTGCGATATCGAACATCTGACTGCCAGCGGCTTCTATCTGCAAGTTCTCCGGAATCTGGGTCAATCGCAGGCTCCTCTCTATATCCTCTAGCCAGTCGTCAGGGTAGAGTATCCCTTCAGTGCCTTTAAACTCTCGAGGCATCATCCTTTTGAAATCCACTATAGTGCCTGATCTCTGCTGCTGGCCAGGAAACTGCTGGTACTGTGCTACTCTCTCCAAAGCTTGGAGAGTCACTTGATGAGCATTCTCCATGTTTTCTCTCATCAGCTCAGTTTGTGCCTGGTGCGCTTCTGCTTGCACCCTCTGAGCCTCAGCTTGAACTCGCTGAGCGTCTGCCGTCACTCTCTGGGCATCTACCATGCCCTGGATCAAGGTAAACATCTGCGTTCCGTCAATGGGCAAACCTCCGGGAATCGGAGTCGGTGGAGGAGGAAGGTTGTCCGTCACAGTTGCGGCGATCCTCTGAACAGGTGGGGGAGGAGGATCCCTGAAAAGTGCAGACACTCCTACATGCACCGGAGATGTAGAAGGAACTACGACTGTCTGTCCTTCAGGTGGAGAGGTGGCAGACCCCTCTAAAGCTGATGTTCCCGCTCTCATAGACCGTGTCTGCGGCGACATCCTGAAGACAGATCCCAGAGAATCAATTTAGGCAAAATGCGATATCATCAAGGAAGGACAGTACAGTTCTAAAGAAGCAACATTCAAGATAAAAGATTGGGAATAAATATTCCTAGTTGTGATTGCACAGGTCAAAGATACATCCATGGTTTGATACCTCTATCCCCTAGGTACCACAGTTCTACTAGAAACATACTCACTGCTAGCTTCCTACCTACTGCAATCGCTGATACTAGTTATCCTTATCACTCAAGTGCATATCAATTCAACACACTATACTAAGTACTGTTCTCTCTCCAATACAATCCTAGATGAACACCTAAGCCAATTGGCAGTGAAACCTCAATCATGCTCAAACCAACATATCCTTACATATGCACCTCATCTATTATATATTAATATATCTCTCTCACTATAAGATTTTATCCTCCAATTAAAGTCCTCGAAACTAACTCCTCGAATAATTTAAAGTAAAATGCATACACTTTCCTCAAGACCAATTATCTAAATACTGAA
This sequence comes from Iris macrosiphon, assembly GCA_036927795.1. NCBI lineage: Eukaryota > Viridiplantae > Streptophyta > Magnoliopsida > Asparagales > Iridaceae > Iris > Iris macrosiphon. Next base: position 342,881 of record JAYESA010000188.1, on the reverse strand, counting down.
GTGAAAACTTAATCACAAAAATCCTTACAAACTTGTCTAGGTTTATTGAATCGAATCTGAATCCTCAAAAAGTAAAATTTTAATAACATAATATCTCGACTTCTAAAAATTCAAAAATGTAATTCATTTTCAAGCTTCGAATTAAAATTTAATCCATATCTAGTAATCCAATAGCCCTAGTGTTAATCTTTCTCACTGTCCTCATCGACGTGTATCATCAAATAATACCATAAATTAGTCTGTAAACTCATCTTGATATGAAATCAACCCTACAATGAAGCCAAAATCCTAATTTAATACCTAATCAACAATAATCAAATTCAATATCGATAAGTGAGAATGGACGGAACAAGGGAATGATTTTTAAATTGGAAATTTTAACAAGATTCTCAGGGGTCATCCCAGGAATCTCTCAAGAAATTGTGATTGAGTATTCACTCTCGTCCTAGTATCCTATGTCCTAGATCCTATCGCACAGGCACGCAGTAGTATAACAAGGATGCCACACCACTACGACATCGCACAACTCGCGAAGTCTGACCTGCATGGGCCACCACTAAAAATGTGTCACGACCCGCACCAGGTTTAGGGGAACGAGTGCGTGGGTACGTCCAGCCTACGCCGCAGCATCGGCGGTAGAACGCTGTTAAGGTCTTGATACTATCTAGCCAATCTCACACAAGCATCCAATCTCCATAAGGAGGCACGGACGACACAATAAATGAACACATACTCAATCACAGGATTACAGCACGATAAGATATCGAACAGAAATTAAATACAACACAAGTCAAAAAGCAATAACTTAACTCAACAATATCCAAGTCTCAATAAAATGCCGGAGACAAATCCGGTACCAAAATAGTCTACTAAAAGAACTAACTAGAAGATTGGTGATTCCGGCTAGACCTCCCGGAATCACAACTAACTATCAAGCCCAAGTGCAGCTACTCACCATATGGTCCATAAAGTGTCGGACAGCGGTCCTCTAAGGCATAGTCTGGAAAAATGTTTCCAGTCAGGAAGGAGCAAAGCACAATCTCAAATAACAGTTTCATTAAATTGATAAGGACTATAAAGTAATAAACATGTGATGCTAGCTACTGAGAAGACAGTAAAATAAATGCAATAGCAATTAAGAGAGACAGACAATGTAAAAAGACAGGCAATAGGCAATATGATACAGTCAGTGCATGTAGAAAAATGAAAAAGAACAAGGAACATTATCATATACGGGTGATGTAGTATATGATTTAAATAGGAAAACTATAATCTACTCTAAGTGTTTGAAATAGTAGTTTCAAAATATGATCGGCTTGGGAACATGTACGATAGCTACAGGGCCTGGCTAATCATGGGTGAAGAGCATGATTAACACTTACATTGTTCTACACTACAATAAGAGGTTATGATCACATTTCTTACTAACTACTTCCCCGCCCCCAACTAGTACTGTGGATCCAACCATGACACGTCACGATACACGAGCAAGTCCAGTCTATCATGTACGATGTCTAATATACATGTCGTGTACAATGTCAACGATAATCAATGTAACATCTCATGACTGCAGATCCAAGCTATACTAGTCCGTGTAACACAGTGTTAAGGATTCAGATGTAACATTTCATGATTATTTAATTTATAGAAATTATCAAGGAATTGGAAATTATCAGAAAATGTACTTGCCTTGGTCCTTAGCTGGTAATTATGGATGTCCTGTTCCAGAGTATCCCCTGGGTAAACCAACAGTCCTATAGACATAACACAATATAACATTTGCATCAGAAGCTACGCTAACACACAGTCAAAACACTGGCCTCAGGGCCATGCCAGGCAGGGCACTAGTCAACTAGGGTCATCTAGTATATTTACCAATTAACCATATTATCAATAATTAAAACATAATACCTATATATTGTTATTCCAAAGTATATACAAAATAGGTATAACTGTATGTACATAAGTGGAAATATATTTTATTTATGTGAAAATTATACATCACTCATATATATAAACTAATATACATGTACCAAAATACATATTAACTTATATTATATATATATATATAAATGCATACATACCAAAATAATACAATACTATATACAGGTAATTATACCAAAATATGTTTTACAAGTACATAGATATCAATATAGTTATATATATATACTATATATTTTTACATACCAAAAATATGTTTATACATGTATATATATATAGGTACACATATTTATACCAAATATATTAATTTAATATATACTCTACCAATATATAATTATACCAAATACATACATATATATGTTTGTACATTTTCCAAATAGTACGTACACTATATACAATTAGAGAAAATATACTATATATTCATAGATATAGATATGTACACATATCCACACACAAATACACGTATACGTATTTATATATATATATATGTATATATACACATTAACTAATATATACTAATACACAATATAAATCTACATATATATATATTTATACCAAAATACGGTTATATATATATACCAATATGTATTTATACTAAAATACATTCTAATGCATATATATAATAGAGAAATGCGTGATATATATATATATATATATATATATATATATATATATATATATATATATATATATATATATATATATATATATATATACATATACGCGTATATATATATGAAACATAGATACAATAATAAAATGCAATACTATATAATATGAACATACACTAAATAATACACAATGCCTATTATACGCATACACCCACACACACATATACGTATTTATATACAATACAGGGTATAATGTTATATCAGGGAGGGAAGAAGCAGAGGAAGAGAACTCACTGTGGCTTGGGGTTGCTGGTCGCCGGAGTACGGCTGACCGCCGGACTGATGGTGGTGGTGGCGGTGGATGTAGCAACCGGGTTGTCGAGCAGCAGGGGGCCGGAGCACACAGCAGGGGAGGAGCTCGGGTCTGGCCGGTTGGTGGCTGGACCAGAGGGAGAAGAGCAGGGAATGGTCGGGGAGAATGGAGGAGGAGCTCGACCGGATCTCGTCGACGGTTGCACAGCGTCGAGCTCCGGGGGAAACGGCCGGGATGAAGTCGGAGCACAATGAAGGTCGCTGGGGAGGAAAGGCAGGTTGGGGAGTCGGCTGCTCGGTCGACTCGACGCGAGGGAGGAGAAGTGGTGGTGATTAGAAGTTGATGGTGGAGTAGTTGGACAAGTCGGCGGGTGGATCGGCTGTCCGCCGGAGAAGAGAGCCGGGCTCGGGGAATGAACGAGGAGGCCGGAGGGATGATCGTGAGGGGGTTCGTCGGAGGCTGAGCAGCGGCCGGGGGATGTGCAGTAGGGGTCGGTGGCGCGAGGGGTGAGGTCCACCGGAGCAAACAGCAGAGGGAGGAGCAGCGGGGCCGCCGGACTCGTCGAGGCAGCGCCGTCGGGGAGCAGTCGGCTGATGGTGGAGATGGCTTGGAGCTGGGAAGTCTGCCGAATGCTGCAGCAATCGGCTGCGGGGTCGGAGTGCAGGCCGGGTTGGGGGTGACCTCCGGTGAACAGTAGGGAACATTGTCCCCCCCTATTCAAATTCAAAAAGGAAAACAAAGAAGAAGAAGGAAGGAAAAAGAAGAAGAAAATAGAAGAAGAAAGGAAAAAGTAGGAGAAGGGAAGAGTTCATACGTTGGAGGAGAAATATGGGGGCTTGCTTGGGGATTAGGGTTTTCTAGGGAAAGGTGTTGATGTAACATTATATATGGGAGAGTGTGGAATAAAGGGTTAGGATTTGCCCACAGAATGAGTGGCTAGGATTGTTCATGAAGGAAATTGTTTTCATGTAAAGTAGAGTGGAGAAAAATGCAATTTGGTCCACAAATAAATAACCTTTCCATCTGGTCTTGGACAATGGGGTGAGGACACCTACAATTGAATAATTGTAACTTAGCCCCTTAAATTCGAGAAATTGCACAAACACATAAAATGACAAAAATTTGGCGGGCGATTCGGTGTCTGGTGTTTTGTAGGGTCAGGGGGCGCTGTAAAATCGGTATGGGCTCAATTTGCAGGGCACTGGAATTAAATTGGGATTTCAGAATTGGTTAAAATAGTATCCTCAATTTAATTAGAAATAAATGCAAGTTGTGTTCTAAAATTAATTAGGAGTACATGGAGCCAAAATCAGGTCAGGTCATCAATACCAATAATGAAGTAGACTCAGAACATGATATTACTCTAATTTGGGCCGCACGAAAAATAGGTCAAGATTGCCTCCAATTTCAATTGGAACGCACAACGATACAAAAATAGGGATTTATTAAATAACGTCCGCGATGATTTTTGTGCGGCTAGAAATAATGCACAGGGAGCATAATTACGAGTTGCAAAAATAGCAGAATGGAAGGCGGGCATGTCTAGGGCAAGATGGTAAAATTTGTTGGAAGACAAAAGTCAGGATAGCGCTCCAAATATCGAAGCAAAGGCAATGCGCAATAATTAAATAAAATACAGTAATTAATTACAATCTCCAATAAATAAATTTTAAAATAAAACAATTAACCTCAAAATCCCATAATTTGGACAGGTGTTCCCCTATTGGGCTTCTAGGTCAAGTCTACCAGCTCAAACACAAATGAACACTGTATATAATATTATATTTAAATTACACATCTTACATAATTATTTAATTAAAAAATATTATCATGCAATTTAATTAATTGTAACTACCATAATATCAAATATTATAAAAAGTCAAAAATACCCCTGTTTTCGGAATGTGGTAGTGACAGAGTCCAATCCGCGTAGTTGGTTCGTGTCAGCATGGAGAACTTGAAGATGAATGAGGTCTTGTAAACCTCCTAGTTTATTTTTATAGATAGACTGGTTTTGGGTTAGAAATTCTTTTGTTTAGCATCAGGTAATTGAGGTTTAGAATTAAGGTTGCAGATGTCTGATTCTTTAATTAAACCCTTGGTGCACCCTACCGTTGTTGTAATATTTAGAGCCCAATGTTAGCCCATAATTTCCAACTAATTATTGCACTCTTGACTTGACACGCCAACTTAGGCGTTGGACTTTTTCGTCACTCAAAATTATAATCTTTATAACTATAGGCCTGCGGCAGCGCCTCAAGTAACTATAGGCCTTAGTGCCTTCAGGGTACTTTCCTACCCCGTCATTGAGAAACTGATCTGGAGCTTTAGCCTCCTCCATAAGATCCTCGACGACCTGGGCACTGAGCACACCCGAACAGTTCACGGGCTCATTCTTGCCCCCCAAAATTTTCTCCGACTTGATGGCCCTGGCCCGGTGGAAGAAGAGGTAGGACATCCACTTAGTGGTGTGAGCCAAATCAGAAGGCTCATTATAAAAAATAGTGCATGCAAAATAGTGGCACATCAGCTCCTGATACACCTCTACAACCCGAGGGTCCGAGTCCTCCAACTCCCGGTTGGTGGGAACATACTCTTCATACGGGGTATCCCCCATCGGTAGTCTCGAGATCGCTTCCATTTCGTGGAGGGCCATCCCCAACTCCCCCAGTGGAGTGGCAAAGGTCCCGGTGAGCGAAATGTATCGCTCCATCAGTGCCAGAAACAGGTTAGGGTTGGGAGGCAACCCAACACTCGTCGCGCTCACGGCAGCATACAGTCCTATGACCTCCAGCTCTCTTCGAAAATGCTTCAGAGCCCAGTCAACTAGGCAAGTCCATCGGAGGTTTGCTGGGGTGATCCACCCATTGCACCAAGGATTCTCCATGGGGTATACTCTCCCTCGCACCATGAAGTCGTTGTAGAAAGTCAGCAATTGGTCCGGCTGGATCACTGAACTGTCTTCACTCGGGACGCTGCCCGGGCACAGTCCCCTGAACAACGTCACGACGCCAGAAGGGCGGCTGACAAACGAACCCTGGTCAGCTCCTTTCAGGTGAAAGATCTTCCCTGGCTTGCCGTAAAGATCGGGAGTCAGCGTCCACGACATCCTCATGGAATGTGTGGCATGGAAGAAAGCCGAGATGGGATAATCTCTCGGCATCGTGGGCAGATACAAGACAACGCTCTCGGCGGGAAAAACCCAGGGTTCTCTCTTGGGCTTCGTCTGGGACTGTTTGTCTATCATATCCCTAAAGAGAAAGGCCGGCTTGATGTACTGCTCCCCGTCTACATACGTTAGGGGCTCCCTGTTGATCATGCTCAGCAGCATTCGCTCGCCCTGAGCCGATATCAAGATCCCCCTTTCTTCAGGATACTGGGGTCCGGAGATAGGAAATGTCACGTGCGACAGATCCTCCAGGTAGTTCGAGTGCAGCATCACGGCAGCAGAACCCATCACCTCAGCCAGTGGAGACTCATGCAAGTTAACTGCAAAAGTGTAAGGAAAACACGTCATTACAAATCTTGCAACACAAAGACCAGGAAACGACAGTCTGTGCTTTACGCCAAGACTGTACAAAATTTGGTCATTTTATGCCGAAAGTCACATCCTGAAGAGTAATTGGCGGTATATTGTCCGTGCTTTACGCCAGACTGCCAAAATTCTAGTTATTATGCCGGAGGTCCCATCCAAAGCGTAGAACTAAAATTTTATAGTATACACCAAGTTTTCGGCAGTCAGAGCTTTTACGCTCATAACTGCGAAAAACATGGAGTTTTTACGCTGGCACATTAGAAATGTGGGCGTAAAAGATAAAAATGTCTCCGTGCGTCATCTTCCTCAAAGAGGCTATCAGCACAGAAGACGACCTAGCGCGGTCATGTTCAACGTGTGCGAAGGATTTTTCGTCATTCTTTGTCATCCCCAATGGCTATACCTCTAAGGCCGGGTGCGCTACCCGACCGAAGACTCTCTCGCTGGGGCAGAAGAACGAGAAGAAGAGCCTGTGCTCTTTCCCTTGGTGGAGGGGGTTTGTTTCGGCGCCATTTCTGAAAACTCGGAGTGCTCGAAGAAAGAACGAGGGGAAAAACTCAAACAATCGAGGCTCTCTTTCGCAGAAGACGGATAAAAAGTTTTTCTCTCAAAAGCTTGGGATATATATAGAGTTCAGATCGACTCCTCGAATCCTCAGATGGGCTCCTCGAAACCCCAACCAAATCTCACAAATTAAATATTTGGTTATGATTGGGTACTACGTCAGCCCACTACTCTCGAAAGACGGACAGTCAGCAAATTCGAAGAGTTTTTCGTGCAAAAGTAGGTCAGCGATTCCTATGCCAAAGAGCTTTCTACGCTCGACAGCAACAGATCTACGGTTTTACGCTCGCAAGCTACAGGTCTATGGTTTTATGCCCGGATGCCTTTGTGCTCGGTAGCTTTTATGCTCGAGAGGCTACAAACCTACGACTTTATGCTCAGCAGATACCAAATCGATGATCTCGCGCTCGATGGCGTTTAGTTTACGCTCGGAGGCAACAGATCCGCAACCTTACGCCCGAAAGATTTCTTTTATTCACAGGCTACAAATCTACAGTTCTACGCTAAGGAGCTTTCTACGCTCGACAGCAACAGATCTACGGTTTTACGCTCGTAAGCTATCAGTCTATGGTTTTATGCCTGGATGCCTTTGTGCTCGGTAGCTTTTACGCTCGAGAGGCTACAAACCTACAACTTCATGCTCAGCAGCTCCGAATCTATGATCTCACGCTCGGTGGCTTTCTACGCTCAATAGACTACGAACTCAGGATTCTCAGCTCATCTATACTACAGATCTCTGACTTTCCGCATATCCGAACAGCAAGGCGGTCGATTACAGGAGTTCACACAGAAGATACTCCTTCTTGACCTTAACATATCCCAAGTACCCGAAGCATACAGAGTTCAAGCATTAAGAAATAACTCTTCTCGGGTCGAATTGGAGGATCATCCAGACTCCAGTCTGAATATCTCGTCTATCAAGATGGCAACTCAGTTTGACAGCCATTTCTCGACCCTGTTCCAAGGGATTTTTGAGAAATCATTCTTGAAGACAAAGTCTGAACAAAAATTCTGTTCATCAGAAGTAAAAACAACAGTTCAAAGCTCTACGCGGTTCCTCAGTTCTAGCAGTAGGACAGTTCTAAATGTTCTAAATGCTCAATAGCGTTCTATGGACTATTTGCTATGCGCAAAAGGACAGGACCTAGCACTCTTTTAACAGAGTCGACGTAAAGAATCAGACGTGTCAAAGTTACACATATTCAGACTTCACAGCAACGTACGGTAAAACGATCATATGCAGAGAAGAAAGACAATTTTTATTAAAGATTAAAGTCATGATTACAACTGAGGGAAACTCCGTCGACATGAGGGCTTCCTCATCATCATCGTCTGAAGATTGCCCAAAAGCTGTTCTGACAGGTTCTCGCAGGGGCACAATTCTTCATCCATCTTCTCCAGCAGTCAGTCAGTTCCAGCAAACTGACTGACATGGAAATGATCAACGGCGGGAGAATACAGAGTTGGGGCTTGCATAAATTATGTAGATCCCATGCTCCGTGCGCTGTGATAGATTGAGTTGATATATTCCACCCAACTCAATGCCCGAGGTCAGAGCTAGTTGCTGCTCTCACTCCCGGAGGTAACTGGAGAAGGCGCCACTTGCAAGCCGTGTGGTCAAATACGACCCTTCCCCTCTCCCGAAGAACCACCATACAAAGTTGCTGATTATCCCGAGCAAGGGAGGCTAAGATATCCTTCCATGATCCATCATTGCTGTGGACACTTGCTCGAAGATGCCGTCTTTTTTGGCTCCTTACACGCTGGAAGAACATGATCTCCTTCTTGCTCAGATCGACTCGACGAACTCCGGCGATCATCTCTGCGTGGTGATGGGAATGTGGGGAGAATGGGTTAACTCCTCCAACCTTTTTATAGGCGAAAGGGGTCACACCGGTCCCCAATAAATCCGCCATAAAGTCAGCATCGACCGTTTTAACGCTCCATTCAGAAACATTTCGAGTCACGATGAGCGGTTCATGCTTCATTCAAAGCGTTCCAAATTTCGAGGAATTTGAAAGCTTTGAAGGGGGTCTTGTAGAAGCATAAAAAATACGCCGGATGACTATACGCGGCATATTGGTGCAGAGCAGCGTAAGCAGAAGCCTTCAGAGCCATCAAGCGTGCAACAGAACTCTTTCCGCTAAAACGCAGGATGAGATATGAAAGTTCAAAGGACCATCCGCGTAAGGCAGTACGTCCAAGCCGCTTCAACGTAAACAGGGTGCTTTATCGCCTCCAGGGCATAAAACTCGTCCTCTTTTAGACGCAGCATTGAGGTGTACAAGAGATACTTCGTATTCTCCGAAGTGAACCTGTCAGACCCTGCAATGAAGATCCTGCAATGAACCTGACGTCTGAATTTCTGACAAAGGGATACGGCTCGACTACCCAGACGACGGCTATAATGATGACACAGCACTGCGACCCAAACTGTCAAATACCGCCATCTCCTTTGCGTAAACTGCTTTTACAAGCACGAAGGGATATGCTGCCTTGTTTTACACAGGCAGACACGAGCTGTTTTACGTTCTGCAGTAGACAAACCGCCTGCCACATCAAAAGCTGTACTCCGTACGGGGTCGAGGTACGTCTCTACGTCTGAATGCACAGAGCGGTGACAGTTTCTCAAGGCACGTCTCTGCGACTGATGCGCAGAAGGGGTTGCAGACCTTCAAAGACATGCCTCCACATTTAATGTACAGGATGGTGGTAAATCTCGGCATTTAATGCAAGAGATTTGATTATATCTTCAAAAGCCGTAATTCCGGCTAAGACGTCCCCATCAGCACTCTGGCACGGTACGCAGCGGCTTCTACGCCAATCCAGCTCCTACGCCTTCTCGGCCTCTACGCCTACTCGGCTTTTACGCCTGCTCGACTTCTACGCCCATCCGGTTCCAACGCCCATTTGGCTTCTACGCCTGCTTGGCCTCTGTGACCACTCGGCTTCTACGCCTACTCGGTCTCTATGACCACTCGGCTTCTACGCCTGCTCGGCTTCAACGCCCATTCGGCTTCCACGCCTGCTCGGCCTCTATGACCACTCGGCTTCTACGCCTGTTCGGCTTCTACGCCTATTTGGCTTCTATGCCGGTTTGATAACCATTTGGCTTCTATGCCATGGTGACAGATATTTGGCTTCTATGCCAACCTCTTCTACACAATGGATACCTACCTACGTGCTACGTCATGATCTTCATAGCGATTATACGCGTTTTGTCCCTTAGTTGGACCCGCGTTACACGCTCATTCAAATGATCATCTATACGCAGGCATTGGTTACTTTAACCGTTATGTAAAAGGGTGTTGTACTTTCCACTCCTCGGTTTCTACACCGACGGAGTGGTCACTGTCACTAAAACTCTATAAATAGAGACCTCTATCAATGAGGAACAAGGTCGACAAATTGGAGGGTCAAAGAAGTTAGGTCTGAAAACTGATCAAGAGATCCAGTACCAGATCCAACGGTCGAGAGAGAGAGATAGAGAGAGAGAGAGAGAGAGAGGGAGAGAGAGAGAACCCGGGGCTCAGGCAGAGAGTAGGGATCGACGACTTTGGCATCGTATATCCACCCTCTTTTGCAACCTTCAAAGCTGCTTCCTGTTTTCTACGATACTTCTTCAACATCGTGTGGTCCAAGGGCTAAAGTGATCGACTGCAGATCAGACACCTATAGCAATATTTATCCAGATTAAATAAATTGTACTCCCATATCCTCGTATAGAATCAAACTGTACAAGTTTGTTTGTAAACCAAAGAAGGCGGGTTTCGTATAAACCCCATCCTGAATACATTTTTTATTCTTTCATTTAATACCACAAACACTCATAGCTCAATTTATTCTATTTATCCCGGGGGTACGAAGATGTACCGAGATTTGAGACAATATTACTGGTGGCATGGAATGAAGAGAGAGAGATTGCTAGATTCATGGCGAGATATTTGGTCTGTCTGTAAGTCAAGGCTGAACATCAGAGGACTGCAGGACTATTGCAGCCGCTTTTTATTCCCAAGTGGAAGTGAAAACACATTACCATGGACTTCGTCATAGGATTCCCGAGGAGCCCTAGCAGGAAGGATGCAGTTTGGGTTGTCGTAGACCGACTAACTAAGTTTGCATATTTCTTGCCCTTCAGAGTTGGGCAGTCCACAGAGATATTAGCTGACATGTATATGAGGCAGATAGTATGACTATATGGAGTGCCAGTCAGCATTGTATCGGATCGTGATTCCAGATTCACGTCATATTTTTGGCGGAGTATGCATGAGAGTCTAGGAACTCGTCTCAAGTTCAGCACTGCATATCATCCATAGACTAATGGCCAGTCAGAGCGCACGATAGAAATACTAGAGGATATGTTGAAAGCGTGCATGATCAACTTTGGAGGATCTTGGAAGGACCATCTATACTTGGTAGAATTCTCCTACAACAACAGCTACTAGGCCAGCATACAGATGGCACCTTATGAGGCACTGTACGGCATGAAGTATAGGTCACCAGTATATTGGAGTGACGTGGGAGAGCGTCAGATACTTGGTCCAAAGTTGGTGACACAGACAGTGGAGAAAGTAAAGCAGATTCAGAGCCACCTGCGTGCAGCACAGGACAGACAAAAATATTGGGAAGATGCGCACCGCGTACCTATGGAGTTCAAGAAAGGTGACCATATATTTTTGGAGATATCGCCTACTCGTGGTACCATCAGATTCGGAGGCAGAGGCAAGCTGAGTCTGAGGTACATCGGACTTTTTGACATCTTGGAACGAGTTGGTGAAGTGGCTTATCGTCTAACATTGCCTCCATCATTAGAAGGAGAGAACGACGTATTTCACGTATCACAGTTAAGGTGATACGTGGCAAACCCTAGCCACATGCTTGATCATTCGGAGATTACAGTCGGCCCCAGTTTATCGTACGCAGACCAGCTAGTGGAGATACTCGATCGCAGAGAGAAGACTTTGAGAGGTCAGACTATTCGACTGGTTAGGATTGCATGAAAGCCTCATTCGTCAGGCGAGTCTACCTGAGAGCGCGAGGATTCTATTCGACAGCATTTTTCGTATTTATTTAAGGACCAAGGTACGAATTTACGTACCGCATTTGATTACCAGTTTGCTTTTAAATTCGCGTAGCTATTATTCGTGCTTTACTTTTAATTTTGGGGACAAAATTTTTTTAAGTTGGGAAGGATGTAAACCCCCTCGTTTATTTTTATAGATAGACTGATTTTGGGTTAGAAAATTTTTGGTTTAGCATCAGGTAATTGAGGTTTAGAATTAAGGTTGCAGATGTCTGATTCTTTAATTAAACCCTTGGTGTACCCTACCGTTGTTGTAATATTCGGAGCCCAATATTAGCCCATAATTTCCAACTAATTATTGCACTCTTGACTTGACACGCCAACTTAGGCGCTGGACTTTTCTGTCACTCAAAATTAAAATATCTTGTGCTCTAATTTAATTGCACAACTTTCCGTACCCAAAATCTATTATTTAATCCTGTGTCGCGCACCTGTGTCGTTGTCATCAATTTTGAGACACCAACTCAACCCGTTTAGCAGGACCAATTAAAGGGTCCAAGACTGACACCAAGCCTATACCCTTCACGACCTTTGTGTCACTCCACATTGAGACCCCATGTGCCCCTATTTAATTTAAGAGCACATGACAATTTATTTTAATTAAATTGGGGATACCAACTTTGACTAATCCTAACTTAACCCTAATTTAATCCAATATCCCATTAATTAAGCCCATGCAAAACACAAAACATGCCTCACCCTATAAAATACCAAACACCAATTCCCCTACCAATTTTCTATCATTTCATGTATTGGTGCAAATATCCAAAATTAAAAGGCTTATTTGCAAATATTGTATTAGGTGTCATCACCCCATTGGTTCAAACCAAATGGAGAAGCCCTCAACTCATTGACTAGTCAACCTCACTCCTTTCTCTCTCCTTTGTATGTACAATTCTCTATGATGAATCTGAGCCACCCATTCAAATGGGGACTCATTATCACCATACACTCCCCATTTTACATCCCTATAAAATGTCTCTTTACACCTCTTCCCAACCAGCCCTAATCCCAACACCTTGGAACCCCCCCATTCTCTCTCTCCTCCCTCCTCACAAAAACCCATAACCAACATTTCTTCCCTTCTTCTTTCTTTCTTCTTCTTCTTCTTCTTTCTCACAACTACCCTGACCAACCCAACCCGACTCCGGTCGAGCTCCCCCTCTGGCTAACTAACCTCGAACCACCACCACCGACCTCCTCTCCCTGACTGCGACCGAGCCCACGACGAGCAGTCGAGCCCACGACGAGCAGCCGAGCCTCCTCCATCCCATCACTATCCTGCTGTCGACTCCGGCGATTTTATCCACCCGGCCACCCGCTGCCTCCAGCAGCCGCCATGAACCACCACCTTCACGACCACCACCCTCGACCGCCTGCCATCGACTTTGCCGTTCCCGCTTCCATCTTCTCCGACTACTCCACCCGCAGCTCCATCAACACACACGCCGAGCTCCCCCGACCGACCAACCACCCGCCATCACCTCCACTCGACATCACCCAATATCGGCCAATTGCACCACCACCTCGCTCAACCAGCCCGACTGCCACCCCCACGCATCCACCATTGCCACCACGACCGTGTCTCCATGACTGCACTCCCTCGACCGGCCTCCATCCCGCTACCGACCCTCCTCCGGTCAGAGACGGCTACCCCCGCAACGTCGTCATCACCATCATCACCTTCATCACCATCATCACCTAAATATTGGAAATATGATATATAATGAGGATGAGGTCTAAATGCCATATGAGATTTTTAGGGATTTATACATAATGTTATATGCAATGTTGATCGATTGATTGAGTATTTGACGTGATACCCAAATGTTGGTCATTTATTAAGGGATGAATAATGAATATAAATTTAATTGAGGAGAATTTTATTATGAAATAATAGTGATTGTATATATTTGGGGGTTAAATAAATAAATAATTATTTATTTTGAGGATGATAATTAAATGTACATGTTAATATCTGTGAATACCGGGGTAAAACCTGAGGATTGATCATGGCTTGAGATACTGATGAACACCGTAGTGAGATATAAGATTGAGGATTTGTCTGATGATAGTATACTGTGATTGATCGTATTAGATATAACATACCTTTAGTCAACCTTAGTCAACCCTCTAGCTTAGTGTCTATGTTAGATGACACAAAGATTTAACATGTGCTAGACGTGTGTCACATCTTATTTTAGCCGTGTGATAGCGTATTAATTATACCTTGTATCTCGTCTCTAGGTACTACGGGATCCGCGGACTTGGACATTGTACCGGAGCCCCATCTTCAGCAGCCGGATCCAGGCAAGTGTACCTTGCCACCCTGTATTTCAGTTACCAGATATTTATTATTTTATTTTATACATTGTGCGCGTGTTTGATTAGAATCGTTACTCCGCGTCCGGGTCAAAATCGGGTACAAATGTTCGTCGGTAACGTCTGGTAACCAGTGATAGATGTTCGTAACACCTTGATGTACATACCTATGTATATCATAACCCTAGGATACGTCCATACACTGTTATTGTGCCAGATTTTCTGTATCCTGATACTGACATCATGATCGGAGACTGGGATAACCTTAGGGTCGCGTTTGATGATAGTTACTTCTGTATTACGAGACTGCTAGATAGAGGTTCAGGTTCAGCGCACAATCGTTGACCACTTGGGAAGGGAAAGACAGTTACTAGACGTTTGGGCTCCTTTGCACGCGCTTATATATGTATATGTCCTGATGATGTAGTATTCCTGTATCTGGAGTAGTAGTATCACCCGTGTGACTCTTTTCCCGGAGCTGCGATACGTCCCGTGTGTCTCCGTGTCCGGAGCTACGATTTTATTTTGGACAGCCCACGCGTCGAACATTGTCTTCAAAACTGTGTCTCACTTAGATGGTTATGCTAAACTACACTATCGTTGCACTTGTTTCTTTCTGTTATACTATGGCTTGCTGTATTTTTGTACCTTGTTACGTCCCTCTGAGGACCTGGTCCCCTGCCAGTTTTGTAGCATAGACGATTACGGAGCCCTTGGAGTTGCTGATGGAGTTGCTTGTCTTGCGGGCATTTGTACCAGGTACTTATATCATTTCTAGCAGCCTTATGGTTGTTTTATTTATATTATTATTCATCTGCTGTTGTAGCCTAGTTTTTATAGACTCATATTTTTTCTCGAGTCTATTCGAGTTTGTGTGTTATTGGGCGGCCGACTTTAGCACATGTAGCTCTTTCTTGTATATTTTTGTTCATTGTGGATTGAGACATAGATGTTTATATTTACTAGATTATTTAGATAGTGACCGTTTTTATTACAGCTTATACGTATTTGAGTCGGACCAGAGTCTGGTCGAATGCGTAGCTGGCGAGTCACGTATTCCTGGTCCTATGTATTTTGGGACTGGGGCATGACATGTCTCCTTCATTAGTGTCGACGTCGTGGTGTCTTGCTCGGCTTTGGTTGCCTTATCCTTTGACGGCGATGCCATAAGACTATGATACCAAGTGTTGGCCCAGAAATTGGATCTAGGAAGCACACACAGCAAGAGGAAATAAATCTTTTGGTTATTTATCTTATTCACCAAGTGTTGGCCTTTATATAGGCACATACAATGATCCTCATAGGTGATTTAGCTACTGAGCATATATATGACTCCTTAATAATAGCTCAAAGAAAAAGAATAGGAAAAAAGAACCAAGGAATAGGAAATAAGAAAAGGACCAAGTCCCTGACGTAACATGATTAAGAATAACAAAACCTTCTGGCCTGAGGAAGTGAATTGGAAAATGAATATACTAAACAGAAGTCTACAGTGGCGGTCAAGAATGTCACTCCTGAAGAAGCATGGTCTGGTGTAAAACTCACAGTGGAACACTTTAGAGTATTTGGGTGTGTGGCACATGTTCACTTTAGAGTCTTGGATGTGTGCTCTTGGGATTTAGTGAGGAGTCGAAGGGCTATAGGCTATATGATTCTATGGCTAAAAGGGTGGTGACTAGCAGAGATGTAGTATTTGAGGAAGATAGACAGTGGGAGTGGGACACTAGCTATGAGGAACAAGTGTTGGTGGATCTTGAGTGGGGTGATGACAAGAATGACACAGATGATGAGCATGAGCTTCATCTTAGCTCCTTGATCTAGCTTCAGCTCCACCAGCATACTCTTCAGCCATAGCAGCTCTGCAACTCCCAAGGCCATAGCTCTGTAGTCTGCTTTAGCTGTCGATCTGACCACCATCGACTGCTTCTTACTCCTTCAAGAGACCAAATTACTTCATATAAATATGCAATAGCCCGAGGAAGAACTCTTTTCATCAGTACAGCTAGCCTAGTCAGAGTCACAGTAGCCCTCGATTCTCAAGTGATCATTCTTCCTGAATATCAACCCCTTTCCGAGGACACCCTTCAACTATCTCATAATCTGGTACACTGCGTCCATATGACCCTTCATTGGGTCATGCATGTAGCGGCTCACCACACTCATTGCAAAGTAGATATCACGACGTGTGTGGCTCAAATAAATCAACTTGTCTACCAGTCTCTGGTATCTGTCTCGGTCAACTGGTTCTCCAGTCTCAGCACATAGCTTAAACCCCTGGTTGATTGAAGTCGCTGCAGGTCTGCATCCTAATATTCATGTATCTGTGAGAAGGTCCAGTGCATACTTCCACTGAGAAAGAACAATCCCCTCTGCTTCTCGAGCAATCTCAATCCCAAGAAAGTACCGAAGAACGCTAATGTCCCCACCTCGAACTCCTTGCCAAGATTTCCCTTGAGTCAGGCAATCTCCTGATCATTATCTCCTGTGATAATCATATCGTTCACATACACTGCAAGCATGGCGATATAGCCTCCACTCTGACGGAAGAACACAGTATGATCATCATTGATCTGCTGATATCCCATCCCTATCATCACCCTCATGAATATGTCAAACCACGCTCGAGGAGACTGCTTCAGTCCATAGAGGGACTTCTTCAACCTGCAGACCTTGCCCACTGTCTTATCAGTGCAGAATCCTTGTGGTATATCCATGTACACTTCCTCCACTAGATTCCCGTGAAGAAATACATTATTCACATCCAGTTGGTATAGTTTCCATCCACCATTCGCTGCCAAAGAGATCAGGGTCCTGACAGTGCTCATCTTCGCCACTGGTACAAAGGTCTCATCATAGTCAATGGTGTACGTCTGACTGTATCCTTTTTCCACCAGTCGAGCCTTGTAGTGCTCTACTTTTTCATATAGGTTCTGCTTTACAGTAAAGACCCACTTGCATCCGACTGCACTCTTTTCCTCTGGCAATTTTATCAGTTCCCAAGTGTGGTTCTTCTCAAGAGCGCCTAACTCCTCGTGCATTATCGCTTTCCACTTTTGATCCTTCTTGGCAACCAGCCAATTGTTAGGTATAGTAATACTATCCAAATATGCAATGAATGCACCATAAAAAGAAGAGATGTTATTATATGAAACAAACTGAGGAAGGTCCCAACCATATCTATCAGGAGGATTTCCCGTATTGCTGCGAGTGGTCCTCCGTACTGATAATGGTATGAGAGGAGTAGGAAAAATGATATCATCTGAAGGAAAATCTGGTTGTGGTGGTGTAGGCGTCTCAGGAGTTGAGACGGACGCAGGCAAGGGACTTGACACTGTCACTATAGGTACCGGTCCTGCAGTTTGCTTCCCTTTTCTGCTGTAGGTAAGTAACTCCCCCTGAGCCGTGGGCCTAACACCTCCCGTCGTCTCCCCCTATTCCTCTTCACTCTCATTCTTCTCCTAAAATGTTCCTACATGCCATACTCCTAAATAGGTCACCACACTCTCACCAATCTCCCTCTCTAGCCTCATACTCTCAGTATCAGGTGAGTTGCTTATGGATGAGGTTCCCTCCTAACGGTAGTATGACTGAAACTTTCTGAAGTGAACATCCATGCTCACAAACTTCTCCTTCTCTACTGGGATCCAGCATACGTACCCCTTTTGAGTCACCGAATAGCCCACGAATAAACACTTGACTGCTTTGGGGTAAATTTTCTCAATAAATGGTCTGTTGTCATTCACAAAACATACATAGCCAAACACCTTTAGTAAGAATATCCTACTATTATTTTCTTATAATATCTCACATAGAGACTTCCATCCCAGTACCTTCGAGGATATCTTGTTGATCAATTGAGCTGTTATCAATATTGCATGCCCAAACAGACTCTATGGGACATTTATGGCGATCATCATGCTCATTTTCACCTCCAGAAGGTGTTTGTTCTTCCTTTCTGCCACTCTATTATGTGCTGGTGTGTATACATAGGTGGTCCGATGTTGTATCCATTGGGCTGAGAGGTATTCCTCAAGTACTTTGTTGTTATACTTTGTTCCATTATCAGACCTTAGCACCTTCACTACTATTCTGTACTGAGTCTGGACATGTTTATGAAGGTCCCAAAAATAGGCAAATGCCTCACTCTTATTCTTCATCAAATACAGCCAGGTGACACGAGAGGAACAATCAATAAAAGAGACAAAATACTTGTAACCATTCATAGTAGTTGTGGTGTATGCCCTCTAGAAATCAGAATATATAATATAAAAAATAGAAGAGCTCCTATGGCCCACACCAACATATGAGCTCCTAGTAAGTTTGCCTAAATCACATGCATTACATACTAGTTTTTTCTTATTTGCCTTCTCATAAATAGATGGATACAACCTAATCAAAATACCAAAAAAGGAGTGCCTAACCGAATGTGATAGAGTATCAGTGTATCATCGACACTCATCTTTGGTTCTCCCATTCTTGCCCTTTCTGTCATAGATACCATGTTGAAACCAGTCCTTCCCGATCCAGGTACCATAGTCCATCATGCCAAGTGCCAGTCCCAAGTCTTCATCCCGTCTCCTTCTCCTGGAAGATCACCTTAGGAATATCAAAAAGATAATGCATTTTAATTGGAGGATTATAGAACTAATGGACAAAAGACTGACTACAAAAGAAGGAACATGTAAAATATTGGATAATCTTAATGAACCTGTACAATCGACAGTACCCTTACCGACCACTGGCTGGAAAGTACCATCTGATGTTTGAATGCTGTCTACATATGCTAGGTGATTGTAGGAAGAGAATTCACTAGCATTACCTATCACGTGTCAAGATGCACCCGAATCGATAATCCAGTCCGATGATCTAAGGGAAGACATAGATACGACACTACTAGAAAAAGCGGGATTAGCGACGCATTTTAGCGACTCCATGTAAAAATATTCCTAAATTAGCGACTCCATAAAAAACGTCGCTAGACATCGCTAAATGGCGACATTTAGCGACTTATATTAAGATTTTAAAAGATTAGTCGCTATAAATTTAATTAAGGTCGCTAAACGTCGCTAATATATCTAATTTAGCGACGTTTAGCGTCGTAATTAGCGACGTATATATTAAAAATATTTAGCAATGTGTTTTGCGACGTCATTGACGTTGCTAAATTTTAAGTTAGCGATATTTTTATTTTACATCGCTAACGTCGCTAAATTTTGGTTAATTAGGGCTCAGTTTTCTTTTCACCCATCCGTCGAAAATTTTGAAAATTCTCAACACCTTTCGATTTTTCCCACCCCCCTCTCCGGCGACTGGCTCTCCACGGCTGCGGCTACTCCGGCATCCCCCTCCTCCTCCTCGAGCTCTAGGTAAACCCTCTCTCTCTCTCTCTCACATGTGACACAGATACGACACACGCACACAGACACTGACAGACACACACGACACACACACACAGACGCAGACACACACACACACACAGACGCAGACATACACACACACTTGACGCAGATGACACACACACACAGACGCAGTCATACAGACACAGACGCAGACACACACACACACAGACGCAGACACACAAATACGGACACACACACACACGCACGACACACACACACAGACGCAGACACACACACACGCAGACACACGACACACACATACAGACGCAGATACACACACACACACAGACACACACACACACTCACACAGACACTGACACTAACACTGATACAGACACGACACAGACGCAGACACACACACACAGACGCAGACACACACACACACACACACATACACACACACACACACACACTCACACAGACACTGACACTGACACTGACACAAACACGACACACACACACACACACTGACACACACATAATATTTAATCTATTGGATGTGTCTATGTGAATTGATGGTTGGTATCATGGTGGTGTGGTGTATGGAGGATGTATCCTAGAGTATCTTGGTGTTGCACACCAAATGTTTGTGAATTGGACTAGTGGTTGTGTGTATGTGTGTCTATTTATGCCTTAGAGTATCATATGATATGTATATATAAATTGGTGTATTATCTATTTGCATATGAGAGAGTGTATGCATATATAGGTGTATCTCGATATATATATATATAGGTATATAGCTACTATTATCTGTGTTGGTGTTCATAGTGTCTTTTAGCTGTGATTGATATGGGAGAGGGTATAAGAGTCGAGTTGTGTGTGGGTGTCACTACTGAACTATGAGGCTTTAGGAACTGAACTCAATTCAGTTTGGCCTAGTGCATTAGGCAAGCTGGCAATGTGTTGCAGTGGTGTCGGGTTGGCACTGTGAGGAGTTGATTGGTTCCTGTCATCTTCTGCAGTGGGAGAGTGTTGGTGCACACTTGAGCAGCATCAAACACATGCATGCTTGAGCAATGGCAAGGCAGCAACAAGCACTGCTGTGAGCCATGGCAGTAGCTAAGGACAGTTGGAAACAACTAAGTGAAGGAAAGATTTAGCCACTGCAGCAGCAGTGCAAAGTATCAGAGGTTGCAGACTTAGTTAGGGTCTGCAGGCATGTGTTTGGGTTAAGGTATAGACAAGTATCGAGTAGGTGTTCACATGTCACTTGTTGCATGTCAATACAGCCCTTAACTGATACTGTGGTATCAGGGATTTAATTGGCAAGAGTGATCAGTGCAGTGCAGTTCAATTAGAGCACAACAGTGCTGTGAAGTGAACTGATACTGTGGTATCAGGGAGGAGTGACTGCTATGGGTTGTAGTCCAGTGAGCAAGTATAAGGATGAAGTGCAAGGTGCCAGGCCAAGGGTAAGAGGCTCTCAGTGTGGATAGTAGAGTACTTAATATCAAAGCAGAATATCCTAGTAGTCCAGTATCAAGTGGGAGTAACAAGTGACTGGGACCAAGGTATTATTGTGACATACATTTATGAGCTAAGATGTGAGTTGGGGTAAGGTAGGATATTAGTTAAGTTATACTAGTAGTATTTAGTATAGCTAATATTAACTAGTATACTTAGTAATAACTAGTATTAGCTAGGCATTAACTAGTATAAACTAAAATTCCTTAGTACAACCTAGAAGACATAGTGTAGCAAGGTATTAACCTAGTATTGACTAGTATAAACTAGTATGGATCTAGAAGTGGCTTAGAAACATCACCATAAACTAGTTAACCCTGTTTATCATTTCAAAATACTCATTAACATTTATATTCCATATCTAGGGCTCTTGGACTTTGATAAATGAAAGTATGTATTATATCAGTTATGAAATAAAAGTATTACTTATTTTAGACTTTAATAAATGGTCAGTTGTTTTGAATATTGCTTATTTTAGACTTTGATAAATGAAAGTATGTATTATATCAGTTATGATTTTTATAGTATGGTTAAGTTATGAAGTTAGGTGATAAACCACTGTATGTAATGATTTATATGATACATACTGTCATTTTTGCAGAAGTATCTAGAAATGGATATGAATTACTATCTGCGTCATCGTTCGTGGATGTACAACCGTCATCCTGATGACATATGTGGTGTACAGGATAAATTTATTGAGGGTGTACAGCAGTTCCTGCAGTTCGCCAAGGCGTTCCCTCAGTACATGGACGGTACCAAAATTAAGTGTCCGTGTATGAGATATCGCAACAGGAAATATCATCCAGAAGTGGAAGTTACGTATCATTTATACTCGAAGGGCTTCACGTCGAATTACTATCAGTGGACCGCGCACGGAGAACTTGTATCTCTAGCATCGGAGTCGGAGCCTTATGTGGAGCCGTATATGGATGTCCACGACCACGATGCTTACGACGACGGGTTGGTGAACATGGTTTATGATGCGGCGGTACCTAGTTTCAATCCAGACAATTATGATACGGCGGGGCCTAGTTTCAATCCGGACAATTATGATGTGGCGGGACCTAGTTTTAATCCGGACAATTATGATGCAGCTGAGGAGGTACCGAATACCGATGCTGCAAATTTTATGGAGTTGCTGGAGAATGCAAGGACTCCACTATATTCTGGTTGTGAGGATCATTCACCGTTGGAGGTGATTACAAGATTATTGAGCATCAAGTCCGATTTTAACATGTTGCAAGAATATTATAATCGACTGCTCGATTTGATTATAGAGATCTTGTCCGAGGGTGCAAAGTTGCCTAAAGACTTCTATCGATCTAAGAGGATGGTGAGATCGCTTTGGATGGGATACGAGAAAATCGATGCATGTCGCAACGGGTGCATATTGTACTACAAAGACGACAAGGATGAATATGCATGCAGATTCTGTGGTGCTGATCGCTACAAGACCACTGTTAGAGAAAAGTCTGTTGGTACAAGGAAACCTACCGATTCGATGTACTACTTGCCTTTGATGCCTCGTTTGTAGCGGTTGTTTATGGTTAAGGAGACTGCAGAAAACATGAGTTGGCACAGGCGAAAACAGATCGAAGGAGTATTGGATCATCCATCCGATGGAGAATCATGGAAACACTTTGATCGAGAGTATCCACATTTTGCCGAGGAAGCGCGTAATGTCAGATTGGGGCTCTCCTCAGACGGTTTTACCCCATTCGGACTTTCGGGCTCCCAGTATTCGTATTGGCCTGTGATCGTCACTCCGTACAATCTATCGCCTTGGATGTGCATGAAGACTCCGTATATGTTCCTAATCGTTATTATGCCGGGTCTGAATAATCCGAAGAGGAACATCGATGTGTATTTACAGCCTTTGATAGATGAGTTGAATCAGCTGTGGGAAGTAGGTGCCAACACGTACGATGTTTCTAGAAAGCAGAATTTTCAGATGAGGGCAGCACTTATGTGGACCATCAACGACTTTCCGGCCTATGAAATATTATCGGGATGGAGCACCCATGGTCGTCTCTCATGTCTGTATTGCATAGACCGTACTCAGGCTTTTCGTTTGAAATACGGAGGCAAACCGTGCTTCTTCGATTGTCATCGACAATTTTTGTCAAAGGATCATCCGTACCGGAGGAACCAGAATGCTTTTCGTGCGGGAGTTGTGGAGAAGGCCAATCCACCGCCAAGGTGGCCTGGATACACGATATGAGAAGAGGTAAAAGATTTACCAAGTGCTATCGAAGAGCCTGCTAAGGGGTACAAGTGTGACGGATTTGGTCGCACCCATAACTGGACGAAGAGGAGTATATTCTGGGATCTGCCATATTGGAGCACCAATCTGATCAGACATAACCTTGATGTCATGCATATCGAGAAGAATATGTTTGATAACATAATTAATATTGTAATGGAGGTAAAGGGGAAGACGAAAGATAATCCGAAGGCTTGGTTGGACTTAGAAAAAATATGTAGACGTCTTGCATTGCATTTGATAGAGGAGGGGAGTGGAAAGTTAAAGCAACCTAAGTCAGTTTTCTCACTGGAGAAAGAAGATAAAGGTAGACTTTGTAGGTGGATTTAGGGTCTAAAGTTTCCAGACGGGTACGCGTCGAACTTGAGAATATGCATCGACCTCAAGAAGAACAAACTGGTGGGTATGAAGAGCCACGATTGTCACGTATTCATGGAGAGGTTAATTCCGATTGCATTTTGAGAATTCTTACCGCAGGTCGTTTGGGACCCATTGACAGAGCTGAGCATATTCTTCAGAGATCTTTGTTGTACTAAGTTGCTCGTCGATCGTCTAGAAAAGCAAGAGAAGGACATTGCGGTAACACTATGTAAGCTCGAGAAGGTATTTTCTCCTGGATTCTTCGACTCTATAGAGCATTTGCCAATTCATCTTTCCTATGAGGCACGTGTTGGTGGCCATGTCGGTTATCGGTGGATGTACCCCTTCAAGCGGCATCTGAATCACCTAAAGAGAAAGATAAAAAATAAGGCACGGGTTGAGGGCTCTATTTGTGAAGCTTATGTTCTCGAGAAGATTACAAACTTTTGCTCGACGTATTTCAAACCGCATGTTGCTACTAATAGGACGAAAGCTCCGAAAAACGATGACGCATATCAGGAATCTAATGATGCAATACTCAAAGTATTCAATGCGTCCGGAAAGCCTTCGGAAAAAATGAAGAAGAGATATTTGAATGACGATGAGCTAAGGGCTGCTCAATTGTATATATTACTCAATTGCGACGAGGATGAAGTGGAGAAGCTAGAGGGGTAAGTAATTAATACGTCCACTTTTACATTATCTCAATGTAATAGTATAAGATACTATTATGCTACTAATCAGCAGTTGCTTCATTATTTTTCAGCACATATAATGATGAGTTGAGGTCGGTTAGACCCTACATAATAGACGAAGAAGTAGAACAAGATATGAGATACCATTTTCCTTCTTGGTTGAGCGCATATGTAAGATGCTTGGTAATTACTTTTTATTTCTGCACTTGGAAAACAAATAACTTACTATCGCTACTTTGGTATTTAGGTCGATCGTCTGATAACATCCGAAACTGAATCTATTAGAACTCTAGCCAATGGACCAATTACTGCCGTAAAAATATGGCCAAGTTTCTGTGTGAATGGGTTCAGGTTCAAGTCAACAAATACTCCTATCAGAGACAGCTTTCTGGATTTTGATTCCACGAAAAATAGTTGTTTGTGTATCAAATCTTCGACCTACAAAGACGTCAATCCGGACAATGATTTTTTTGGCATCTTATGAGAGATTGTGGAGTTGACATATAATTATGGCACATAACCTGCTAATATCGTGCTATTCAGGTATGAATGGTTCGATCCGATTCAAGATCAAGGTTGGAAAATTGACAAGCATGGCCTTGTGGATATAAACTATAAGCGTAGATATCAAGGCTATGAACCATTTGTCCTATCAAGTCAGGCTCAGCTCATGTACTTCACAACTTATCCTAGACGGGGGACAGCGAGGTCGGATTGGTAGGCAGTATACAAGACTAAAGCTAGAAATACCTTTGACATTGATGAAATAGCTTATCAGGAGGACGATCTACCTCTTGTAACAAATATTGTAGATGTGGACTAAACGGAAGTTACTCATTACACGAGTAATAATATAGAAGATGTAGAATTATCCGAAGAGGAAGACGAAGTAGATGAAAGTGAAGACAAGGAGGAGGAAGAGGAAGACGAGGACGAGGAAGGCGAACAAGATGAATTTTCTGAAGATGATTGAAAATAAAATATATTGCATGTAGAATGTAACTATATTTTGACTGTAGAATGTAGATCAAGGTTGGAAAATTGACGAAGTAGATGTACCCATTAACGAATATATGTATTATATTTTGACTGTAGAATGCTTTGAGATATACATTGCATTTCGACTGTAGAATATACTATATATTTGTGTTTCTCTATATTCATCATATTTGTGTTTCTCTATATTCATCATATGTTGTTATCAGATATGACAGGACGACGCGGAGGATTCGACAGGTCCCGTGGTAGACAGAGTGCTCCTCCGGTACTGCCTACTGTTGGTTCCGGATCATCGTCGCCCAGTACTCCAGTATATCGATCACTCACATCTCCGACTGTTGGGATGAGTAGTTCCAGACGTGATAGTACACCCTCGTCCATCGTTCCTCCTGCTGACGGAACCATGGGGACAGATGAGCATGTTTAGGAGGTCGTGCCCATGTTGTCCCAGCATCAACAAGATCCTCCATGCGCACCTCCGGAGGAGACGAGGACAGAGATTTAGGCCGACGGTACAAAGTAAGTCAATTAGATGGTTTAGTATAATATATATCGTGTATTTCTTTATTCATCGTATATTGACTTTTCAGCATTCTAAATTATTATCTCTGTATAGATATCGTCCATCGTCGGTTCTGAGACGCTTGGGCCAATTTATGAGGAACAACTTCGGTGGCCCTTGGATCAACTACTCTGAGGCTCCGGAGGAGAGAAAGGCATTCTGGTTTACGCACTTCCAGGTAAAAGTATATTAAATAAATTCTCTAATTTATGCATATTGTATAACTTATCCGTGATGCTAACTTACTAAATTATTTATTGTAGCAAACGTATTTTTATCCTCTGTACTGGGCCGAGTTGATCGAGCGGCTCTTTCCTACCGTTGTCGCCAAGCTTATCCGAGATGCTCTGGATGACCAAAAGGCTCGTGATCGTGCTGGAAAATTGATCCAAGGTTGGATCACGCCTGAGCAGTGGACTGCGATGAGGGCTAGATTCGACGATCCGAGCTACAAGAAAATGTCTGAGAAGGCCAAGGCGGTTAGGCAGAATGCTGCAAAGTGGTGTGGTGGCTCAATTTCGATGACGAAACATTTTCGTCGTTTGGTATGTTTTTTCTTTTAAAATATATTATTTTAATGTAAGTACCATAAAATGGTACTCGAAAAAAATGTTTAAGTTTAGTAATAAATAATATATTTTTAACAGGTACAGAGGGGTGAGGATGCAAACATGGTGACCGTCTTCTTGGCCACCCATCGCAAGGACGAAAATCTCATTGATGAGAGGGCCTCGCAGACCTATGTAAGTATTACTTTACTTTGTGTTAATTTTAATATAACTTAGGCAATTATCGAGTTTCCAAACCTTTCTAGGCCGAGTATCTTAGGCTGCGTGAGCGGGCGACTGCTAGTGCACCTACTACTGGAGAGGCTGGTACTTCGTCGCAGCCCGCTCCAGCTCCGTCTGCGGACAACCTGTGGGTGACCGCAGCTGGTGGTCTCCAGAGGGGTACGTACTATGGTACGGGCTCCTATGGCACCCTGGTTGCGACACATTCATCTAGGGCCTCCCCGACAGCTGCGTATTCCACACAGCCCTAGCAGTCGCAGCGCTCACAGTTGTCGGTAAGAGTCCAGGAGGCCGTTGACCGTCAGATTGCGTCTCTCCGTGATGAGTTGCTGCGAAGGATGGAGGAGCAACCCCGGTCCCAGTCGCAGGCGGACGATCCGACGCTCATCGCACGATTCGATATGCTCGACCGCAGCATGACGGAGCTCCGGGATTTACAAATGATATTAGAGCCTCCAATGACCGCAACATCATGGAGCTGCAGGCGTCACAACTATCAATGGGCGAGCGGCTGACGATGATGCAGGATTCAATGGTTCATAGCAGTACGAGGCTGTTATCTACCATAGATTCTTACAACCAGCGACTCGCAGACTTGAAGCGGGCACGGCCTCCTGGTGCGCCTACATCGACACAGACTCCACCGACGTCACTGCCTTCTTCATCGACATCGGTGTCGATTCCACGGGACGAGTATGAGCAGTTCTTATCCTTCAAGCGTGCCGGTGGTCAGCCTCCTGCAGATCCGCAGTAGTATAGTTAGTTACTGGATATTTATATTTTTTTATTATTTATGATGCGATTGTATGGATATAAATTTGCCATATTCTTTACGTTTACGATGAGATTTGCTGGATGCTTTCTTTTCTTCAAATTTTATTATATTATTCATATTTTGGTTTACAATTGATGACTGATACTTGGCCTGTATTTACCCAGTGCACTAGAATTTTCCTCCTTGGTGCTGCTACTGTGTTCTTTATTCAATTATTTCTACTACCATCATATACCTGATAATGAACCCAAGGGGGTTGGTAAACCCAGAAATGCAATTCAGTAATATTTTTTTTATTTTTTTTCTGAAAATTAGCGACGTTAGCGACATTCATTTACGTCGCTAAATACGTCGCTAATTAGCGATGCTGTTACACGTCGCTAAATATGTCGCTAATTACGTTGCTAAAATCGTCGATGTATGTCGCAAACTGCTGACATGGCAGTATTGCCAGGTCATTAAAGACGTCGGTGTAACATCGCTATATAAGTCGCTAATTAGCGACGTTTAGCGACTTTAATAAACGTCGCTATTTAGTGACGCGACGTCGCTGAACGTCGCTAAATTTAGCGACACATTAAAGTCGCTAAAAAATGTCGGTATAGCGACGTTTAGCGACATTTTTTGTTTTAGCGACTTGGTTTTTTCCGACTGCTTTAAAATGTCGCTAATTAAGTCGCTAAACCAACTTAGCGAAGTTTTTTGGTTATTTAGCGACATTTTTAGACGTCGCTAATTTGACTGATTCTGGTAGTGCGAGGGCGAGTGAGTCATCAGTACCTTCCGATGGATGGGCATACATGACAGCGTTGCCTCTGGCAAAGACTGAGGTGGACACCTCCTCAGTCCCACTCCACCTGTCTCCATCACTTGACACTCTCTGCTTTCTCCTGAGTACTTCCAGCAAGCCCAGTAGTGCCTAATCCTCTTCAGTATAGACACTATTAGCTCACTCTCCACCTTCTGCTACCAGCAGGTTTGTCTGATAACCTACTCGACCACCCCCACGACCACGACCACGTCCTCCAAACTGTCCACGTCCGTCACCTAAATCTTTCTTCTTTGGTGGTTTGGTGCAAGCATACCCCAGATGGCCCACATTTTCACAGTTGTAACACTGCCGAGGGTCTCTTTTAGGTTCTGTGCCGCCTGAATTGGCAACTGTCAGTGTTGTCTTAACTTCAGGAGGACTACTTGTCCCTGCCTGTAGCTTGATACGAGTCTCCTCCTGGATCAGGGTCGAGATAGCCTCCTCAAGTGTAGGAATCTTCGGTTGGTCTAGAAGTAGTGATGTCCTCTAAGCAAACATTGCGGCCAGCCCCTTAAGAAACTTTATCGTACTCTCCTGCAGACATACCTGTCTCTCCTTACACTTTGGGTCCTCGCATCTCGTCCGATCTGAGAAGTGATCATAATCCAACCACAGATGCTTCAACTCCGTGGCATACTCCTGTACCGTCTTCTCTTCCTGTACGGTGTTGTCGATCTCCCGCTTGATCTGAAAAATTCTCAAGTTATTTCCTACACCATCGTAGGTTCTCCTCAACTTCTCCCACACGTCTTTCACGATCTCAAGGCTATCCATTGTGGCTGCGATCGAATGGACTAAAGAATTGAGGAGCAAAATGTATGCCACCATATGAGTGGATTTCCACACGTCGCGTCCTGCCGAGCCATCATCTGGCTATGTCTTCTCTCATGACAAAAAATCCTCCAGGTTCTTCCCTGCGAGGGTTCTCCTCAGCCGTTGCGACCAACTCAGGTAGGTGGCCGGTCCATCAAACTTCAGATCGATGGATGGAGCCTCCAACTTCGCCAATATTCGTGTCGCGCTCTTACCAGCCGACAGTTTCATCAGCTTCATCAACGTTACAACCTCCGCAGAGTCCAACTTCTTGATGATTTCCTCCATCGATTCTTCTCTTCTCCGATCACCTCACACCTGTCCCACGATTCACGTTCGCCCTCTTCGTCATCTCCTAGATCCGATTATGTCTCTTCCCCATCAGATCTAGCCCTTCGATGTCAACGTCTGTAACGACCCGCAGGAGACGTCAGGAACCGCTGCAGAAGGCTGCGTGGGAGTCGCGGTTTCGCGGTGGTGGTGTCGGACGAGCGGCGACGGTGGTGGCGGACGAGCGGTGCGGCAGGGTGGTGGCGGCCGGCGAGGCAGCGGTGGTGGCGGACGGTGTGGCAACGGTGGCGGTGGTGGCGTCTAGGGTTTGGGAAGTGGTGGCTAGGGTTTTGACTTTGATACCATGTAAAATATTTTGGAGTAATTGTTATGTTTTCTTTTGATAATCTCTTGGCTATTTATAGTCTTACAACCCTTCATCTTACTTTAATACTCCATTAAAATCCTCTGTAAAATATTCTAATATTCCAACAAATATATCAAGAATATTCTAATATACCAACACATTTTTATTTGTCAAAGGAGGTATGCCACTGAAGTGTTGAAACATTTTGGGATGTTTGAGAGCAAGCCAGTAAGCTACCCGATTGTGCCAGGTCCCAAAATGAGTAGAGATGATCATGGAGCCACAGTGGTTGAGACTTATTTCAAACAAATGGTGGGAAGTTTGATGTATCTCACAGCGACTCGCCCAGATATAATGTTCGGTATCAGTTTGGTCAGCAGGTACATGGCTAAACCCACTGAACTTCACTTACAAGCTGCCAAAAGGATTTTAAGATACTTGAAGGGCACTGCAAACTATGGGATTTTGTATATGAAGGGAGGGGAAGAAGAAGAGCTGCTTGCTTTCACGGATAGTGACTATGCAAGTGATAAAGACGATCGTAAAAGCAGACGTCTGGTTATGTGTTTCTTTTAAAGCTCAGACGCAGTATCATGACTGTCCATAAAGTAACCCATAGTTACGTTGTCAACCACTGAGGCGGAATTTGTGGCTGCTGCTGCAAGTGTCTGCCAGGCAATATGGATGAGGAGAGTGTTGATGAAGTTGAGTCATAAACAGAAGGGTTGCACCACCATCACGTGTGACAAAATAGCTCAACAATCAAGCTTTCAAGAAATCCAGTTATGCACGGAAGGAGCAAGCACATTGATGTGCGGTTTCATTTCTTGAGAGATCTTACAAAAGATGGTGTTGTTGAATTTATTCATTGTGGAACTCAGGAGCATGTGGCTGATTTGATGACAAAGCCGTTAAAATTAGAAGCATTTCAGAAACTCAGGAAGATGATTGGATTGTGTGAAGCCACTGATGTAAACTAAATGCAGTCTACAGTTAGTTTAAGGAGGGTACGAAGAGGTCGTTGTTTGGGTTTTTACTTGGTCAGCTTTCTGTAGGAATATTGTAATTTGATCTATTATTTTCTTTGTCAATCACATAGCTAAGATGTGGCTAATGTTTGCTACTTTTATGCTTTCTGTTAAAGTTGTAAATGACTATTTAAAAGTTAAGTTGAGTCACAGATCATTCAGTCCATTTGTTTCTAACACCTCCTGGTTCAAATCGTACACGTAATAAGTTATCTTGGTTAGCTCCTCCATTTTATTATTTAAAATGTAATTTTGATGGAGCTTACATTGAAGGCAAAATGGCTTGGGCAGCTGTCGTCAGAAACGCAAGAGGAGAGTTTATGGGAGACATTGCATCAGCTAGAAGGGGAGGATCACCTATGGAGGTTGAAGCATTAGTGCTCATATTAATTTGTTCTTAAATTTTGCTTTATCTCGGGGAATTTCAAAAGGTGATATTCGAAGGTGATTCTGAGGTGGTTATAAATTCAGTGAGTAACTCCTCATATATAGTCTCATGGAAGATTATAGTTCAAGTGGAGGAGGCAAGAAGCTTTCTTATTAACTCAAGAGAGTTCTCTGTGTTGGGCGCATCGCGGAAGCGTTTGTCAACTCACCTGAGATAACCGACCAATCTACAAACACCAAGTACAGATGAAGACAAGTATATGGCGGTGACTACGTTACCTGGACAAATTCCAACATTTATAACTCAGATAAAATTACAATATTGCAAAAAACTAATGTTGAAACCCTTTGTCCTAATAAGTTCAACCCCCTCACCACACTCAAGAAGGAATGACAAATATTACAATTGAAATCACTCACCAACCCGTAGCAATTTTCCTAACCAAAGTTGACTTCTCGATTAGATCTCTTCTTCCTTCTATCTTGTATAGAGAAGTCCTAAGAGCAAAGCAATGACTTTCTCTTAGATTTTCTTGTGGACGTGCACCTCGAATCTCCACCTTTGTGCATACTTTGTGCCTCCACTCTCCTCCTATATTTATAGGATGAGAAATCATATTTTAGGTCATAATATGATTTCTTAAATAGAAAACCCTAAAATAATAATCATATTACACCTAAAATAGTCCAACATCAATTATGGACGTCCAAATATGGTCAGATTAAATATTTGATACAAATTTGAAATCTAATCAAATCTTACATTTAATGTAGATTTCCAAATTGTATCAAATCAAATCTTTGACCATATTTAGGCTCCAAAATTTACCAAATTCGGACTAGACCCCAACAATCTCCCACTCCAGTCTGATGAGAGGGTGTTGACCCAATGGCTCCTCAACTAGACTCAATGCATGTCGTCCTGTGATAGAGATCCTGGTTCCCCATGCCACTGATCTTCGATCCCCCGAGTTGTCTTGCATCTTCTATCGTCTCCAACTTCTCGACCGTCATGTCGAAGCTAGCTGCCATGCGTAGCACCTCCTGCACCATTGGGATCCTGCCAATATCGATGACACGACCAAGACCGAAGTCCTTGACTATCAGCCTCACCGTGAGTCTCGGCTGCCTTTCCCCGACTTTCGTCTTCCACCAAAATGTGTTAACGTTCCGACGAGCTTCTTCACCCTTTGCTGGCCCAACCAAGCAGACGATATGATTCTCTCGAGAATTGAACTCCCGAATCTTCCCACCTACGTGTCCGAACCTGGAACTCCCCTATACACATGCGTCATCGAGCAGAATATCACGCACTGTGCATGTCGTCAATGATCCACAGCTCCCCCTGAACTGTGTGAATGATGATGCTCCAGCCTCATATTGAGTTTGCTACAAACCTTGATCTCCTTCCTGGCCTCAAACTGCATAAACCAATATCGGTCCGTGAAGCTTTAGCAAACCATCTGTCATCAAAACTGGATTCGTGAAGCAACCCCCACCTGGAGACCGATCAGCTGTCATGGGACCGACAGACTAACCCTCAATCTTTGACTCATCACCATTCGTCGCTTTGTCTCGACAAACTGAATCCTCCGTAATCCTCAAAGTATCTCAAAGCCCCTCCAAGACAAGTTCTCAACGATCCACCTACCATCGAATATCCCTCGAGCGTCTATCCGATATCTGTGGCATGCCTGTACACCTCAGCAGTATGAGCATGTACATGCCATAACACAAATCTTCTCGAGCCAGCTGTTTGGAACCCTTCGTAAGCATCCAATCTTTGTCCCCAAACATACTGTGATAGCCATCATCCGCCAGCCTTCCTACTGAAACCAAGTTTTAGCGCAAACTCGGTACATGTCGCACACCCTTGAGAATGAGCTTCTCACCAAACTCCGTTGTCAAATGCATATCACTGAAGCCTATAACTGCAGCAGTCCCCTTGTTGCCCATTTTCACACGTCCAAACCTATCGTCACGGTGTGACATGAAGATCCTCCTAAGTGGAGTGACATGATACAATATTTCCGTATCCATGACCCAATCGCCATTATGACACATGCCACAAGGTTCCTCTGCGTTGGTTGTTGTGATAATGAGATATTCCATAGTCGTAAGATCCTCCTGATCGTCCTTGCCTTTGGCCTTCTCAGCTTTGAGCTTCATGCAGTTCCTCTTGATATGACCCATTTCGTCACTTGATATAACCCATTTCGCCACAATAATAGTAGCCCTCCTTGCGGTCCACAGTTGTAAGATCCCGAGAACCCCCCATGTCCTCGCCTGTGACTTAGGTCTTTCCTTCCCACCAGAGCGGACTCCTACGATGATTCCACTTGCTTTCGCCGGACCTCCTCGTTCAACAAGCTACTTTTGACTGCCTCCATCGTGACAACTCCATCCGGAGCGAAGTTGCTCACCGACACCACCAACGTCTCTCATCTTTTTGGCAGAGAACTCAAAAGCAAAAGGGCCCGAAGCTCATCCTCAATCACCATATTTATCGCAGACAGCTGATTGATGATGTCCAGAACCTCGTTTAGATGTTGTGCCACCGGTGCACCCTCCGTGTACTTCGAGTTGACAAGTTGGCGAATTAGAAATGTCTTATTGCCAGCCGTCTTCCTTTTGTACAACGAATGCATATTCTCCCATAATTCTTTTGCCGAACTCTCCATGGACAAGTGATGAAACACCGAGTCATTCAGCCATTGGCGGATGAATCCAACAGCCTTTCGATCCAGTCGTTTCCAGTCATCAGCACCTTTATCCGTCAACTTGGCGTTGTCGCCCTCCAACAGACCATGTAAGTCCTTGCACCAGAGTAGATTCTCCATCATTGGCTTCCAAATCGCCCAGTTCCCCCCTGTGAGGGTGATCATACGAGTGTTTATATGCTCCGTAGACATAATTGCACCTTCCGTCTCGATAAGAAACTGGCTCTGATACCAAGTGTTGGGCGCATCGTAGAAGCATTTGTCAACCCACCTGAGATAATCGACCAATCTACGAACACCAAGCACAGATGAAGACAAGTATATGGTAGTGACTAAATCACCTGGATAAATCTTTACCTTTATAACTCAGATAAAATTACAAGATTGCAAAAAACTAATGTTGGAACCATTTGCCCTAATAGGTTCAACCCCTCACCACACTCAAGAAGGAAAGACAAAGATTATAATTGAAATAACTAACCAACCAGTAGCAATTGTAACACCCCGTTCCGTTCAAACGGACTGCCGATTCAAACGGCAAAAGTGCATATTCTGACCCGCTTTGCTCAGGCGAGAATACTCGTTTGAGGCACAGGATATCTAGACTTGTCCCTACAGGATTCCGGCTTAGGCTTTCAGAGGCTCGCTTGACGTATCGCTCTACCGAGGCGAATCATCGCTAAGGTGGGTGGCTACGGTGAACTTGTCATTGTTTAGCCAGCACATCTAAAAATATGGAATGATACATGCTAGTCGCTAGGTGAATCACCCCCTGCATGCTAATAAGAATACAACGCACCTAGCTAAGGGAATAATCCCAACTTGTATTGCTTATGTTAGAACATGGAAATGAAATATTGCTTATATATGTTCAGACCCTCGCATGCTACCCTAGAACGTGTTGCTCGGGAAGTCCCTTACGGTTTCATCTCTCGGCTTACTTTCGGGTCTGAGCAAACGTGTCTGCTTATGTTCCTTAGAAACGTATGCTTGCCTGTTCATGAATGTCTAACGTTATTTTATTGTGCATGCATTCTTGTTGGCCAAGAGACTATCAGATAGTCCTTTTGTGCAATTCAACCTGCAAGTATCCGGGACCATTGGGTTGCCAAGGCAATCCCCGAACCAGGGGCACGCATTATAGCGCCCCGTTCCTCCTATTCGAGGAGCGCGGCTAAGAAACACAAGATGTTATCGTTCGATCGGGATAGATTAAAACAAGAACTCGTCCTCGTTATGGATTTATTTTTTCGGAATCGATTCCCATATTCAGTGGACCGTGCCCCCGAGATCGACTTAGTGGCAGAGTCAGGAGGGACCTCTCCGCTGTTATCTTTTGTTGCCTCGGATTTCGATGTCGCTTGTTGCTTTCATGCTTTGAGTTAGTTTTGGATTTGCTTGGATTTTCTTGAACGGTTTCGATGATTTTATTATTTTCGTTCATTGAATTGCACTTCAATTCCGAGATTGGAAAGAGTGGAAGGAGTATTGATCGAGCTGTTCGTGCAATGCAGGTGAACGAGCAGTAGGCGGCTTGCGAGCGGAGTCGTGAAGCGCCTCTTTCCTTCTCCCTTCTAACTACTAAGTGAGTGGCTACCATCCCGATTAGCTAGCCCTGCTTCCAAGTTTTCACACCTAAAACTCTTGCATTCTTGTTGCCCCGATCAAACGATACCAAGTAATAATAAAAGATACCAAGATAAAAAGGGAATAGACTTGGAAAATATTGCTTATCAACTAAACTTGTGAACGGTTATCATACTGTATGCTAGTTCGTTTATAATTGTTCTATGAATCGTGCTAAGTATAAAATACGCTTGTTATGAAATAAACTGTCAGGAAGACTATGCAAAATCATTTATGCCATGGAACTGTTATTGTGAATGTTGTTTGATCACGGACAACTTGTGCACAAGGTATGTTATGAGTTTCGCGGACGGTCGCCGGGGCGCTGGGACCGATCCGATCCGGACGAAACGTATGTATAGTCGTATGTTATGGGGCAAGGTGTTATACAGTGGGGCTCGTCACCTGCGTTGCATATCATCTGTGTCTTGAGACTATAACCCGTCCCTTTGTGGCATCATGCCAGTGATCCCTATGTATATTTAAACCTGTTGCAAACTAACTTGTGTCTTCGTGGCAGGGAAGGCATGGTAAGTATTGTACATGTGGTTCAGACGGGCAGGAAAAAACCACCGAACGGTGGCAAGTTCATTTCAGTAAATTATATATGCTGCTTACTTGTAAATAAACTAAGACAAGATAGAAACCCACAAAATATGCATGCTTCATTAAAACAACGTGTTGATTGGTATAGTTCGGTTAGCTCGCCTTCAGCAGTATGTTTCGACATACTGACCCTCGTTGAAACAGGTTCTCCGCACCAAGGCGAACCGAGCGAGGAGCCGAAGTCGTCTTCCCGATCCATTCCAGCTGTTGGCGCATCCTGATCGTGCCGCATTTTGAAGTACTTGAAGAAAGGAGCTTGCAACTCTTCATACACAAATGCAACTCCGTGGCAAAGCTATTCTCCAGCCCGGAGGTCTATACATTTTGAAGTTTAGTAAAGTGATGTAATGTACAAGACTGCTATCTCATTTTGAGTCAACACTTTTGTAAGCCCGTGTGACAAATTAGCTGACTCGTTCAAGAGTTTGTAATAGATGTTCATTATCAATAAAGAGAACTTTTCCATGTTTCAAATCTGTGTTTCAATTTATCTGCGTACTTTGAATATGTGCTCGTTATGCAAAATACTTTATCCTTGTGCGGGCGCAACCCCAGGCCCGCACGGTATCACGATTCGGGGGACGCCCTAACGATTCTACGGAATCGGGTCGTGACACGCATCAGGGCAAGTGAATACTGAACGAGAATCCTGTCACGTTACAACTGAATGATAATCACATCAACTCTGAACGAGAATCATGTTAACGAATCCAAGAATCATAGCTCGCGGAGCAAACGCTCGGTTCAGATCACAAATCATGGATTATCATATCAAGTTATGGATTTGGAAAGACCCTGACCTGCATGTCGCGGACAACTTGGAAACAAGGTCATTCAGTTCCACGGGCGGTCACCAGGGCACTGGGACTGTTCTGATCCGGATGGAACTACACGATAGTCTCACGCATCTGGACAGGATGGACTATAGTACCCACGAATCTTGGCTGCAAGCCATCCTTGTTCAAGACTATAAACGATCCTTTATGGCTATGCCAACGACCATGTTCATATAGATAAGTCATCCTCGCTTAGCGGCTATCCGCGTGCGAGTCATTGCATCGCATCAATGAATAACTGAACACCTGAACGATCATGATACAATGACTCTCGTGTTGCATATGCTATTGCCTTGGTTTTTACTATGAATGCCCCTGAATGTTTATATTTGCCCGTGCTTGAATTAACAATGTTTGCCTTGGACAGGGAAGGACAAATAGTAAGTTGGTAAGTCTCGCCGTGTTTCCTCTCATGTCGTACGACGCACTACCACACGAGTTAGGCTATTTAATCTTTGCATGAAACTGATCCTAAGGCAACTAGAAAGACAACTTAATAGTTGGTGCACGGAACCTATATTACGTGTTTGGATTTGTCGAGCGGGCGAGTAGCTTCCCCACAAGTGCATTCAATGTACTGATAATCCACCAGTTCGTTTGTAGGGTGCGGAAGAACCTCGTTCGGTGCAGATGCCTCCTTCGTACGTGCTAAGGTATGGAGATCACTCTGAAGCAGCGTTGCGTCCGGACCTGAAATACATATACAAGACGCAATATTGTGAACATTGCCTGAACATCGCCTGTATAATTATTCCACAATTGTAGCCACTTGGCACGCTTTTATTGTTTCAGAGAGAGAGAGAGGCTTGAGCGAATTGTAATCTCGGCTATACGCCGCCTGAAACACGTTTATATCAATAAATAGTTGCTTTACTTCAACTTGTATTATTCAATGCTTCCGCTATATTGTCGACTCAGTGAACTTGTTACTAAATTGCTATGCGTTTATGACTCCGCTGCACTCGGACAATCTGTGCGACTCTGTGACTTAGAACTCTTACCGCCAGCCAATGAACCACGGCCTTGCACGGGCGCGGCTCACGCTCGTGCGGCATCACGCCCGGATGGGTCAAAACGATCGTTCCGTGGGAGCGCTGGCATGGTGATTCTCGCCTAGCGGGAACGGCCGATTTAGCCTGCGGGAGATCGGGGTGTGACATAATGGTATCAGAGCCTGGCTTCTACGCCTTTGGATTTTACTTCGATTATCTCAATTTCGAAAGCTCGTTAGTGGGTTATGTACACGCTCTCTCTCAATGCCTCGATAGGATATTCCAACAATAAGTCTAAATACTTTCAAAATGCGTTTTGAATGATATGATTGCTTGTATGATATTGTGCTGCAAGTGGCCTTTGTGCCAACCTGAGTGAGAACCCTTGAGATTATCGCAAGTAGCTTGTCCGATTTTACTATCTCTAAGTTTGGTTGAATGCATATGTTAATTACGCCTTGAACTTGTGCACGATCCAAGACTTAAGAAAATATAAAACTCGAGTGCTAAGACTTCGCTATCGCTAAGTTGGTTGGCGTGCTCACGCTAGAGGTACACTTCGAATGTGCACACGATCCAGACTAGCGATATGCTGATCTCGAATGCTTGTGCAAGTGAATATCCAAATGAACAAGTATAATGACTTGTATAGGTTTGCCTCAGCCTTGTATCGTTAAATCAAAATTGATTGAAACGTACTGCTTGTCCTCAGTAAGTCTCGAGGACGAGACTTTTCTGAGTTGGGTAGGATGTGATACCCTGTTCCATTCAAACGGACTGCCGATTCAAACGGACTGCCGATTCAAACGGCAAAAGTGCAAATCCCGATCCGCTTTGCTCAGGCGAGAATACTCGTTTGAGGCAAAGGATATCCAGACTTGTCCGTACAGGATTTCGACTTAGGCTTTCATAGGCTCGCTTGACGTATCGCTCTACCGAGGCGAATCATCGCTAAAGTGGGTGGCTACGGTGAACTTGTCTTTGCTTAGCCAGCACACCTAAAAATGTGGAATGATACATGCTAGTCGTTAGGTGAATCACCCCCTGCATGCTAATAAAAATACAACGCACCTAGCTAAGGGAATAGTCCCAACTTATATTGCTTATGTTAGAACATGGAAATGAAATATTGCT
This sequence comes from Iris macrosiphon, assembly GCA_036927795.1. Taxonomy (NCBI): domain Eukaryota; kingdom Viridiplantae; phylum Streptophyta; class Magnoliopsida; order Asparagales; family Iridaceae; genus Iris; species Iris macrosiphon. Next base: position 303,608 of record JAYESA010000188.1, on the reverse strand, counting down.
TATATATGTTCAGACCCTCGCATGCTATCCTAGAACGTGTTGCTCGAGAAGTCCCTTACAGTTTTATCTCTCGGCTTACTTTCGGGTCCGAGAAAACGTGTCTGCTTATGTTCCTTAGAAACACATGCTTGCCTGCTCACAAATGTCTAACGTTATTGTATTGTGCATGCATTCTTGATAGCCAGGAGACTATCAAATAGTCCTTCTGTGCAATTGAATCTGCAAGTATCCGGGACCATTGGGTTGCCAAGACAATCTCCGAACCAGGGGCACGTATCAGGGAAAGTGAATACTGAACGAGAATCCTGTCACGTTACAACTGAATGATAATCACATTAACTCTGAACGACAATCATGTTAACGAATCCAAGAATCATAACTCGTGGAGCAAACGCTCAGTTCAAATCATGAATCATGGATTATCATATCAAGTTATGGATTTGGAAAGACCCTGACCTGCATGTCGCGGACAACTAGGAAACAAGGTCATTCAGTTCTACGGGCGGTCACCGGGGCACTGGGACCGTTCCGATCCGGATGGAACTACACGATAGTCTCACGCATCTGAACAGGATGGACTGTAGCACCCATGAATCTTGGCTGCAAGCCATTCTTGTTCAAGACTATAAACGGTCCTTTATGGCTATGCCAGCGACTCATGTTCATATAGATAAGTCATCCTTGCTTAGCGGTTATCCGCGTACGAGTCATTGCATCGCATCAATTAACAACTGAACACCTGAACGATCATGATACAACGACTCTCGTGTTGCATATGCTATTGCCTTGGTTTTTACTATGAATGCCCCTAAATGTTTATACTTGCCCGTGCTTGAATTAACAATGTTTGCCTTGGACAGGAAAGGACAAATAGTAAGTTGGTAAGTCTCGCCATGTTTTCTCTCATGTCGCACAGCGCACTGCCACACGAGTTAGGCTATTCAATCTTTGCATGAAACTGATCCTAAGGCAACTAGAAAGACAACTTAATAGTTGGTGCACGGAACCTATATTACGTGTTTGGATTTGTCGAGCGGGCGAGTAGCTTCCCTACCAGTGCATTCAATGTACTGATAATCCACCAGTCCGTTTGTAGGGTGCAGAAGAACCTCGTTCAGTGCAGATGCCTCCTTCGTGCGTGCTAAGGTGTGGAGATCACTCCGAAGCAGCGTTGCGTCCGGACCTGAAGCACATATACAAGACGTAATATTGCGAACATTGCCTGAACATCGCCTGTACAATCATTCCACAATTGTAGCCACTTGGCACGCTTTATTGTTTCAGAGAGAGAGGCTTGAGCGACTTGTAATCTCGGCCATACGCTGCCTGAAATACTTGTTTATATCAATAAAGAGTTGCTTTACTTCAACTTGTGTTATTCAACGCTTCCGCTATTTGTTGACTCAGTGAACTTGTTACCAAATCGCTATGCGTTTATGACTCCGCTGCACTCGGACAATCTGTGCGACTCTGTGACTTACAACTCTTACCGCCAGCCAATGAACCACGGCCTTGCACGGGCGCGGCTCACGCTCGTGCGGCATCACGCTCGGATGGGTCAAAGCGATCGTTCCGCGGGAGCGCTGGCGCGGTGATTCTCACCTAGCGGAAACAACCGATTTAGCCTACGGGAGATCGGGGCATGATAGCAATTTCCCTAACCAAAGTTTACGACTTCTCAATTAGATCACTTCTCCATTCTATCTTGTATTGAGAAGTCCTAAGGACAAAGCACGGACTTTCTCTTAGATTTTCTTGTGGACGTGCACCTCGAATCTCCATCTTTTTGCATACTTTGTGCCTCCACCCTCCTCCTATATTTATAGGATAAGAAATCTTATGTTAGGTCATAATAGAATTTCTTAAATAGGAAACCCTAAAATAAGAATCATATTACACCTAAAATAATCCAACACCATGGTCAGATTAAATATTTGATACAAATTTAAAATCTAATCAAATCTTACATTTAATTTAGATTTCCAAATTATATTAAATCAAATCTTTGACCATATTTAGACTCCAAAATTTACCAAATTCAGACTAGAACCCAAGACTCTACTACATACACTCCCAGACCATCTAAGGTTCATTTTTCAGTAGTTGTTTGTACAAGCCTCCTAGTTGTGTATCACATGCCAGCTCTTTGCTGAGTCTGGTTTGTTTAATTCTCCTTAAATGAATATATATATATATATATATATATATATATATATATATATATATATATATATATATATATATATATATATATATATATATATATTCATTATTGAAAAGAAAAAGAAAAAACTTTACCTTTTTCTAAGTACCCACACGTTCGTTTGGTTTGCGAAATCATAAGGTTGAAAAAAGGAAACACTACACCAAAACAAGGTTTTCCTAACACATAATTTTTTCAATTCCTAACGATTTTTTACCGTTACAATTTCGTAATGGTAAAAAACTATTGGAAACCAACAAAATCGTTGGTTTATATAACAAAAAACAAAAATTTAAATTTGTAACACAGTATTTTTTTTACTAACGGTTACAGCTGTTACTAAAATTACTAAAAAAAAATAAAAATGGTAAAGTTTATGTCACGTGAATTTCATATGACATGTAAAAGTGTTAGGATCAGAAAGGATATCATATCCAACCTTCGTATTCCCCAGATCCCTATATTTATCTTTCTTTCTCCTTTTCTCCCGTCTTTAGTCCCTCAATAATTTTCCTCTTTCCAAATGAAACCCTAGGCGGATGGAGCTATCAGAGTCGGAAGTGGCCTTGGTCGAGGTCAGACGTAAGTCATTGAATAGCCGGGAGGTTGTTGCGGGCGGCAGGTCGGGAGGCGGCCTTGGTTCAGGTGCGAGGATAGTGAAAGGAGGCATGACGAACATCCCTATATCAATTGGTCATCGGTAGGTTACTTTTCCATTCTACCCCGTCAACCCTACCCTAATTTCCTCCCCTCGTGAAACCTAATTTCGTAGTAATTCGTTGTGAATGGTGTTTGTTCGTCCAATCAATCTCTCCTCTCCCTTCTCATCGTCGTGGAAGAGGGACTCCGACAACTTCTAGTTTTCATTCGGATCCTGCGCGCAAGGGTAGCACTACCACTGCTTTGGCCTTGGCCTCGACCCCTAAATCAATCACCTCCTTTTCATCCTCCATAACCAATTGATTGATTGATTCAGTTTCATACATTTCTTTTCATAAAAGAGTTTCTTCTTTTTTCTCTTTTGCTTGCTTGGTTGGTTGGGATCGAGGATGGGTCTTAAGACGAAGAGGACCATGGAGGTGTGCATGAGGGCTGCCTCCCTGTCCTCGGGACTTACCTCAACAATTTCTTGTTGTATTGCACACACCGAATATGAAGGTATCCAAAGATAAGAAAAAAAATACTTTATAAATATTTTGGGGCTTTTTTGATTAATTGGTTTGTTGGTTATAGCATTGAATCCCTGGGAGCCAATGGATCAAATGGGGGCAAGAAGTTTGCACTGTACAAGAAGCCGAAGGATGCAAAGATGCATGGTCGAGACTCCGGGTAGCTCGGTGATCTTGAGGAAGGGGAGAGAAAGTTGGAAGGCGTGGATCAACAAATCTCTCAGCTTCATGATCCCTTACCACCGAGCTACGTGAAAGGTCTCCGCTTGATGCATGAACTAAGGCTTTATGTTCCTTTTTTGAGTTCATGTTAGACTACTTTAATATATAGAATAAAGAGACCCACTTTGTCGAATTTTGGTACTCAATAAGGATCAATTAACAATGCACCTTGATATATTATGTTTCTTATTTCAGAATTTTTACTAGTTTGATACTGATTATGCTATAATTTTGGTTGTTAGATCAAAAATACTATTTTTATTAGTTAATTTTGGTTTTGCTTTAGAGTTATTTACTTGCACTTCTGGTTTTATCATTAGTAGCTAAAATTTAACAATTGTTGGGTTATTGTCTAGAAAAATCAACAAATAATCTTTATGCTAATTTACATGTATGGAGTTGATCATTGGAACTGCTTTTGTACTTTGTTTAGTTGTGATCTTTTATGCGAATTTACTATTTTTTTTTCCTTTGTTATGCTCAAGTATTTTAACTTATGATTTGAGGAATAAATGTATGATTATAGATCTAATTTGAATGCTTTAAGTAAATCTCAAACTTTCCATGATTTAGTGTAACTTTCCTCCTTAACACCTGCTTTGATAAGGATAGTTTCTTAGAGTTGTTTTTAAGCTATCCAAGTTCGTTATAACCAATAGAATTTTTTTAAGCTATCCAAGTTCATTATAACCGCTAATGGAAGTTCATGTGTTTGAGGCATCATATAATTTTCTTCGGACATGTATATCCAATATTAACAATTACACCCTTGATGCTGATGATTTTTGTTTCTTTATAGTTTCTACTTTTTACCTTCTATTGTTAAATGCATTTATATATCGTCTATTATATACCAATATTTTTAATCCTATTATCTTTTTTTAAAAATTACTTCAGGACCCATATTTCTGAATGACAGTAGATGTTGCTCCCATGTTATTCTATCAAAAGACTTCATTAGTCGAATCATCATTCTTCCGTGCTCTTCAGGTACTTCTTTACTGGGATTAAGTTTATATACACAGTTCACACTGCAATAAAATATTTAAAAGAAGTGAAACTTTGAGAAATTTTTGTTTTTTATTTCATTATGCTTTTGGATGTTCTAGGAAAGCATTTCTATTATGTTCATAGAAGTCTGGAGATATATGTGGAGATTGGATTTCTATTATGTTCTAGGTAAGCAGTTATATTAATGTAAATGTGGTTGCATGTACTTGGTACATGATTCACCAGATAAGAAAGTTTTATTCATGAATATATTTGATTGGCCGTTCCACATCTGATAGCCAAAGGTGGAAGAGGAATTACAGTCACGAAGTCAAATGTTTTGGTTGATATAAGTTTGCTCGCTTATGTGACCTTCCTAAGTTCATCAACTTCATTCATTTTCTAAAGGACTGTTGTATTATGAACTATGTTTCTTTGCTAAAATCTTAGACTTTGTGCTTTGAGGTCTCTTCTTTTTCCAAAGTTACATATGAATTTGACAACAAGAAAGTAAAATATACTTACCATGGTCAATAATTGCAGGTTCATAGTTGCAGTCTCGACAGTATTCAAGAGGTTTTTTGACATTTTTGTTTTATGGTAAGGACAACGCTTCTAACTTTCTAATGCAAGAACCTAAATTTCAAAAAAAAAAAAATCTCTATTCCAATTAAATTTTGATTCTACTTTTGCAGGTTTCCGTTGTACTCTAAAATCAAGTTGGCTTTCTTCATTTACTTATGGCATCCAAGAACATAAGTAAATTATTAACAAAACCTACATTAGTAAATAGATATTGTTTTTATACTTTCTGTATCCTAATCTTATGGCTCGGCTCCATCATGGAGTAATGCATCTCTTCCAGGTAGAGGTAGATGCAACAGCCAACCCACTGGAAAAAAAACTCTTCAGATTTGTGCTGCTTTGTTTATGTGAGCATAATATTTTATCATGAGTGCTTAGCATGACTTCAGCCACGTACCAGCCGTTATAGATTGCTTGCTTGCAAAAAAAGATTCATTTAGAATTGCATGGCTTTCATCATCAATTATAATATATATACTGAGTATAAGACCTACTTTGAGTACAAGCAAGATGGGAAAGAATTTCGTTCAACCTCATCAAGAAGAACCACATTAGTTATTATTCTTTGTCAAATTGCACACGCCTTGTTTTCAAAATCAAATTATCCCAATAAGTTAAAACTTGAAGAGTGATTTTTCATATAGTTAATTAAAACCTCATGCTTCGCTATTAATTATACTTGCGTCTCTTACTGTATGTCAATTATGTTAAGAAAGTTCAAAAGCAAGCTATATATTAATATTGTTTTTGATTCAATCAATTAGTACTATTTAGGTTTCAAGTCTTCCCTAATTATCATTTCTTCATAACATAACTGGATGGTTCTCTGAATCTCGAATTACCAAGTGCAACCTGCCAAATGGTTAATATATATGTTTTTTTGGCTCAAAGACGTCTATTACAATGGTAATCCATCTTATTGTTTTTGTACTATGACATTTGTACATGAAGTTCCTAGAGATAAGTTTTATCTCAAGGGTTTTATATATTCTCTACCATACAGTTTTTTTTTTTTGGAAAACCTTATTACCAAGTCTTGAAGATTATTCAAATTTGCAGGTGCATATTGTGAGTATTCCCAAAGATGCCATAATGGGGGCTCTCAATATCTTACTAGGTACTAAGTTTAGCCAATCATTATCTAAATTCATTACCGATTCTCTTTCTTTGTATAATATATTGAGTCAATTAGTTGCTAACTAAATTACCTTTACGGTATCCCAGATGCAAGGAACCATCCAGTTCTAATCTGCAAACGAGGTAAGGTATGAATGGATCCTTGAACTCTTTGGTCTACTTTACTTGTGTTTCAAAGTTGATGGCCTCCCTACCAATTTGGGTTTGGATGGAGGTAGTCAAATTTTAGGCCGATGAGTAGGGTGATTCCTTCAAGTCTAAAATGTAGAATTTTTTCGTAGATCATGTTTTTCCATCTACTACTGTTGTAGAAAACTATGATGTTAAATATGGTGTTTCTGTTGTTGGAAAGGTTGTGATTCTGTTTTGTCTATTGTTAGATATTGCTTTGATACTTCTGGGTTCTGATACTGAACTGATACTGATGGTTTTTAATAGGTATGCGCTGTATATGAGCTATGCTGCTGCATAAAAAAGCCTGGGAGTTCCTATCTCTGAGATATGATTTAAATTGTGGTGCATGTGCACTAAGCATATTATCCTATACACATCAATATGAAACTGAAATGTTAATAATGGAATTCAATTTATTTATGCAATTTTTGTAGGATTTCATATTTTGTTCTAGTTGAACTGTTGTTTCAATAGTCTATGGTGTTCTTAAACAATTTAGGGTACAATTGTCATACAACCAAATTTTTTTCTTCTAATAAGAATGCATCATCCATTGTGAGAAATCATACTTATCGATAACAACTTATATGCGTCTTATTCTATTTTGATTATTCACATACTACTTTAAATTGATGTACATTTCTTTTTGTGTTGTTTGCATATTTAATTTATGCCTACGTGTACTGCATAAGTGGTTCCTTATAGTCATGGCTTCTCCACAATATCCATATGTGACAGGAACATCAGTCTTGTGAATGAAATATAAAGATGGGAGTTATCTTCACTGCTGATACTGGACGTTAGTTTCCCTCTACATACTAAATTTGACTACATGGCATTTAACAATGATTTCGAGTTAGTTTATGTTTGTCGAAAATTTTCTTCTTTAAGTGGTGTTATCACTGTTTTGTTAATGTTGTCATATCATAATGAAAATTTAGTCAAAGTTTTATTGTAACTGCTTAATGTATTCCCTAAAAAGAGTGAACAAATGTTCAATTCTAGTGTACATTTCACTTTTCCTAAAAATGTTCAAATCAAGCATATATTTTGTACTTTTAGTTTCTGATTCTCTAGTAGATATTGCTTTTCAACTCAATAAATTTCTTGATTTCATAGATATATTGATCATAATGCATTATACGAGAGTTCCAAAATCTATTTTTTTTATGTTCAATGTCAGGTAAGGCTTGATTTAATTATGCTTTCATTCACTGAACCACTAGATTTCTTTATCAAGCCCACAATACTTTGTTCTTATGTTGCAGGTTGTTGCTTCACAAGATTGGCTAGAGATCACAAAATATGCAGGCTTGGTTTGTGCTCAAGCATATCGGAATGAGTTCATTGAAGATCTTTCTAAAAGTGGCAGGACAATTATCGAGGGGCGACCCTCACTCTCTGTCCAACTATTTTAGCCTTTATTTTTGACTTTTTATCTAGTTTTGTAGCTGAATTATTGGATCGAATACATGAAATATCTTATTAGTCTTGTTATTTTCCTTTTTTGTAACTGGTCACTAATAAAATTTTCTTACTATTGTAATATTGTTTAAGTGACAAAAATTGTGTGTGATATAGTTGAATGGAATAATGTTGATCCTAATCTTGTTTGTATTTTTGATATGATCAAAATTTTGTTTATGTTCATGTGCATGAAGAAAATGAATTTGATTCTAAGACTCAATAGAGCCACAAATTTTTTTAATAATTATTTTTCATTAACCGTAGGAAATTTTTTTTTCCGTAACGGTCAAAAATCGTTAATTTTCTTTTTATTCCTAATGGTAAAAAACTGTTAGAAAGTTTATTTTTCCAACGGTTATTACCGTTAGAAAAATTATTTTTCCATCGGTATTCTACCGTTAGTAAGATTTTCAACGCCAAACTACCAACAGTAAAAAATCGTTAGCAATAATTTTTCTAACGCTTTTTGATGAAGCCAAAAAAATTGAGGAAAGGAAAGGAAATTGATTACTAGTGAAAAAAAATATAGGGAGAAAATTTTTCACCTTTAAGTATTCATTTTTTTTTAAATTTTTTTGACATTTCTACATAACAAAAGAAAAGTCAATAAAAATATAATTTTTCAAAAAAAAATAAAAAAAATATTATTATTATTACATTTTTTTTTTCCCCGAACCAAAAGAGCCAAAATGTGTAGTTCCATATTCTCTGTTTCATCTAACCAAATTGCCCGTTAGACAGAAGAGCATTGAATTTATTCACTTAAAAATAAACAAAAGACCCAACAGCAACATACACACCACGTACCCATTGCATGCACGCATGGATGCAACAACAAAGAGAGAGAGAGAGAGAGAGAGAGAGAGAGAGCAGCAGCAGCAGCAGCTAGGAACAACCACATACACAAAGACGACGGAATGTAGACGATTGAGCAAAAGATTACTAGCTAGTTAGCTTAGCTAAAGTTCTAGCTAGGGGCGCATGGATGGGTGATCAACTACTCCTGTCTCTCATCTGATCCCCATGGGTCTGGTCCACGGTCTGCCTGCCTCCCTCCTTCAGTACCTCCCTCGCTTTCTGCGCCAGCCTGCCCCTCGCCTGGTCGATCTGCTCCGCGCACGGGGGCTGCTCCCCCGTCAGGTACTTGTACATCCACGACAGCAACGACAGCGCCGCCACCCCGAACCCCCCGGACGCCACGAACCCTGCCGCCACGAGGAACAGGACGACCGCGGCGGGGACGAGCACGGGGCTGAAGATGACCAGCAGCGGCGTGGCCACGGCCAGCGCGACGACCGTGCCGGCGAGAGTGAGGCCCGACAGGAGCAGCATGGAGCCCCCCGCCGCCGCTGCGCTGACGGCCTTGACCACCTGGCTGGTGCTGCTGGTGCTGGTGGTGCCCTCCTGCTGCTCGTGTTGGTCCTGCTGGCCGAAGCCTACTCCTTGCTGGCGCTCAGCCATTGCTGCTGCTGTTTGTTTGGGAAGTGAACGGAGAGGAAGAGGGCTTAATGTAGAGGGAGTAGGAAATCGCTCGGACGCGTGGGGTTCTGCATGGGGTTTGGGCAGACGCGTGTGCAGTGTCTTGCTGTTGTACTGTTTAGACTTTAGAGAACTGTGGGCGGTTGCTAATGGGATGCAGCATGGGCTGGGTGATTGTATAGGAGCTTGGACGGCCCAAGAGAAAATGAACAAAAATAAAATCTACTAGATTAAACAAGTTAATATTAAAAACAAAAAGGAAATTGTAATTGTAATTGTTAATGGGGCTTTTACAATATTCAAAAAAAATTAATATGGGTTACCAAAATTATCCTTAATTTATAAAAAAAATTATATATTTTATTTTAAAAAAATTGAGAGAAATTTTGATAATCCATCTTGAAAATTCTTGGACATTGTAAAAGCCTCATTGGCAATTGCAATTCCCAAACAAAATCCACGAGGAACTCATGAGCTCCTAATTTTTAAAACTCGTCCATGAAGAATCGTTGGATTATATGTCTCATCTGTTGATTCTTTCAAGGCCTCTAAATAGAAAAAGTCAAGGACCTAAATAAATAAATAAAAAAAATCAGTTCATGTGTCATATCTATATTGGAAGTTCCTATTTGAGTTTATGTAGTCAAACTCTATTAAAAAAAATTGAAATGTTGCGAATTAAATGTAGTAATTTGGTATCAACCAATAATTTCGAACACCATTATATACAAAACACTCCTAAATTAAAAGGAAGTTAGATTTATGCAGACCCAATTTTCTAAAACAATGACAATCATCTGTAGCCCAAGTAGCTGAGATAGGAGGTATCCGTTCCATCTATCCGGATTCGAACCGGGACGGGAGCCTATTATTCATTCTAATTAGTAAATGGCAAAAATTTGAAAGAGTGGATCCAAAAGACATGCAATATAGTATGTACATAGTTTCGAAGGTTACATCGAATAACATAAAAAATAAAAATGTAAAAAATTCCAAACAGGACCTAATATGAATGAAAATAATTAAGGAAAGTTATTTTCGTATGGGCATCAACTCATGGTGTATATTGGGACGAGCGGCCCAAAACCGGCCAGGGCCCGGCCCGGTCAATACCGGTTCGGGCTGGCCCGGACCCGGTCAACGGACCGGTCCGACTCGGCCCACCTCCTATGTGGGTCCGGGCTGGGTCAGAGAATCCGACCCACAAGCCCGGCCCTGCTCGACCAGGTTGCAGCAACGTTCGGACGCGGGTTGACCGTTGAGGCCCGGTAGGTCCAGTCCAGACCGGCCCGGTAGCCGACCCAGTCAGGCCCGGTCGAGTCCCAGTCTGACACGGGAGAATTTGTTTTTTTTATATGACCGTTTGTGGGATATTTTTACCAAAATACCCCCAATTTTATGTCAATTTTTTGAACGTTATAGGGGTATTTTAGTCATTTTTGCTAAAAATGATCAAAATACCCTTATAACAACTATATTTTGAGGGCATAGGAGGTCATTTTGGCTAGAAAAGTTTCTATAAATAGTCCCAAAAATATGTAAAATAATCATAACAACATTTCTTCTACCTACTCTTATCTTAAAAAAATTTCTAAGCAAGCAATTTCTTAAGTAAAACTCTTTGGAGGCCAAATATTAGTGTTCAAGCAAGCAATTTCTAAGCAAGCAATTTGAGGCTTTAAGTAACAAGATTTTTTTTTTCTTAATAGTTATTTTTTCTTCTGATTTTCGATTTTTCTACACCCCCCCCTCCCGCGCTCTTTCTCTCTTTTGTTTAGTTGGTAGATAAATATATTTGTTTACACATATTTAATTTTTTTTAAAATATGGATGCTACTGGTTCTAATCACCCTTATAGAGGTGATTCAAAATAATAATTTGATTATTATAATCAAATATTTGAAAATAATTCTATTTCTGATTCTGCTCCACCAACACAAATGTCACTTCTTGAATTTAGGAGCATGGTTACAAATATCGCAAATAGGAAAAATAAAATGTTTTATAGAATTATTTTACAAAAATATTTGTCACTGATAGTGAGGGCGCACCGGTTTTAGATCCAAAAGTTCAAAAACCAATATATAATACTGCGAAATGTAAGAAATATAAGCAGGTTTACAAATAGGAAAAAGGTGATGGCATGAGCACTTTAAGAAGACACTACGAAAGTTACTATGGCAAGGACACACTGCAGGATAGACAAACACAGCTAAGTACTGGTGCTCAAGGATCTTTTATAGGTAACTTTACTTATTCTGATGCTCGTAACACGACTGAGTTAACCAAATATATTATTTGTGATGAAAAACCTTTTACATTTGGTGAGAGTGATTGCTATTATGATTATGCAAGTAGTACCCTTAATCCTTGTTTTACTAAAGTTTCTAGATCTAGTGATATAGCAGAGGCTTTAAATTTTTTTCAAAAAGATAAGGCTTCTTTGCAAGAAAGTTTTATGCATGTTAATAAATTATCTCTAACTTCTGATAAATGGACTACTAAGCAAAATTATAACGCTGCTTTGTATCACGACACATTATAGATCATAGATGGATGTTGCAAAATGAATCATTTGTCTAAGGCATTTAGAATTTTCACAAATCCGCACTGTAATCGGTGGCGCTATAATGCCATTTGTGCGTGAATATGATATTCACAATAAAATATTTTTGATTTCTTTTTATAATGCTAGTAATAATAATTCTTCTATTAATGTTTTGAAAACACAATTTTTGCCTATGCTAGAAGGTATACTTTTTCATGTGTGGAGAGACGGCTCAGAATCCCTAAAAATCTGCTTGAAGATCAAGCCAAATCTTTTCATTTAATGAAGATTTGATAGCGTGACAGAGTCATCCATGCGACGGCGAGTGCATGCGGCAAGCAATCCATTCGGATGAAGGATCTTCATGCGACAAGCAATCCATGCGGCTAAAGGATTCTTTTCTATACTTCTTGTTCAAAGTATTCCAAACTCATCAAAGTTTAAAAACTTTGAAGGGGGTCTTGTAGAAGCATGAAAAATACTCATAAATCATGCACTCATACTCTATGTCGCATACACCAAAACACCTATGTGGCATGAGACACATGCGACATCTACGAGAAGCAAAGAAGCATGCGATAGAAGGCCTAGGCGCTTACGAACCTGACACATGATGTCATTTATGTCCGTCACAATACTTATGACTCTGAACGTCTCGATTTTAATTCTCACAGCGGATGTCAGTGCTTACATCACTGTCATAATTACCTTTGTCTGTATATAGCTGTGCAGTACCACGTGTACATGACAGCTTTCAATGCGTTTTAGTCCTTATGCGGTCAAGTATCCATGAGACTAAGTTTCATGAGGTCCAGTTTCTATGAGGCCTAGCCCCTATGTGGTTCAGCCTTCATGCAGCTCCATGCCATCAAATCTTTCTGTTACAACTGATGAGAGATCCTTGACAATCAGTACGGGCCATGTGTCAAGTTGACCAAGTCAAGCACACAACAGACAGAGATCTCATCAACAGCCTATCTTAACCAATGTCACGTGGCAGCCCGTCCGCGACATGCGCTCACGGTTGTAACCATATTCTGTTAAGAATGACCATGCGACATCCTGAAAGACATGCACACATAACATATGCGCGCATAAGCCAACCAGTGTAGATGGTTATAAATAGCGGGGTTGCATTCACACACAGAGACAGATACGTACAGCGAGACGTAGAGAAAGCACACTCAGGATCCCAGTTGCTGTCTTTTGTGCCTGTGAGCTAGAGATCTTGCAAGTTACTTCATCTTCGGACCGTCAACGGAGTAAAGGAGTCAGCTGCAGTACTCGATCTCCATCGCCACACTCCCCAGAATTTTAATTGTACTTAGATTTCTTGTTTAAGGACTCTTTGTACTTTCTTTGTTTTCAATATAAAAAACTGAGTTAGCAACACTCATTTTTGTAACGGAACAATTGGATCCAGAGGATGTAGCATAATTTAAAAAAAGAAGAAAAGTTTTTAGTTATCGCACAAAATATGGAGTATCAAGATTAAAGTTTAAGAAAAATCAAGATGAGGACAAATAGGTACTTAATGATAACATAGTTTCTTGGAAGGAGGTTGTATGCTAGTCTCCGAGTTCCGGGCGTGGTCAAGGAAATGATACTAATTATTCGCAAGGTTCAAACGACTAGAGTACAGTGTCCATGGTTCTGTGATCGAGGGAAGGGGTGAGTAACTCAAGATAAGAGGACATGACTTGGTCGATGGCTAACTCCACTTATGATTACTCAACAATCCTGGACTCTAGAAGATCTGTCAAGCTGAAGATAGGGAACTCACACTAGGGTATTGACTTATCCATCTTGGCTTCCTAATGTTGTTACTAACTACCAAGGCAAGCATCCAAATTCTAATTTCTCTTTGCTCCTAAATGATATCACTACTTCCCTTGCTAAGTTAAACATTTAATTCTAGTTTCTTCAAAGTTTCTCTCAATAATTCATTTATAATTCTAAAAAATAAACACATTCAAAATCATTAATCGTTATTGACTATCAAGAATTTTATCATAACTTCTAATTTCAAAAAAGCATCTTCTTTAAACTTGTAACATTATATTCAATAGTTTAATTCCTCAAATTCATTTTTTAAATATAATCCTTAGTTAAGCCTTAAGATAAACCATATTGTACTACTAACCATTATTGATTCATCATCGTCATTCTTAAAAAATTGATGACTCCACTCATTAAGATTTAAATTGATGATTCCACTCACAAAATCCAAATTCTAAATCTAAAGCTTAAATTATAAATTATAAATCTAATATATCAAAATTTTAAATTTAATCATCAAGACAATCTTATCCTCAGAGTCAAGTCCATATCCTCAAGTCACCCTCTTTTTTCACATTACTTCAAATAAATCAAAATTATTCTTCTAAAAATTCTCGAAATCAGCGCTGCACTATTTTTCTTAGCGGGAATGAGTTGTGATAGAATACGTCTTGTTTATCTCTAAAATCTCTCGATCCTATTTGATTGTCTTATTGACCACCACCAAAAAAATTCATCTTTAATACATAGAATTTCTAACCGTTGTTCAAAACTTGATAATACTTCTACCCAACTTGGAATCCACCAATCCTTCACACAAGATTATATCTTTCGGGGATATTTTCTTAAAAAAATCAATAGTATTCATTCCCCCACAAAGTATTTTCAATACATTCATAACTTAAATTATATTATGTCTAGCACATCCTTAATTACCAAAGTAATCTGCCTTCCTAACCTCCCTCAAGCACGAGAAAATAGGAATTTATGTTTAAGAAGGGATCAAGCAGGGATGCAAATCAATCAATCAAATAAGAATTCAAAAATGGAATCAATGAAAGTGATTAAATATGTGGATGAGAACCTAAACTATAATCCTATTTGCAGGCTTGTTTGGTACAGTAACGTAACCAAAATAATATATTCTTGACCTGCATGGCCCACCATAAAAATATGTCACGCTCCAGTCACAAATACATAGGACCAGTTATACACAAGCATGTCAGTTGGTATGTATATAGCAACTCCAATATATGGAAACCATTATAGAAGCATAAAAAATACGGATCCATGCGTCCAACAACCATGTGCCCTACAGTAAAAGCTTAGAACAAATCAGGCCGCAGAGTCACCAGGCGGCAGCTATGCGTCCCTAATCAGCCAAAGTAGTTTTAGTCCAGATGGATCTAACGTGGCAAGCCTGAAATCAAGATTGGGTCCAAATCCTGATGAAAGGATTCACTAAAATGCCTCGAAAGGCATAAATACGACAAGAGACAACAGTCTTATGCCAGCATCAGCTTTATACCCGCCAAGTGTACAACATACGTGCACAATACAAAAAATACTCAAAGTGTCCCATGTGTCTCTGGCCCTATGCATCCTAGATTCCATGCGTTACATGCGTCCCATGTGTCTCTGGCCCTATGCGTCACAGACTCCATGCGACCCTTGCGTCCCATGCGTCTCTGGCCACATCTATCCCATATTACACGTAGATTCAAATCTAGTTGTTATAGCTGGAGTGATTCTCTCCAACCAAGTACGGACAATGTGTCAAGCTGACCAAGTAACGCACATAAAGGACGAGAACTGCCCCGATCTTCAGCAACAGAGAATCCCAATCAACGTTCACGTGGCATCTTGGACTGGACTCGCTCTTGCAGTTACAACTGCTCCCAGTTAAAGAGGCACACGTGGCAACCCTCTAGCGTCCATGCGGCATAATACATATGCGCGCCCAAGGACGACTATAAATATCAGGGGTAGCTCACCCACACAAGGCCCGGCTATAAACATAGCTACAACAGGAGAGAGAGAACATGAGCTTCCTCACCCTGCATCGAATTATCAACGGAGTAAAGAGAGTTGCTACACTCCTGACCCTCCATCGTCACTCCCCAGAAAATAAATTTATACTTAGATTTTCTCTTTGGACCTCTTTGTACTTTCTTTCGTTTGTTAATTAAATCAAGTTCTTTCTTAAGACTTTCAAATTTAATGGAAAATAAGATGGCGACTCTGCTGGTGACATGATTCTTCTCTGATTAGAAGGTGGTAAAGCAGTCTGATGCGGCCAAGCTCGACTCAACGCAAAAGATGCTGGTGGTTCACTTCGACCAGCAAGCATTCGAGAACATGCTCTCTGAAGGCGGCGCAAGTCCTTCTCCAAGGCTAACAAAGCCCAAAAAGACCTGCAAGGCGTGGGTAGCCAAGGCCGCTGTGCCTCACCCAACTACGGAGCCCGCGCTCCCTATCTCTCTCCTTCTTGCTGAAGACGCTCGTCAAGCGTCCACCCAGACTGTCCATGCGGCTTCTTCGTCTACCGCAAAAGATGCTAGAAGTTTGGGTCTTGATGCAAGATCTATGCGGCTATGGAGGAGGCCACATAAGACCGACCACACAGCATCGGTTGACTACCGCAGGCAGATGGCCGTATGCGACCCAGACAGCAGCTGAATCTCTATTTTCAATCGAATCTCATGTGGCGCTGATCTTATGTGCCATGCTGAGAATGGTAAAAATCCAAACTCGGACTCTTTGTACTATGTGCCTGCGGGTGCTAAATCAAAGAAGTCTAGGGTAATGCGAGCTCGTCATGCTCAAGCAACTATCCAGTTGGCTGATCGTCAATAGGCACCACTAACCATTATGCGGCCCCTGATGGAAAGCTATATAAGACCACCTTGTGTGTCCAGCCCGCAGCGGCGAATGGACGAGGTCTGTCTCAAAATTCGTCTGCCGGTACCTTGGGGCAAGTTCTTGTACGAACCCCAGTTCAGGAAACAAATACAACACCTACGCACTCCGACGCTCAGTCTACCCGTGCTTACGGAAAGGGTGCAAAAGTAAATATGCCCTTGCATGACTTGCACAATGTGATCAATCACAAGCGCAAAGCAAGAAAAAAACTACGGCATGTGAAGTTTCCTCCCCAGGACATCACTATGCCAAGATCATCATCAAATCCTGCTGCAACAAAGTAGCAGTACACCCAAGCAGGCAGTCCACATTCCAACGACTGCACCCAAAGGCATCTGTCCGACAACAATCCGAAGATCAGGTGCAGACACCAGAGGAAAAGGAGCTCCCCTTCGCCTCATGTTACTCTGCTCGGAGGGTCCCCTCCACCACAGGGGGAAACAAGTCCAACACCTCCAGTCTGTCACTCCCAACCAACGCATTGAGAAGACGACTACCAGGAGGATCGAAAGTGGGACCTGCATAAGATATTTTTCAGGGCACCCGCTCGAAGAAGAAGCTCTCAGCTGCTGGGGGTAGTACTTCCTCAGAACCTCTAGGAGTTGAGCAAGTTGGGGGTAGTAATCCCCCGGACCTATACAATAATCCGACATTACGAGGAGACGGTGATTCCCAAGGAACATACTCATACATACCTGGGGTTAGCCACCCTCACCAAGGAGACACAACCTCCCGTACTGAGGGTAGTATCCCATCAGAGTCAGAACAAGATGCCGAACCACCAGCTTTCCTCGATAACTATTTACTGCAAGAGTCCGAGGCAAAAAGTGCTACTTCAACCGTCCCTTCCTACTAGCCTCATGTAAGAATGGCATACATGGCGGGGGACGAGCATGAAGGCCCTAGAGACCGACAACGCCTCAAGACCTTCGAGGCCATGATGTAGACTATGAGTTCGTCAATGCAAGCCTTGACTCAAGCAGTCCTAAAAATCAAGGCAAGCGTGGCCTCTCAACCAATAAGGGCCTCTGGAAAAGCAAGCCTGGAGCCCAGGACCAACGGTGATTCAAACACAAATGCTCCACCTACGGGCGGTAATCCTCATCTGCCTGGCTCGTCTATTCCTTCTATAGGAAATGAAGCCAGGAAGCAATGAGGGAGGTCCGATAACTTCGGGCCTACCTAGATTCCATGGGCAATCGGGACTCATTCCGCGATCTTGGAGTGCGACAACCATATCCGATTGAATGGAGAGATGTACCATATATGCCCAAGTACAAATCCTTCAATATTGACACATTTGACGGGAAGTTCTCCCCACACCGATATATAAGCTACTTCGAAACTACGACGGGGCACCTACCCCACAATGATGATATCCTCACTAGGCTCTTCGTTGGGGCATTATCCGGGGTGGCCTTCGACTGGATTTACAGCCTCCAAGATAACTGTATCTCATCGTTCGATGACCTCAAGAGTCTTTTTCTTAAAAGATTCTATGAGACAGAAAATGATATCACTATGTCCTCCCTGATGGACGTTGCCTGGGGAGAAAAGAAACTAGCACAAAATTATATCGAGCGATTCCGACAAGCAGCGCTGAGGTTGCCTCCTAGAAATCCTGAGACAATATTGATGGAGATATGCCGGAGAAACCTACTTTCGACAGTCAACCTCTGGATAGGCGATAGCTAGTTCAAAGACTGGACGACGTTCATCATATGTGTTGTCAGTGGTGAGAAAAAGGTTAAGGATGCCTGACTCCTGGGAATACAGATCCCTACCATCGACGAGAGGGGGAAGCATTATAACAATAATAATAACAACATCAACAACGGCAATAGCAGCCGCGACAGAAAAAAGAAGCAGGCTCTAGTCGCCAACTTGACTAAGAAGCCTGAGCAAAAACAAGCAGAGGCTCCAAAACCAAAGGAGACCTACTCTTTCGAAGATGATGACGTAATGCCCATATTCAACATGCTAATGCAAGGAAGTAAACTTCGACTCCCCGATGTCAAACGTCAGCTTGAAGCGGCAGACATGAACAATCCGAAGTATTATCACTTCTACCGGTACGTCCATTATGTGACTTAAGAGTGCTACATATTGAAGAGGTACATCCAGCATCTGATTGATACCAAGGCTCTCTCCCTGGATTTTGATGACGTAACAGTTATCACCAATATGGTATCTCTCCATGTAAATACCCTAAATTTCAGAATAAATGTTAATACAAATTTTCCCGAATTTTTTGAAATTTTCTGGAATTTAAAACGAAGGTGAAGGTGATCTCAAGAATTTTTAATGTAGTTTACTGGTGTTAAAATATTACGAAAATAATATTTTGTGGTATAAAATGGAAAACCGGACGCAGAGTATTTTTCGGGGAATTTATTGGATTCCGGAAATGTGTTTTGGGACCTATAAACTATTGGCTAGTTAAACCGAGCTAGACCCAAGCAAACCCTGAACCAAACTAACAACTTGGGCCGGGTCGGGTCGGACCTGAGCCAAACCCTACCTGAAATCCCTTGGAACCCTAGCCGCCTGTGCTACAGTAGCGGCTATAAAGCCATCACCTCGACATCCAGGCCGCCGCCCCCTCTCTTCTGCCGACTCCCCTATGCCCGACCGCTGCCACCGCATCCCCTCTGTTTACGCAGCCGCCGAGATCCCCCACGCCGAGCCAACCCCGGTCGTCCCTGAGACCGGATAGCATCAGCAACCTTCCCCCATCGACCGGCCAGGCCAGTCGATCTCTCCGAGCACAGCCGCCGGCGACGCTGAACCCCCGCCGACGACGCTGAACCCGCTCCGTCCGTCGTCGCGGAGCAGCCGCCTAGCCCAGCAACCGACCCCGACTTTTCCCCTTCAACCCCTCGATATCGCAGTCGGGCCGCCCCGACCCAGAACCCTCGAATTCCCCTCCGGTCGGCTGCCGAGCTGTCTCCGCCGCAGCGCCCAGGCGAGCCACCTCTGCTCCACCTGGCGAGCCTCCCCTCGCCGATCAGAGCAGCCCCCTCCGACAGTTCATCGACGGAATCCTGAACCCTAATCCGGACATGGTAGATCCGCGACCAGGACACAAATTGGACTCTCGGACACGTGAAAACAGATTCACGGGGCCCTGTTCAGGTACCGTTTCTTCCCTCATCGTAACTCCATTTTAGTTTCCGTCAGTTGCTACGCGTAGACAGTATAACCCTCTCGGTGCCCGAGCAACCCGTTTGGTGCATCGCGTCCTGTGGTGATCGTACACCGCGATCCAAAAACAGAAAAAAACAATGCCCTGTTTTACCCCGGAACTGAGTGCGCCCCGCCAAACGGGATGACTTGGTTGCGTGCGGTCTTCACAGATACGTGCGCGTCGTTGATACGGTCATGTGGGATTTCACAGAAGTCGATTCGGAGGTGCGTGCACCCCGGAATCAACGCGTATCCGCGGACAACGCCCCGTATCCGACTTTTCTGGAACACGCTGTAACTTTGTGTACACACGTCGGATCGAGACGAAACTTGCACCATCGAATTCGTAGCACTACGCTGGTCCTGTGACTCAAGTTTGGTCCGATTCTGAGAACGTTGACGAAATCGCGTATTGTGGGCCCCACAGGTTCCACTTGACGGATGATTTTGTGATCGACTCATCGGAATCCAATTCTGGAAGTTCCGTTGGGTTCGTATCATCGTTCCTGACTTGTAGACACTGAGTTTGAGGAATTTGGAGACCTTTGATCCTAGCACGCTTTTCGGTGCAAAGTGGTCCATATGAGGACCCCGCTTTGGCCCGGAAATGACCTTTTGCTCCTGTGTCCAAATTGGACTTAAGGACAGGCATTTCTAGCTATTTGATATCTTCTGAGACTATTGGTGATGTTTATTACAGCTTTTGGAGGAGTACCCACCGGATCCACTGATACAGGGATAGCTTTTGGTATTCAAACACCAGGCAAGTGTACCTTGCCAAACTCTGCAGTATTGTTATATATTTTTCTTGCTTCATTTATATTATTGTGCATGCTCAACCTAGGACCGTGTGACATACTTAGCGTCCGATTATCAGTCGGGTGCCAACACTGTACGCAGTGTTGGGTATTGTCATCTAGAGATGGACATACGTGACACTATATATTCTCGTACTTGTCTTACCAAGTACATTATGACCCAGGACACTGGACACTGTTCATGAGACAGGATCTTCTCGAGATATTCGTGGTGATTCTGTATAGGATACAGGACTTGACAGAGATACTATATTCTTAGATACATTATGACTTGTGCATTAGTTATGATCCCGCTGACATGGACATGAGACGTTATGGTCATGATATGCGTGGTTACATTGGGTGGGGAGAGACACACAGACTACAGGATGATCATATATATATACCCCTACTATTGTGAGGCACAAGACTCTGAAGCCCGAGCTTGGCCCATTACTCATTATTACTGCTGCTACCGGCTCCCCGACACAGAGCTTGTAGTGGCTTCAGCCTGAGTTCTATTGCTGCTCTCATCTTGCATATCACTTAGCTGGTTATTTAGTATTACCTTATTGTTCCATCTATTGCTGGAGAGACCCACAGGCTACAGGTTGATTATGTTATGCCGGCTACTCAGTCTCCCGCTGAGCTAGACCACCTCATGATACCACTGCTACCGGCTCCCCTACACAGAGCTTGTAGTTGTTTCAACCTGAGTACTATTGATATTCTCTTTTGCATTTCACATAGATGTTTACTTACTTGCCCTATTTATTCTATTTATTTTTTGTACTGCATTTATTTTGGCTTGAGCTTTCTTGTACCTTGCTATGTCCCCTGAGGACCTGGATCCGAATTATGTCCCCAGGATTTGAGGGACGAGATCTATCCCGAGGTCTACGGGACCGCTGCAAGAGCTGATCCAGGAGCTGTACCGCCATCCGAGGATGAGGTGTTAGCTGAAGACTTCTCCTGAGCATCCATGTTTCATGCTCAGTATTTATTATTTATTTCAGTCATTTACTTTCTGGTCTGTTGAACCATTGTACTAGATGTTTATCGGGTTGTTCCCCGAAGTACTTTGTGAGACTAGCTGATGATTTATATTTCTTATTTATTCTGTGGATCATATTTTTATATCTTGTGTGGATGTGATTAGTTGTGCCAAGATTGTCGTAGACTTGATTTTACAGCTTAAGTATGCCCTGATGGTTCCATTAAATTAGGTTGTCCATCGGTGCGTACTGCTGGCCATTGCCACGTATCCGGTCCCACGGTATTTTGGGACTGGGGCGTGACATGGTTTTTGTGGTGGCCCATGCAGGTCTACGACTAAATTGTTCGGTTTCAACTTAGGAACTGAACCAGCCTGCCCTAAGGATAGGATAGATTGTAGGATCTCATCCATTATTTAACCCATTTTTGAACTCTATATCGAACTCGAAATTGTTACTTGAACTGCATCCTGTGTTGATTTCTTGGTGCCTTCTTACAGTTTATCTTTTGGTTGCAGAGAAATGGATCCCAGGAACGAAGACGAGATTCCTTTGGATACGCCACACGACGCTATGGTTACTTATATAGACGGAGTGACCCCAGGGAATGGAGGACAAACATCACAGAGTGATCAAATCGGACAGCCTAATCCAAGGTTCCGGAGAGAAGACATCCCACCTCCACCACAGTTTACTCCCCAGATGCCAGTTTTTCTGCCCGGACAAGCCATGGACGGGCAACAGATGTTCCAAATAATGTATGCTATGATGCAAGCGCAGCAGCAGATTCAGCAAGAGGCCCATCGGCAGGAGGCCGAGTATCTGAGAACCAGCCTGGTATCCGCATTGGAGCAGGCAAATCCACTAACGAGGCGATCGACGACGGGATCTATCACCGACTTCTGTCAGCTCAAGCCTCGTACATTTTCTGGTAAAGAGGGGCCAACAGAAGTTCATGAATGGCTCACAAATATACAGCATCAGTTGGAAGCCGCTGAACTTTCGAGAGAGAAGTGGATGACTGCAGTCAGAATGCAGTTAACTGAGAATGCACATCACTGGTGGTTAGCAGAGGAGAGGAGGCTCGGGCAGGATCGAGTCACTTGGGAAGAGTTCTACAGACTCTTCCGAGAGATGTATATTCCCGCAGTAGCACGGTCAGAACTCAGAGACAAGTTCAACCGCCTTATCCAAGGCAACATGACAGTGGAAGAATACAACGCGGAATTCATTCGCGTCAGTCACTTTGCCCCAACCTTGATTGCGACAGAGGAAGAGAAAGCTGAGAAATTCTTTGACGGGCTGAAGTTTGAGCTTCAGAGATTGATTGAATCGGTTGCACCTACATCTTATACTGACATTCTCGCAGCAGCGCGACGCATGGAGCACGTCACTAGAAGGGAGTCGAACCTGAAGAGGCCTATCAACTCAGCACCATCCAGGACAACACATGGGGATTCAGCAAAATGGACCCAGAGGAGTATGCCAGAGAGGACAGCACACAGGGCCATATCTCTCCCTACTTGTCACCACTGCGGCAAGATAGGTCACATTGAGAGAGAATGCAGACGCAAGTTGGGACTCTGCCTGGCTTGCGGGTCCAACCAGCATCAGACCAGAGACTGCACCGAGCGCAGAGAGGGAGCACCGAGATTAGCTTTGCCTGCACCACGACCAGCTTATCCGGTAGTAGGAGCACAGCAAACAGGAGTTGGAGGCGTCAGGCCACCAGCCCCAGGAGGGAATCAGCAGAGACCGCCCCTGGCACCACAGGCAGCTCTATTTAAGCAGGCTCAGCAGCAGAGAGGCCAAGCTCAGGGACGAGGCCAGGCATTCACATTAGCTATTGAGGAGGAGGCTACAGCAGGCGAGGTCATCGCAGGTACTATCTTAGTAGCTTCATTACCAGCTGTAGCATTATTTGATTCTGGAGCATCGCATTCATTTATAGCAGCTAGCTTTGTAGCCACCCATAGAGTAGCTACCGCACCCCTTCCGATGATGAAGAGAATTCTTACGGGAGGTAGAATTATTTTGGTTAGTGACGTCTGTAGATCATGTTCTGTAGTAGTTTGTGGCAGAGAAATGTGAGCTCAATTTCTGATATTTTCTATGCCGGATTATGATGTTGTACTTGGTATGGATTGGTTAAGTCAGTACCATGCGCCTCTTGATTGCCGACTTGGGCGGGTTATATTTAGACCGCCAGGACATCCAGAATTCGAGTTTCTTCGAGGATCATTAGAGCAAGGAGTTCAGCCTACTCTTAGGGTACTATCTGTAGAAGAGGAGACAGGTTACCCAAGAGTCATATCAGAATTTGTGGATGTATTTCCTGATGATCTTTCAGGTTTACCACCTGATCGGGAAATAGAATTCACAATAGACTTAACTCCAGGAGCAGAGCCTATCACTTCATCAGTATATCGGCTAGCACCTAAGGAGTTAGTGGAGCTGAAAGAACAGGTTGACGACCTTCTGGAGAAGGGTTTCATTCGGCCCAGTGATTCACCTTGGGGAGCACCCATATTATTTGTGCCGAAGAAGGATGGAACAGTACGGTTATGCATTGACTTCAGGGCACTAAATGCTGTGACCATCAAGAACAGGTATCCCTTGCCACGCATCGATGATCTATTTGATCAATTGAGTGGTGCAA
The DNA here is from genome assembly GCA_036927795.1 of Iris macrosiphon. NCBI lineage: Eukaryota > Viridiplantae > Streptophyta > Magnoliopsida > Asparagales > Iridaceae > Iris > Iris macrosiphon. Next base: position 279,296 of record JAYESA010000188.1, on the reverse strand, counting down.
GGGTATTCTTAAAGATTGACCTTCGATCCGGCTATCATCAGATCAAAGTAAGGAAGGAAAACATCCCGAAGACAGCTTTCAGGACCAAGTATGGACATTATGAGTTCTTGGTGATGCCGTTTGGTTTAACCAACGCGCCAGCAGTGTTTATGAGCTTAATGAACAGAGTCTTTCACCAGTTCTTGGATAAATTCGTGGTGGTGTTCATTGACGACATTCTCATATATTCCAAGAATCATGAAGAGCACGAGGAGCATCTCAGAATCGTGTTAGAGACCTTGAGACAAGAGAAGTTATACGCCAAACTCAGTAAGTGTGAGTTCTGTATGGACAAAGTGCCTTTCTTGGGACATATCATTTCAGGAGAAGGACTTTCAGTGGATCCAGAGAAAGTTGCGACAATAGAGACTTGGCCTACACCCACATAAGTTACAGAGGTGAGAAATTTTCTCGGACTTGCGGGATATTACCGAAGGTTTGTAGAAAATTTCTCAAGGATTGCAGAACCGATGTCGAAGCTGACACGAAAAGACCAGGAGTTTGTATGGACCGAAGATTGCCAGAAGGCCTTCGAAGAATTGAAGAAAAGATTAACAACAGCACCTGTCTTGACTCTTCCATCAGGGTCAGGAGGTTTTGTTGTTTACAGTGATGCATCAGGAACTGGACTAGGATGTGTTTTGATGCAACATGGCAAAGTCATTGCTTATGCGTCGAGACAGTTGAAGGTCCACGAGAAGAACTACCCAACACACGATCTGGAGTTAGCAGCAGTGATATTTGCATTGAAGATTTGGAGGCACTACCTTTATGGGGAGAAAGTAGACATCTTTACAGATCATAAAAGTCTGAAGTATGTATATACTCAGAAGGAGCTTAACATGAGGCAGAGGCATTGGCTTGAATTGATGGTAGATTTTGACATAGATCTGCAGTATCATCCGGGAAAGACGAATGTAGTAGTAGACGCACTGAGCAGAAAGCCTACGGCTTATTTCTTGACGATGCAGCCCGAGTTATTGAGAGATCTACAGGAGCTTCAGATAGAGGTTATTTTACCAGGACAGAATGGCTTGATGGCTAATCTTGAACTCAAGTCATCACTCGTGGAGAAGATTAAGGAGGCATTGCCCACCGATGCTAGATTTCGAAGACTGAAGGAGAGGACAGAAGCAGGCATGCAGACAGGACTTCGCATACACGAAGACGGGATATTGAGGTTTGGGAATCGCCTGTATGTTCCAAATGGAGAATTAAGACAGGAGTTAATGACTGAAGCACAAAGCTCCATGTACTCTGTTCACCCAGGAGGAACCAAGATGTACCGAGACTTGAGACAGTATTACTGGTGGCATGGAATAAAAAGGGAGATTGCAAGATTTGTGGCCAAATGCTTAGTCTGCCAGCAAGTAAAGGCCGAACATCAGAGGACTGCAGGTATGTTACAGCCGCTTCCTATACCAGAATGGAAGTGGGAGCATATCACGATGGATTTTGTCACCAGATTTCCGAGGAGCCCCAGCGGAAGAGACGCAGTATGGGTTATTGTGGATCGACTCACTAAATCGGCACACTTCTTGCCATTTAGAGTAGGACAGTCCACAGAGGTACTAGCCGACATGTATATGCGACAAATCGTAAAATTATATGGAGTGCCTGTTAGTATTGTATCGGATCGAGATTCGAGATTTACCTCTCATTTCTGGGAAAGCATGCAAGAGAGCCTGGGCACCAGACTCAAATTCAGCACGGCATACCACCCACAGACAGATGGCCAATCAGAGCGCACCATTCAGATCTTGGAGGATATGTTGCGATCATGTATGCTAGACTTTGGAGGATCTTGGGAAGATCATTTGCACTTGGTGGAGTTCTCCTACAACAACAGTTATCAGTCCAGCATCCAGATGGCACCATTCGAGGCATTATACGGAAGGAAGTACAGATCGCCTATATGTTGGAGTAACGTTGGTGAACGTCAAATACTAGGTCCAGAATTGGTAACGCAGACAGTGGAAAAGGTGAAACAGATTCAGAATCATGTACGAGCAGCTCAGGACAGACAGAAGCATTGGGCGGATACACACAGGCGTCCCCTAGAGTTCAAAGAAGGAGAGAACGTGTTCTTGAGGATTTCTCCCACTCGAGATACTATCAGATTCGGGAGCAGAGGCAAGTTGAGCCCAAGGTATATTGGGCCATTTGACATTCTAGAGCACATTGGTGAGGTGGCTTATCGTCTTGCATTACCTCCATCCTTAGAGGGAGTGCATGACGTATTCTACGTCTCACAGCTGCGAAGGTACGTGACCGACCCAAGTCACGTAGTCGATCATTCAGAGATCGTAGTAGGCCCTAGCTTGAGATATGAAGAACAACCAGTTGGCATCCTCAACGTCAGCGAGAAGACATTGCGGGGACAGACAATCAAACTGTTTGTGTAGCTTGGAAATATTATTCTCCTGGAGAATCGACTTGGGAACGAAAAGATAGTATTCTCCAGCGTTACCCCCACCTGTTTGAGGAGGTAGTTGTAAACTAAGCAACCTTGTATTTCCATAATTCTTTCTTTAGTAGCTTATTCTTTGATTGCGAGGACGCAATCCTTTTAAGGAGGGAAGATTGTAAACACCCTAAATTTTAGAATAAATGTTAATACAAATTTTCCCAAATTTTTCGGAATTTTCTGGAATTTAAAACGAAGGTAAAGGTGATCTCAAGAATTTTTAATGCAGTTTACTGATGTTAAAACATTACGAAAATAATATTTTATGGTGTAAAATAGAAAACCGGACGCAGAGTATTTTTCGGGGAATTTATTGGATTCCGAAAATGTGTTTTGGGACCTATAAACTATTGGCTAGTTAAACCGAGCTAGACCCAAGCAAACCCTGAACCAAACTAACAACTTGGGCCGGGTCGGGTCGGACCTGAGCCAAACCCTACCAGAAATCCATTGGAACCCTAGCCGCCTGTGCTACAGTAGCGGCTATAAAGCCATCACCTCGACATCCAGGCCGCCGCCCCCTCTCTTCTGCCGACTCCCCTGTGCCCGACCGCTGCCGCCGCATCCCCTCTGTTTACTCAGCCGCCGAGATCCCCCATGCCGAGCCGACCCCGGTCGTCCCCGAGACTGGATAGCATCAGCAACCTTCCCCCATCGACCGGCCAGGCCAGTCGATCTCTCCGAGCACAGCCGCCGGCGATGCTGAACCCCCGCCGACGACGCTGAACCCGCTCCGTCCGTCTTCGCGGAGCAGCCGCCTAGCCCAGCAACCGACCCCGACTTTCCCCCTTCAACCCCTCGACATCGCAGTCGGGCCACCCCAACCCAGAACCCTCGAATTCTCCTCCGGTCGGCTGCCGAGCCGTCTCCGCCGCAGCGCCCAGGCGAGCCACCTCTGCTCCGCCTGACGAGCCTCCCCTCGCCGATCAGAGCAGCCCCCTCCGACAGTTCGTCGACGGAATCCTGAACCCTAATCCGGACACGGTAGATCCGCGACCAGGACACAAATTGGACTCTCGGACACGTAAAAACAGATTCACGGGGCCCTGTTCAGGTACCGTTTCCTCCCTCATCGTAACTCCGTTTTAGTTTTCGTCAGTTGCTACGCGTAAACAGTATAACCCTCTCGGTGCCCGAGCAACCCGCTTGGTGCATCGCGTCCTGTGGTGATCGTACACCGTGATCCAAAAACAGGAAATATAATGCCCTATTTTACCCCGGAACTGAGTGCGCCCCGCCAAATGAGACGACTTGGTCGCGTGCGGTCTTCACAGATACGTGCGTGTCGTTGATACGGTCGTGTAGGATTTTGCAGAAGTCGATTCGGAGGTGCGTGCACCCCGGAATCAACGCGTATCCGCGGACAACGCCCCGTATCCGACTTTTCTGGAACACACTGTAACTTTGTGTATACACGTCGGATCGAGACGAAAATTACACCATCGGACTCATAGCACTATGCTGGTCCTGTGACTCAAGTTTGGTCCGATTCTGAGAACGTTGACGAAATCGTGTATCGTGGGCGCCACAGGTTTTACTTGATGGGTGATTTTATGATCGGCTCATCGGAATCCAATTCTGGAAGTTCCGTTGGGTTCGTATCATCGTTCCTGACTTGTAGATACTGAGTTTGAGGAATTTGGAGACCTTTGACCCTAGCACGCTTTTTGGTGCAAAGTGGTCCACATGAGGACCCCACTTTGGCCCGGAAATGACCTTTTTGCCCCTGTGTTCAAATTGGACTTAAGGACAGGCATTTCTAGCTATTTGATATCTTCTGAGACTATTGGTGATGTTTATTACAGCTTTTGGAGGAGTACCCACCGGATCCACTGATACAGGGATAGCTTTTGGTATTCAAACACCAGACAAGTGTACCTTGCCAAACTCTGCAGTATTTTTATATATTTTCCTTGCTTCATTTATATTATTGTGCATGCTCAACCTAGGACCGTTTGACATACTTAGCGTCCGATTATCAGTCGGGTGCCAACACTGTACGCAGTGTTGGGTATTGTCATCTAGAGATGGACATACGTGACACTATATATTCTCGTACTTGTCTTGCCAAGTACATTATGACCCAGGACACTAGATACTGTTCATGAAACAGGATCTTCTCGAGATATTCGTGGTGATTCTGTATAGGATACAGGACTTGACAGAGATACTATATTCTTAGATACATTATGATCTATGCATTAGTTATGATCCCGCTGACATGGACATGAGACGTTATGGTCATGATATGCGTGGTTACATTGGGTGGGGAGAGACACACAGACTACAGGCTGATCATATATATACACCCCTACTATTGTGAGGCACAAGACTCTGAAGCCCGAGCTTGGCCCATTACTCATTATTACTGCTGCTACCGGCTCCCCGACACAGAGCTTGTAGTGGCTTCAGCCTGAGTTCTAGTGCTGCTCTCATCTTGCATATCACTTAGCTGGTTATTTAGTATTACCTTATTGTTCCATCTATTGCTGGAGAGACCCACAGGCTACAGGTTGATTATATTATGCCGGCTACTCAGTCTCCCGCTGAGCTAGACCACCTCATGATACCACTGCTACCGGCTCCCCTACACAGAGCTTGTAGTTGTTTCAACCTGAGTACTATTGATATTCTCTCTTGCATTTCACACAGATGTTTACTTACTTGCCCTATTTATTCTATTTATTTTCTGTACTGCATTTATTTTGGCTTGAGCTTTCTTGTACCTTGCTATGTCCCCTGAGGACCTGGATCCGGATTATGTCCCCAGGATTTGAGGGACGAGATATATCCCGAGGTCTACGGGACCGCTGCAAGAGCTGATCCAGGAGCTGTACCGCCATCCGAGGACGAGGTGTTAGCTGAAGACTTCTCCTGAGCATCCATGTTTCATGCTCATTATTTATTATTTATTTTAGTCATTTACTTTCTGGTCTGTTGAACCATTGTACTAGATGTTTATCGGGTTGTTCCCCGAAGTACTTTGTGAGACTAGCTGATGATTTACATTTCTTATTTATTCTGTGGATCATATTTTTATATCTTGTGTGGATGAGATTAGTTGTGCCATGATTGTCGTAGACTTGATTTTACAGCTTAAGTATGCCCTGATGGTTCCATTAAATTGGGTTGTCCATCGGTGCGTACTGCTGGCCATTGCCACGTATCCGGTCCCACGGTATTTTGGGACTGGGGCGTGACACTCCAGTTCGACAACTTTCTGTAAACCCCCTAAATAATTTCTTGGGTAGACTGGGTATGGTGAGAATTTTGGTTTAGCTTTAGGTTGTTTAAGGATTAAAAATTAGGGTTACGATGACTGATTCTTTAATTTAAAATCTTGGTGCACCTTACCGTTGCTACAATATTTGGAGCACAACAATAGCCTTTACCTTTCAACAAATTTTGCACTCTTGACCTGACGAGCCAATCTAGGCACTGGATATTTCTGTCACTCACAAACATACTCCCTTATGCTCTATTTTAATTGCACAACTTTTCAGTCACAAAAATCAATTCTTTAATCCTATGTCTTGAACCTATGTCGTTGCCATCGATTTGAGGACACAAACTCAATCTATTTCGCCTAACTAATTAAAGGGCCTAAGACTAATACCAAGCCTACACCGTCCATGATATTTATGTTACTCCCAATTGAGACTCCATGTACTCCCATTTTATTTAAAAATACCTACGAAACAACTTTTATTTAAATTGGTAAAACCGACTGAACTTAACCCCAACTTAATCCTCACACCCAATCATGAGGCTCATACAAAATACCCAATACCCTCTCCATCCTACAAAATACCAAACATCAATTTCTCACATCAAATTCTCACTCTTTTTTCCTTCATTTGTAAACCCTAAATTTTAAGGGACTCAAATGCAAAAGGGTTGCTAGGTGTCAAACTCCTATTGGGAGAAACCAAATGAAGAGCCCCATTTATTGGTCATGTGACCGGTCACTCACTACACCCTCATCCTTGTATAGTACTATTCACCATACTTTTAAATCTAGCCCTTGATTTAAACCTCCCCTATCACAACCACCCATTCCCCCTATTTTAACACACCCCTCATCCCCATGTGGCCGGCCCTAATCCCTAGAAAACTCATTCTTCACTCACCTCACTCTCTCCTCCCCTCCCTCTCTCAGCCGAACCTCAATCCTACTCTTCTTCTTCCTCCTTCCTATTCTCCATTCTTCTTCTTCTTCTTCTTCTTCTTCTTCTTCTTCTTCTTTACCTCCATTTTTCTTTATCGTCTTCTTCTTTCTTACCTCCCTTCGGCCATCATCATCACTACCATCACTACCGCCGAGCACCACTACCCTCACCACTACCGAGCACCACCCTCCCCACCATAGCAGCCATCACTACTACCAATACCACCGCCGAGCACTATTCCCATCACCACCATCGAACCGCTCTACCATCTGTTGCTACAGCAACAGCCGGAGCACCACCACCCTCATCACCACCACCCCAATCACCACCGTCGACATCATCACCCCAGTCACCACCGTTGATACCACCACCCCTGCCACCACCATCAATACCACCACAACAGCTACCATCACCACCTCTACCATTCCGTCAACATAACCACCATTGCCACCACCATCAGCCACCACTGCCACCGCCTCACGACAGCATGCCCACCGCGGCCAACCACCACCAATGACAGCAGCAGCTAGGACACCACCTCCACCACCGAACGCCACCTCTGGTATCACTCATCGCTTCTTCTCCTTCTTTATTTATTTTTACAATTCTTTATATTCGTTAAAAGAAATCCTAGTTAGGTTATAGGTTCCCATGAGCAATACTTGTGAACACTTTGTCAAATATCCATGTTTAGTTTATATCCAAGATTAATATCATTCATTATTTAGGGTTATATATATATATGTGTGAAATGCATGAATAATGAGGATGTTGTTCAAATAAATTTTGGTTCGGTAGATTTGATGGTATGATTGAGGATGAACATTATTTATAGATGATCGAATCAACAGTTGATGAAAACTAGTATTGTGGACGTTATGCGATTTGGTGAATTCGTACTTAATGCAACGATTTCCTAGTCAACATGGGTTAACCCTCTAGTTAGTACCTTAGACGTGAGTTTTGTAACTAAGACAAAACCTATGTTAGTTCATGATGTCATCTCTTCTTTAAGGTAATTTTGAGCTAGATTGTTAATTAATTTTTATCTCATCTCTAGGTACTTTGGGATCCTCAGACTTAGACTTTGTACCAGAGGCCCGCCTTCAGCATCCGGATCCAGGCAAGTGTACATTGCCATTTTGTAACTCAGGTTCAATTTTACCTTTTTATTTTATCTCTACACTGTGTGTGCTTGGATCAAAATTGTTACTTAGCATTCGGGTTATATCCAGGTACAAACGTTCAATGGTAACATCTAGTATCGATTGTTAGATATTTCTCGATACCTTTATGTACCTACTTGTTTAAATCGGAACCCTAGGACACATTCAGACACCATCATCGTGCCAGACTTTCTGTATCCTGATAGTGTCAGCATGACCCGAACCTATGATAACTATAGGATCGTGATTGGTGCTAGTTACTTCAGTATGACGAGACTGTTAGATAGAGGTTCAGGCTCAGTGAGCTGCAGATATGTCTCATTGATCATATTGGGAGGGGAAGAAAGTTACTAGATTCTTGGGCTACTTTGCATGCGCTATAAATATATCCGTATTTACGTAGAGATCATGTATCCGGAGTCGTAGTACTTATTTACTATGTGTCTCTGTGCTCGGAGCTACGAATTTATATTTGGAAAGCCCACGTGTCAAACATTGTCTTCAAGTTGTGTCTCACTTAGGTGGTTATTCTAGATTACACCGGCGTATCACATGTTTCCTTTATGTTTTACTATAGCATGCTATTTTTGTACCTTGTTACGTCCCTCTGAGGAGCTGGTTCCCTTCCAGGTATAGGCGAGGAGGACTACCCGGAGGAGTACGGACCGGGTGTTTATCCAGGAGCAGGACTTGTAGCAGAGGACGAGATCATTTCCGAGGACATCGCTTGATCGCCAGTAGTGACTTCACCTTGGGTCCAGTATCATTATCTAGTTAGCAGATATCGGCCCTAGTTATCTTATTGGTTCCTTTCTTTAAGTACTTGTATTAGTGGATTGTCCCCGTGTGACTCCATCCGTATTGTATTATGATATATTTTCAGACTTATTTCTTTCTGCACATTAGTAGACTTGTTTTCTCTATGTGGTTCATATTCTTATATTTATGGATGAGATTAGTTACGTTGCTTATTTTTAAATATTGGATTATATCATTGTACTTTACAGCTTAGGTGCATTCCAACGGGTCTATTATATTGGGATGCCTATCGGAGTGTACTCGTTGGCCAATGCCACGTGGCTCAGTTCCTTATATTTGGAACTGGGATGTGACACAGTTTTTGTAGTGGCCCATGCAGGTTCGATTTAAATTGTCTTGGTTACCTGACTGTGCCAAGCGAGCCTGCAATTAGGAATAGATATTAGGATCTCATTTACATGCTTGAGTACTTCACATAACACCACTATTTTAATTTTATTTTTCCAATTTGCATCATATTTAATTCCAAAATATTGATCTTAAACATGACTTCTTTTCAGAGTGATGAATCTCAATAGCGGACTTGTCGCGCAGCCGGGCGATGTCCCCCGTGATGCTGGGTCATCTAGGGAACCAGCACTCGGGCAAGTTCTTCTGTTGACCCCTGCTCCCCAGGGACAATCATCTGGGCAGCCAGAGGTGCCTTCGGACGGGCACCAGTCTCTGCACCAGGCAAATCATGAGGGCCAGCGGGCCGCAGGACAGGAGGAGCGACAATTGCCCCAACCACCTCCAATTTTCCTACAGATGCCATCCATGACTTTTCTACCATAGCAACCCATGGACGGGCCACAGATGTTCCAGATGATCTACGCTATAATGCAGGCCCAACATCAGGTCCAGCAGCAGGCCCCGCAGCGCCAGGCTGAGTCTTAGAGAGAGAGTATTATGACGACTTTGGGACAGGCGTCACCACCAGCTCGCCAGTCGACGATCGGTTCTGTCATAGAATTTATTCATATGATACCACTTCCATTTGCTGGCATGGAGGAGCCGACGGAGGTACACACAAGGCTTACCAACATTCAACACCAGTTGGAAGCTACCGATCTCCTGAGACATAGATGGATGACCGCTGTCAGGATGCAGCTTACCGGCAACGCTCATCACTGGTGGATTTTAGAGGAGGAGCGTTTAGGGCCCGATTGGGTCACTTGGAAGGAGTTCTCCAAGCTCTTCAAGGAGATGTTTATTCCTTCTACTGCTAGTACGGAACTTTAGGACAGGTTCCAAAATTTTAAGCACGACAGTTCGACCATTGAGGAGTACAATGCTGAGTTCCTTCGCTTGAGCCATTTTTCCCTGTACTTGATTCCGACTGAGGAGAATAAGGTCGAGAAGTTCTTCAAAGGCCTGAGTTTTGAGACACAGAGATTTATTGGATCTATATCCCCCACCTCCTACTCTGAGGTTCTGTTAGCAGCCTGACGCCAGGATTGTATCAACAAGATGGAGGCCAGTCTGAAGCGCTCCTATGCATTATCATCGTCAGTTCGAGCACCGTAGAGAGGACCTACGAAACGTCCCCTAGTACCACAGCAGCAGAGAGCAGCACCCTTGTAGGAACCAGTGATTACCACTTGCCATTACTGTGGCAAGAGGGGACACATGTTGAGGGATTATCGACGAAGGTTGGGAGTATGCATGAGATATGGATCTGACCAGCATGCAGTCCGGGATTGCCTAGAGTATAGGATTTCATTACCAATGGTTTATCGACCAGCCTTACTAGCACCGAGGCCCTACCAGAAGCCCCCCGGGCCAGTCTTTCCAGGACCGAGGCCGCCCTACGTAGGTGTTGGGGTGCTGCAACCACCAGTACTAGAAGAAATTCAGAGGAGGCCACCCTTGGCCCCACAAGCAGTTCATTTATAGCAGGCTCGACAACAGCCGAGGGTACCAATATTCAATACTAGTTGGAAGCCACTGATCTCTTGAGACATAGATAGATGACCGTTGTCATGATGCAGCTTACCGGCAACGCTCATCACTGGTGGATTTTAGAGAAGGAGCATTTAGGGCCCGATTGGGTCACTTGGAAGGAGTTCTCCAGGCTCTTCAAGGAGATCCTTATTCCTTCCACTGTTAGTACGAAACTTTAGGACAGGTTCTAAAATTTCAGGCAGGGCAGTTCGACCATTGAGGAGTACAATGCTGAGATCCTTCGCTTGAGCCATTTTTCCCTGTACTTGATTCCGACTAAGGAGAATAAGGCCGAGAAGTTCTACGAAGGCCTGAGTTTTGAGACACAGAGATTTATTGGATTTATACCCCCCACCTTCTACTCTAAGGTTCTGTTAGCAGCCCGACGCCAGGATCGTATCAACAAGATGGAGGCCTGTCTGAAGTGCTCCTATGCATCATCATCGTCAGTTCGAGCACCACAGAGAGGACCTGCGAAACATCCCCTAGTACCACAGCAGCAGAGAGCAACACCCTTGCAGGGATCAGTGATTCTCACTTGCCATTACTGCGGCAAGAGGGGACATATGTTGAGGGATTATCGACAGAGGTTGGGAGTATGCATGAGATATGGATATGACCAGCATGCAGTCAGGGATTGCCCAGAGCAGAGGATTCCAGTACCGATGGTTCATTGGACAGCCCTACCAGCACGTGGCCCTACCAGCAGCCCCCCGGGCCAGTCTTTCCAGGACCGAGGCTGCCCTACGCAGGAGTTGGGACGCTGCGACCACCAGTACTAGAAAGAATTTAGAGGAGGACACCCTTGGCCCCACAGACAGTTCATTTACAGCAGGCTCGACAACAGCCGAGGGTACCAGGACCGGGACAGGGCCAAGCCTTTGCGATGACCATTGAGGAGGCAGAGACCGCTGGAGAGGAGATCGTAGGTACTATTTTACTAACTTTATTACCAACAGTAGTATTATTTGATTCTGGTGCTACACACTCTTTCATAGTGGCTAGTTTCGTGGTCACCCATAGAATAGCAACTGCACCCCTTCCGAAGATTAAGAAGATTCTTACGGGAGGTAGAATAATACCGGTTAGCGACACTTGTAGATCTTATTCAGTAATTATTTGGGGCGATAGATGTATGCCCAATTTTTAGTCTTCTCCATGCCCGACTATGACATTGTCCTAGGCATGGATTGGTTGAGCCAATACCATGCGACGCTAGATTACCGACGTGGATGTGTTATATTTAGACCACTAGATCACCCTGAGTTTAAGTTTCTTCGGGGAGCCCGAGAGCATAGTGTCCAACCTTCCTTAGCGGCACACATTGCAGAAGGTGAACCAATGTACCCCCGTATTATATCAGAGTTTGAGGATGTATTTCTTGAGGATCTTCCAGGCTGCCACCTGACAGAGAGATAGAGTTTATAATAGAGTTGATACACGGAGCCGAGCCAGTTACTTCCTCCGTCTACAAACTAGCACCGAAAGAGTTGGTTGAGTTGAAGGTCCAAGTAGATGATCTCTTAGGAAAGGATTTCATTCGGGATAGTATTTCTACATTTGGAAAGCCCATCTTATTTGTGCCAAAGAAGGACGGGACGGTACATTTGTGTATCGATTACAGGGCACTAAATGCTATAACGATAAAGAATAAGTACTCTCTGCCATGTATCGATGATTTATTTGATCAGTTGAGTGGAGAATGTGTATTCTCGAAGATCGACCTCAGATCCGGGTACCATCAGATCAAGGTGAGAAAGGAGGACATTCCGAAGACAGCTTTTCGGATAAAGTACGTGCATTATGAGGTTTTAGTCATACCGTTTAGTTTAACCAATGTGCCAACAGTATTTATAAGCCTGATAAACAAGGTTTTCCATCAGTACTTGGGTAAGTTCGTGGGGGTATTTATTGATGACATCTTGGTATATTCCAAGAGCCATGAAGAGCATGAGGAGCATCTCAGAATCATGTTAAAATCGCTGAGGCAGGAGAGGCTGTATGCCATGCTCAGCAAGTACGAGTTCTGCCTGGATAGGGTACCTTTCCTTTGTCACATAATCACTGGAGATGGAGTATCAGTTAACCCAGAGAAGATTGTTGCAGTGGAGACGTGGCCTACTCCTACATCAGTTACGGAGGTTAGGAGTTTTCTCGGACTTGCCGAATATTATCGGAGGTTCATGAAAAACTTCTCGAGGAACTCTGCGCCTATGACATGGTTGACACGTAAAGGTGAGGTGTTTATCTAGACTAAGGAGTGTCATACGGCTTTCAATGAGCTGAAGAAGCATCTGACGACAGCACCGATCTTGATACTTCCTTCTAGATCTGGAGAATTTATGTTGTATAGCGATGTGTCTGGGAGCGGACTAGGATGTGTACTGATGCAGCATGACAAGGTGATAGCTTACGCATCGAGATAGCTGAGGGTTCATGAGAAAAATTATCCAACACATAATCTAGAGCTAGCTGAGATAATATTTGTACTAAAGCTATGGAGGCACTACCTTTATAGAGAGCGAGTTAAAATTTACACAGATAACAAAAGTCTGAAGTATATCTAAACTCAAAAGGAGCTCAATATGAGACAGTGGCGTTGGCTAGAGTTGATGAAAGACTATGATATTGAGTTGTAGTACCTCCCGGACAAGACGAATGTTGTAGCAGATGCCTTAAGCATGAAGTCCATGGCATACTTTTTGACGACTCAGCGACAATTATTATAGGATCTTCAGGAGCTCGCGATAGAGGTTATATTACCAGGCATGGATGGACAGTTAGCCAGTCTAGAGGTTCAGTCTACATTGGTTGAGAGGGTCAAGGCAGCCTTTCCTACCGATACGAGATTTTGAATGTTGCGGGAGTGGACAGAGGCTAGCATAAAGACGGGACTCCGGATTCACAAAGACAGAATATTGAGGTATGGAGATCGCCAATATGTTTTGAGTGCTGATCTACACCAGGAGTTGATGACCGAGGCCCATAGTTCAATTGATTCTATTCATCCCAGGGGTACAAAGATGTACCAAGATTTGAGACAACACTACTGATGGAATGGGATGAAGAGGAAGATTGTGAGATTCGTGGCAAGATATTTGGTCTATCAGGAAGTCAAGGTCAAATATTAGAGGACTGCAAGACTATTACAGCCACTTTCCATTCCTGAGTAGAAGTGGGAGCACATTACCATTGACTTTGTCACAGGATTTTTGAGGACCCCTAGCGGAAAGGATGCAGTCTGGGTTATCGTAAACTAACTCACTAAGTCGGTGTATTTCTTGCCCTTCAGAGTTAGGTAGTCCACGAAGATATTGGCTGATATGTATATGAGGCAGATAGTACGACTAAATGGAGTGTATGCCAGTATTGTATCGGATCATGATTCTAGATTCACGTCATATTTTTGGCGGAGTACGCAGGAGAGTCTAGGAATTCATCTCAAGTTCAGCACTGCATATCATCCACAGATCGATGGTCAGTCAGAGCGCATGATTCAGATACTAAAGGATATGTTGAGAGCGTACATTATTGACTTTGGAGGATCTTTGGAGGACCATATATATTTGGTAGAATTCTTCACAACAACAATTACCAAGCAAGCATACAGATAGCACCTTATGAGGCACTATACTACAGGAATTGCAGGTCGTTGGTACGTTAGAGTGACGTAGAAGAGCGTCAGATACTTGGTCCAGAGTTGGTGACACAGAAAGTGAAGCAGATTCAGAGCCACATGCGCTCAGCACAGGACATGCAGAAGAATTGGGCATATGCGCACTGTAGACCTTTGGAATTCAAGAAAGGTAATCATGTGTTTTTGAAGATATCGCCTACTCGCGGTACCATCAGATTTTGGGGCAGAGGCAAGCTGAGTCCAAGGTACATCGGACATTTTAACATCTTGGAGCATGTTGGCGAAGTGGCTTATCGTCTTGCATTACCTCCATCATTAGAATACGTGTACGACATATTTCACATATCATAGTTAAGAAAATATGTGGCAGACCCTAGCTATGTGCTCGATCATTCAGAGATTACAGTCGGACCCAGTTTATCATATGTGGAGCAGCCAGTAGGGATACTCGATCGCAGTGAGAAGGTTTTGAGGGGCAGACTATTCGACTGGTCAGGGTTGCATGGAAGCATCATTCATCGGACGAGTCTACTTGGGAGCGTGAGGATTCTGCTCGACAATATTTCTCTCATTTATTTGAGGACTAAGGTATGAATTTACGTACTATATTTTAATTATTTGTTAACTTTTTTAATTCTCCAACTTTTATTCGTGCTTTAATTTTAATTTTGGGGACACGATTCTTCTAAATTGGGAAGGATGTAAACCACCTAAACATTTTTTGGGATAGACTGGGTATGGTGAGAATTTTGGTTTAGTTTTAGGTTGTTTAAGGATTAGAAATTAGGGTTATGAAGACTGGTTCTTCAATTTAAACTCTTGGTGCACCTTACCGTTGGTACAATATTTGGAGCACAAAAATAACCTTTACCTTCCAATAAATTTTGCACTCTTGACCTGACGAGCCAACCTAGGCACTGGATTTCTGTCACTTACAAACATACTCCCTTGTGCTCTATTTTAATTGCACAACTTTCCTGTCACAAAAATCAATTATTTAATCCTATGCCTTGTACCTATATCGTTGCCATCGATTTAGGGACACAAACTCAACCCGTTTTGCCTAACCAATTAAGGGACCAAGACTAATACCAATCCTACACCGTCTATGACATTTCTAATTAAGACCCCATGTACTCCATTTTATTTAAGAATACTATGACACAACTTTTATTTAAATTGGTGAAACCGACTGAACATAACCCCAACTTAACCCTCACACCCAATCATAAGGCTCATACAAAATACCCAACACCCTCTCCTTCCAACAAAATATCAAACACCAATTTCTCACATCAAATTCTTACTTTTTTCCTTTATTTAAAAATTCCAAACTTTAAGGGACTCAAATAAAAAGGGTTGCTTGGTGTCAAACTCCTATTGGGGGAAACCAAATAAAGAGCCCCATTCCTTGATCATGTGATCGGTCACTCACTACACCCTCACCCTTTTATAGTACTATTCACCCTACTTTTAATTCTAGCCCTTGATTTAACCCCCTCCCTATCACAACCACTCATTTCCCTATTTGGACACACACACACACACACCCATCCCCATGTGGCCGGCCCTAATACCTAGGAAACTCATTCTTCACTCACCTCACTCTCTCTCCTCCCCTCCCTCTCTCAGCCGAAACTCCTTCCCACTCTTCTTCTTCTTCTTCCTTATTTCCATTCTCCATTCTTCTTCTTCTTCACCTCCATTTTTTTTCTTCATCATCTTCTTCTTCCTCACCTCCCTCCGGCCACCATCACCACTACCATCACCACCGCCGAGCAACACTACCCTCACCACCACCGAGCACCACCCTCCCCACCATAGCAACCATCACCACTACCAATACCACCGCCGAGCACCATTCCCATCACCACCACTGAGTTGATCTACCATCTACTGCCACAGCAGCAGCCGGAGCACCACCACCACCGCCTCGACCACCCTTATCACCACAGCCAACACAACCACTGTGGCCACATCCAACACCAGATCACTGTCACCACCGTCGACATCACCACCCCAATCACCACCGTCGACACCACCATCCCAGTCACCACCATCGACACCACCACCCCTGCCACCATCGTCGATACCACCACCACAGATACCATTACCACCTCTACCATTCCGTCAATACTACCACCTTTGCCACCACCATCATCCGCCACTGCCACCACCTCACGGCAGCAGCCCCACCGCGGCCAACCACCACCAACAACAGCAGCAGCTAGGACACCACCTCCACCACCAAATGCCACATCTGATATCACTACTCACTTTTTCTCAATCTTTATTTATTTTTGTATCTCTTCATATTCGTTAAAAGAAACTCTAGTTAGGTTATAGGCTCCCATGAGCAATATTTGTGAATACTTTGTCAAATACCCATGTTTAGTTTATATCCAAGATTAATAGCATCCATTATTTGGGGTTATATATATATGGAAAATGCATGAATAATGAGGATGTTGTTCAAATAAATTTTGGTTCGATAGCTTTGATGGTATGATTGAGGATGAACATTATTTATAGGTGACCGAATCAACAATTGATGAAAACTAGTATTGTGGACGTTATACGATTTGGTAATTTCATACTTGATGCAATGATTACCTAGTCAACTTGGGTCAACCCTCTAATTACTACCTTAGACGTGAGTTTTGTAACTAAGACAAAATCTATGTTATTTCATGATGTCATCTTTTCTTTAAGATAGTTTCAAGCTAGATTATTAATTAATTTCTATCTTATCTCTAGATACTTTGGGATCCTCGGACTTGGACGTTGTACTGGAACCCCGCCTTCAGCACCTGAATCCAGGCAAGTGTACCTTGCCATTCTGTAACTCAGTTCCAATTTTACCTTTTTATTTCATCTATATATTGTGTGCGCTTGGATCAAAATCGTTACTTAGCGTTTAGGTCATATTCGGGTGTAGACGTTCGTCGATAACGTCTAGTATTGATTGTTAGATATTTTTCAATACCTTTATGTACCTACTTGGTTACATCGGAACCCTAGGACACATTCAGACACTGTCATTGTGCCAGACTTTATGTATCCTGATAGTATCAGCATAACCGGAACCTATGATGACTATAGGATCGTGATTGGTGCTAGTTACTTCAGTATGACAAGACTGTTAGATAGAGGTTCAGGCTCAGCGAGATGAGGATGTGTCTCATTGACCGTATTGGGAGGGAAAGACAGTTACTAGATGCTTGGGCTACTTCGCATGCACTATATATATCCTTATTTACATAGAGATCATGTATCCGGAGTCGTAGTACTTAATTACTGTGTGTCTCTGTGATCAAAGCTACGAGTACGTACCATGTATCTCTGTATCTCGGAGCTACAAATTTATATTTGAAAAGCCCATGTGTCGAACATTGTCTACAAGTTGTGTCTCACTTAGGTGGTTATTCTAGATTACAGTGGTATATCATATATTTCTTTTATGTTTTACTATGACATGCTATTTTTGTACCTTGTTACGTCCCTTTGAGGACATGGTTCCCTTCCAGGCATAGGCGAAGAGGACTACTCGGAGGAGTACGGACTGGGTATATATCCAGGAGCAGCACTTGTAGCAGAGGATGAGATCTTTCCCGTAGACTTCGCTTGATCGTTGGTAGTGACTTCACTTTGGGTTCGGTATCATTATCTAGTTAGCAGATATCGGCCCTAGTTATCTTATTTTTTCCTTTCTTTCAGTACTTGTATTAGCGAGTTTGTCCATGTGTGACTCTATCCGTATTGTATTATGATACATTTTCAGACTTAATTTCTTTCTACACATTAGTAGACTTATTTTCTCTATGTATTTCATATTCTTATATATGTAGATTAGATTAGTTACATTGCTTATGTTTAAATATTGGGTTATATCATTGTAATTTATAGCTTAGGTGCACTCCAACGGGTCTATTAGATTGGGATGTCATATCGGAGTGTACCTGCTGGCCAATGCCACGTGACTCAGTTCCTTATATTTGGAACTGGGGCGTGACACTTCCCGACGATGGAAGCCCAAGGTGGAGTGATCTCGATCCCCAAAAAAATAATGGAAGTTGTCAACCTTCCACTTGCTCGAGACCAAATGGCTGGGTTGACACCTATCACAACACCGCGGGAAGAGGTTATGTGGGTCCATCCGGACCTTGTTCCAGACGTGATGCAGCAGGCAGTACCTCCCGCCGCTAAGTCCAAGGGCAGGAAATTCAATTCATGTTATACGGTTACCATCTCGATTGAGGAGGTTGCAGCAGGAACAACGAGATCAGGCTTAACATACCAACCCTCTTACGATACCCCTAGCGATGATGCGCTCCCGACATTTACACCGACCTCCTCTGATCCGGGTCTATCCCAGTCTCCGCCAGCGGATAAGTCTAAGCAAAAGAAAGCTCGCTTTGACAAACCGCTACACAAGGATGCAACTCAGGGGTTGAAAAATCCTACAACTTTGATATCTTGGCACAACTAGCTCCAGCGAAGTTGTCATTATTTGAGGTCCTTCAGCTCTCCAAAGACACTCGGACTTCCCTGAGTGAGGCATTACAGAATACCAATACCTTCTTGGCGCAGGTCAAGCTGCTAGCTGAGAATTATTTTGCTTGCCCCCGCTGCAATAATGTCACGGAGGCGATACCCAATATCACCTTCTCGCAACAAGACATGTTGCTAAAGAATAATAGGCACGATCGTCCCCTGTACTACACAGGGTACATCAGTGCCATCAAGGTGGACCGGATGCACATCGACCCCGGTTCGTCAATCAGCATCATCCCACGGAGTCTGCTTCAAACCTTAGGCATCCAGATGCATCGCCTGGCAGCCACCAATACTGCTATCAGTGGCTTCAATGCCGAAGGAGCTACCCCCTGGAAAAGATTCGCCTAAAATGTTAGATCGACGAATTGAAAAAGAGTTCACTTGCTACGTCATTGACTTAGATGTATCCTACAACATCTTGCTAGGACGCCCATGTATACACCAATACTGGATTATACGGTCAATCTTGCACCAGTGCCTAAAGTACGTTGACGAACATGGCATGATCAAAACAGAGTTCGCTGACATTGATCCGTTCAAAGGGGTCGAGACCTACTACTCTGATTCGATACTTTATAAACAAGTCCACCAAGATGAAGGTGGCAATGAGGTCGATGATGAAACAAAGGCTGTGAAAGCACCCGAAAAGCCTATAAGAGTCCACCTCAAGGCTCGCACTCCTGATACCACCGCTCCTCTCATCTTAAAATGGCACAAAAAGGCACCCAACCCTCTCATTGTCCACCTTCACAGGCCGAATCAACCGTCAAAGGAAGATCCGGCACCGCCTACAACGTACGAACCTCTGGTCGTTCACCTTCGTAGGTCGAATTGACCGCAGAGGGAAGATCCGGCACCATCTATGCCTTCAGAACCTATGGTTATTCGTCTTCGTAGACCACCAAAGGAAGACTCGACAACTGCTATAACTTTTGAACCCCTGGTGGTAAAGTTGCACAGAAGACCACCGAGGCCTTCGTCTGCACTGGGGGTAGCCCTCGATAAAGATGAACTGGAGGAGTACGTGGCTGCTCATACTAACGTCCATTCCCTCGATGATGTAATCCCCAAAGAAAAGATACCTTATTTCTTGAATAAAGGGTTATCTTTGAACTATTTTGAAGTCGCACATTTGAGCACATTGTATTCCCTGGAACACAGGCTAGGCCTATACCTACAAACACAGGTAATTACCACCTATGCAGTGCAGAGGATGCTTCCCAGTCAAGACTCTTCCTTCCTAGTGCCAGCTAGGAAGAGGGGAGATGGACCCATCATCTTCGGAAGGGTAGAATGTCCCCGATTCTCCGTTCCAGAAGAACTAGATCTAGAACGGATACCGGCAAAATGTTACTTCACCGATATAGTTCTAAAGCCAAGCACCTTATACAAAATACGGGGTACGATCTGAAGGCCAATAAGGGCTTAAATTACACCGACAAATGCCCCTGCTTTTGCCCGCTCCTACAAGAAAGTTCGAGGACTACTACCATATGACCAAGCATGACTTAGGGTATGCAATGCCTCCCACAACTCCCAAGGGCTCATATGAAGAAAATGAAGTGCACTCTCACTCTTTCAAAATCTTTCACTTGGGACTCTGACGTCAGTTTCTGAGAGATGCTCAGACAAACATTGTTCGCCAACATGGTATCAGCTGACCCTAATGACGACAACGAGGATCCACCCGAGCTCTTTGAAGTAGAGCCATGGGCCCAACGACTAGACTCCCAATGGAAGATGCGATTTGAGCAGCGAGAACCTTCTATTGAGGACGAAGTGATACAAGTCGATCTAGGCAATGAGACCTCCTCAAATCCTATTTTCGTCAGCAAAAGTCTATCCGATGAAGATCGAGATTCCCTACTACAGCTTGTCAAAGAGTATATCGATGTCTTTACTTGGAGTTACGAAGATATGCCAGGACTTGACCCCCAAATCGTGGTCCACAAGATCAATATCTTGTCGAATGCTAAGCCGGTGAAGCAACAACAATGGCTATTTTGTCTAGACATCATGAACGTCATTGAAGCTGAAGTCAAAAAACTGATAGCTAGTGGCTTCATCCGCGAGGAACAACACCCATATTGGGTGGCCAACAACGTGTCCGTCGTCAAAAAGAACAAAAAGATCAGAATCTGCATCGACTTCCATGGTCTAAATTTGGCGTGCCCTAAGGATGAGTTTTTTCTTCCAATCACCAACATAATGATCGACAACACTTGTGGCTGTGAGCGCATGTCCTTCATAGATAGATTTTTAGGCTACAATCAAATCAAGATATCTCCTGAAGACGAGATGCATATATTATTTTAAACACCGATAGGAGTATACTACTATATGGTTATGCCCTTCGGTCTGAAGAATACAGGTGCTATATACCAACGAGCTATGAGCACCATCTTTCGTGAACATCTGCACAAGATGCTAGAATGTTATGTTGATGACATCGCTGTCACGAGCCACTCTAAAGATGATCACCTCCGAGACTGGAGGACTATGTTCGACCTAATGCATGCACACCGCCTCAAGATGAATCCTATTAAATCCTTCCTTGGAGTCTCCAGCGGCAAATTCCTAGGTTTTATCATCACTTCTCGGGGTATTCACATAGACCCCGACAAAACTAAAGCAATCCTTGAGATGAAACCTCCAAAGAACCTCCGGGAACTCCGCGGCCTTCATGAAGAGCTGGCATACATTAGGAGGTTCATATCGAACCTCTCTGGTCGTTGTCGGCCATTCATTCAGCTCATGAAGAAAGGTGTCTCCTTTTCTGGAATAAAGAATGCCAAAGCGCATTCGATGACATCAAGAAATATCTATCAAAACCTCCAGTGCTGGTAGCCCCGGTCTTGGGAAAGCCTTTTCTGCTTTATGTGTGTATGATGGATCACTCCCTTGATGCTCTATTAGTGTAGAATAAAGATGAAGGCCACGAGAAGGCCATCTATTATCTCAGTCGGATGATGGTTGGTGCGGAGCATAGATACACCCCCGTTGAGAAGGAATGCCTTGCTATAGTATTTGTTGTACAGAAGACTCAGGATTACGTGACTGGACAGACCGTTTATGTGATCTCGCGAGTCAATCCTCTTAGAGTTCTCATGACCAAACCAGGGGCACTCAGTTCCCGTCTGGCTACCTAGGCGATATTACTGTCTCCATACGACATGGTATTTATTCCGCAGAAAGCAGTCAAGGGTCAAGCACAGGCCGACTTCCTGGAGGTACATTTGGTGCCAAAACCTCAAAACTTTACGACGAGATCCCAAACGAAGTGACAGAGTCAAACCTGACTTCATATGCAGCTGTTTCGTGAATGTTCTTCGATGGTTCTACAAGAACAGGACCTAAAGGCAATATCATTATGGGGGTTGGGATAGTGCTAATCTTCCCATGAGGTCTGGTCATCAACCGTGCCTACTCTATCATAAAGCCTTGCTCCAATAACGTGGCAGAGTATAAGCTTTGGTCATTGGGCTCCAACTCGCCAAACAAGTAGTAGTGGAGTATCTTGAAGCTTATAAAGACTCCAAATTAGTAATCAGCCAAGTCAGGGGTGAGTACAAAGTCCGGCACGAAGACCTGATTCCTTACCACCAAGCTGCACTTGGCATCATTTCAACCTTAGAGGGATTCTTCATTGAGCTCATCCCTCGACTACAGAACATCGAGGCTGACGCCCTGGCCGGCCTCGCTGCCTCCTTGGCGGTTCCAGACAACACCCATCTACTAATTACAGTGATCGGTCAAGAGCTGGTCTGCTCCAAAAATAACCTATGCCTGTGTCTGAGCTAGGAGACAGAGGTACACACAGATATCCAGGACTGGAGACTTTCTTTCATTGACTACGCGATATATGGAATTCTTCCCAAAAACCTAAAGAAAGCCACTTCAATCAAAAGACGTTCCCTCTGGTTCTACTACGATACATCTACCAACATATTGTATCGACGATCCTACGACGGCCTTCTGCTACGATGCCATTTGAATACAGAAGCGAAGCAGGTCCTCCATGAAGCTCACGATGACTTCTGTGATGCACACCAACCGGCCCAAAGCTACAGGACCGTCTTCAGAGAATGGGTTATTACTGGCCGACAATGGTAGCAGATGCCATTGATTATGCGAGAAAATTCCATACATGCCAAATCCATGCAGACTTAATCCACCAACTGTCAGAATTCCTACACCCAACGGTGGCCTCTTGGCCTTTTCAAGCATGGGGAATGGACATTATTGGACCAATCAGTCCACCATCATCGAAAGGACATTGGGTCATCTTAGCTATCACTGATTACCTCTCTAAGTGGGCGAAAGTTGTCCCACTCATGAAAGTCATGACACCAAACGTGATTAGCTTTTTCAAGCATCACGTCATATATCGCTTTGGCTTGCCACAGAGAATCATCTATGATAATGGTCCACAGTTTATAAGTTATGTGTTCTATCAGTTTTACGATAAAAATTGAATTCAGAATGTAGCATCGACTGCCTACAACCCAACAGGAAACAGTTTGGCTGAGGCGTTCAACAAAACTATCATCAAACTTCTCAAGAAGTTCGTGTCTTCTAATAAGCACGACTGGAACAAGAAGTTGGGTGAATATTTCTGGGCCTACAGTACAATAGTCTGGATAGCTACAGGCAATATGCCTTTCTCTCTGGTATATGCAAGCAAAGCGGTCTTTTCGTTCAAGATCCAAATTCCTTCACTCCGAGTGGCCCTCTCCAATGAGCTAACCATGGGCGATAACTACCGCCGACGGCTGTAAGAGTTGGAAGCACTTGACGAGAAGCGTCTCTTAGCTCAACAATATATTGAGCTGTATCAGACACGTCTTTCCGGAACCTTCAACAAACGGGTCAAACAAAAAAATTTCAAGTGGGTGACCTCATCTTGATACTGAGAAGACCGATAGTTATGACCCATAAAATGGCCGGCAAATTCCAATCTAAATGGAAAGGCTCGTTCATCGTGAAGTCAGTATTCTCCAACAGTGTCTAGTGGCTCATAAAATCCACCGACGACTTGCTTATAATTCCTGTAAATGACAAGTTCCTGAAAAAATACTATGTCTAAGCTAGACTTGTACTTCTCTTATCCCCAGCCGGGCAATCAAGATGTACAGCCTTTACACTCTTGGTTCTTTTTCTCCAGCAAGGGCCTATGTACAACATTTTTCTTTCTTTACAAATCTCTGTAAAAGTCATTATCTGTATCTAGGAGTCCTAGATACGTAATAGATGACAGATCCTCTAAAAGCTCCCTAGCGGAGCAGCCCTCAGGTCCACCGGTACACTCCCGTTTGGACCACCCAAGAACCAGTTTCGTTAGCTCACAATTTTTTTTGAGCTTTTGTCCCTATAGTCTCCCCAACAGAGAAATTCTTAGGTCTACCTACACTCTCAGGTAGACCACCCTCAGTAAACTACTCCCCAGCGAGTCATTGGAATATTGGTTCACGTCTATATTACCTCTGAACCACTTTCCTTGTATTTCTCCCCGGTTGAGTTTGCCACGTCCATATTAACTTTGAGCAAACTCCCCGAATCTCGGCTATCGATCATCACGTCCATATTACCTCTGATATCAGTCATCATCTAAACTTATCTCCCGTACTTGACCCGAGTACGCCAGCGATGCTAAGTCCATAAAACCTATCACGTCCATATTACCTCTGATAGAGATTATTTTGAACTTATTATTTGTACTCAATGTACGCAACAAATAATAAGACCACCAAATATCCCCTAGTGGGATATCCTAAACAACTATGGTATTGTACTACGTCCATATTATCTATGGTACGATATCCGAAGTTCACACAAATAGCGACAAAAGAAATGGCTTTTATTTATTTGCTTAAAGGAAACAAAAAGCGAACTACATGGAGGGTCTATTGGTACCCCAAATATATATCAGGGGTTAGAATTATCTGGTTCAGCATTAGTTACAAACATCGCAAAAATATGCCAAAGGCAGACATCAGAATATAAAAATAGGCGATGAGTGGCGATCCGGGCCTATTCCTCTTGCCCCTCCAAGACGAGAGATAGGGGAAGGGGTCACTAGCATCAGTCTGAGGTTGGGTAGCCCTTCCCAATGGAGGACCGATAAGATCCGACAGGATACTCGTTCCACCCGATGGAACATGATGTCACGCCTCGATCTCCCACAGGAATCGGCCATCCTCTCTGGGCGCGAATTATCGCGCCAACGCTCCCGCGGGACGATCGTTTCTATCGGGATGCGATATAGCACGAGCCTAGAGTTGCGCCCACGCGAGACAAATATCGAAATGGTCGTTGATAACTAGTTCGTAGAGTCTTCATAGCGAAATCATAGAATAAACACAAGTATTGAATCCAAAACAAGCTCTTTATTAATATGAAGTAAAGATTACAAGCGGCGCTAGGCCGATATTACAAGTCGCTCATACTGTCTCTCTCTTTTTATAATAAATATGCCCTTAGACTTAGAACTGATTCAACCAATCTGGATGATGATATTCCCATATATTATGTCTCATATATGTGAGCTCCAGGTCCGCGCACCAAGCTCCTAGACGCCAAGTTCGGTCCGACGCCTCGTTGCGTTAAGCGATCTCTGAATTCGTACGAGTCCCCCCTGCACCCTGCATACAATCTGGTTGTGTATCAGGACATTGAATCCATTGGTGGGAGGCCTCTCGCCTATGCCACAAAATAAGCACGTTCATTAGTTATGTGCACTAACTGATTTTGTTGTCTTTCTAGTCTTTTGCCTTAGGATCAGTTACATAGCAATATAATAAAAGTAATATCCGTGCTTGCTCAAGAGTGTCATAATAATGAATAACTGAGTTCGTCTTACCATTTTTTACCATTCGGCCTTCCCTGTCATATGTAGCAATATAAATAATGATCTACTGAATAACAAAGAACATCTATGAAATCCAAGTGTTATGTTTGTGTCTCTGCCTCAGACCCATTCTACTAGAACTATGTTTGTTACCGTGCATCATTTCTAAATATGCAAAATATTGTGCAAATGTACTCCTTCACGTTACTCCTCTTCTGAATGCGGATAACCGCTATGCAAGTATGACTTAACTATATGAAGGTCACTGGCTTTGTTAACATATTGGACATGATCTGGGATAGAATGACTGTCTTCTCAGCTCGTTTGCTAGCCTTGATGGGCGTCCCAAACCATCTAATGAGTCAGCGACCATCCAGGTTAGTAGCAAGCCTTGCTGGATATTCCGTTCTCGCCCGCTAGTCATCAGCTAACATATTACCAGGACTATACTGGCATTGTCCTCCCGGGCCAATACGAATTGGATGCCTCAGCAATCGTGTCGAGGACTCATATCTACCTGGTGTGCAACCAGTTATCCGTAACCATGCAACTACTTTCCCATATCCAATCCTAGCCGAGAAATAACTCAGTTTAATCTTGCCAAGGACTACACTCGGATCTTTCTTCTTTATGCAGCTCCCTGATTAGAGACTGCCTCGGTGATCTGGATATCCCGAGTACTTTCTTTTCTTTTCTTCTCCTGACTCGGAATAACTACTTGATAGTCTTCCTCGTCTATGTATGCAACATGATTATACTCTATCCCGTGTCATGTTCCATGCGGTGTGATACCTCAGTATGAACTCAACTATCTTTGTGGCATATATAAGAAACTACTATATTTCAACTCAATAAGTCCGACTATGCAAATAGAAAGTAAGATATTCATGTTCTATACAATGATAAGGCGGGGTTATCCCCTTAGCTATGTGTGTTCATCTCTTTTATTATCATGCTAAGGTTATCGCCTGAAAACTAGCATGTATCATTCATTTTCTTAGTGTACAGCTAAGTAGGGATAGGTTCACCGGGGCCACCCACCTTAGCGATGAATCGCATCGGTCGAGCGAGAGTTCGAGCGCGCCTCTGAAAGTCTAAGTCTGAACTCTATTTGAAGATCCAAGTTTGAATATCTTTGTATCGAATGAGTTATCTCTCTGAGCAGGAAAGGTCGATTAGCTACACTTGTGTCATTTGAATCGGCCCTCCGGGTTAAGAGGAGCGGGTCATTATATTATACACCACTCAGAATAAGTCTCATCCTCGAGACTTCCTGAGCAGAACTCGTATTATTGCATAACTTCTAAACCAAACTCTATACATCTTGTCCAATGACTATTTTAATACTATATTTATTTATTTCCTCATCACGCGTCGTGCACATATTTAGCCAATTCTTATCGAATGACTCTATAGCTCAATGCTATCGAACTATACTCAACTTAATCATTGTACTCCCTGACTCAAACTCTGTTACACCTGGCGCAGGGCTGTATTACTCAAATATGGGGTATTCTATAACTTAATGGGCACTAGAAAACTTAGACTTTGGGTGGACTTGCCCAACTGTTATATTCTATCCATACGAACCCAACGCATCCGATCAATTACTTGATGTCGCCTATCGAAACCCATTGTTACGCTTAAACCTAAAAGCTCGAATCTTAGCTAATTTTTCAATCTCGTTTGTATCAATATCTCTCTGACTCACCGTCCAATCTCGCTAAGTAAATCTACTGTCCGCCAAGGTCGTCGTATTAAATTGTTTATGTTTTCTGACTCTGTCTTTATTGTGCCTTAGCGCAGAGCTAAATTATCGACTTGGGGTACGTTCTAATCCTTCGCATCTATGGTCCAATCAAACTTAACTTCCTATTTGTCTATTCGTTCCGTTTTCACGAGTGGTTAATCATTTTTATCGAATAATTCTTCCGTTCAACTATTGCATTCACAAACTCAGACTCTTACTGCGCCTTAGCACAGAACTATCTCGATCGTACGGGGAACGTTACAATCTTTCCCTTATAAAAGTCTAGGTTGAGGCTAACTTACTTCAGTTTCCATACTTGTCCATGCAAATCCGAATATTTTTATTTGTAGCTGCATTTGAGTTATGCATATCGCTAAGTCTGGATCGTACCTATATTCAAAGCATCCCCCAAATATGTGTATTTCAACCAAGCTTAGTGACAGCTAAGTCGGACAAGCTACTCGTAAAAATCTTTCGAATCGTCGATCATTTTGCTATACGAATAACCGAACTCTGGTTCTTTTTAGTTATCGTCTACTCCAATCTCAACCAAATTCAAGCTTTGCATTACCAGCAACGCACCTCTTCCAAGCAACGATTTGACTCATTGTGCCAACTTATCTCGAATATCACCAATTTCAAATCATAAGAGTTCCGACAACTCTCTAATATCGTCTTATTTTTTACCGTTGCATAACCTATCCAACCAAATCAATTATCACCCAAGTCCTATCTCCCATTGCGTTCGTTTTAACGCCAATTTTGCTAGTATACACTCTCAGTTTCAAGTCCTAACTCTAAGTCTCATTGCCCCAGTTCTATCATTTTCCTGAACGATACTTTGAAGTCAGCCGCTCCAGTTCAACTCAAGGCATAAGGTCGTCTGCCTAGCCACTAGGTCAGCTCACAAGGTCATAGGTACAGTTTGAGTTTTCAACTCATTGTGCAATCGCGTTGCACAACGCTCGTCCCAAATACCATAAGGTCAAACCATTGTTCTTTTACACGAGTATTCTACCCAAGCTCATTTCACTCAGATTTTTAAACATCGAGCATATATTATCCTATCACATCAACACGTTCGTTCAACTGAACCCACGATATGTCCATGTCACATGTCCAACCTATCGATTTGTATAGTCTATCTTCTTAAACACCTGATATGATCCATATATCCAATCTTTTCTAAGTCTAGACCACCAAGTTACGATTCAATTTTTATCTCTTCGATATCAATCATAAATTCTAAGTCATACAACATAATTTACGTATCCGTTTACTAAACCATCAAGCGTCTTGCTTCATGTTCTAGACTAACTCATCCCCAAAATACCTTTAATTTACTTGTATTCTAAAAATTGTCTTATCGTATCGAACCATAAGTCAAAATGATCCTTCAATTGTCACGTTTCGGTCTCCCACAAGTTCAATCATTCTCGTCGGACATGAGATCACCATTCCAACGCTCCCGTAGGATAATTGTCCTAATCCGGACATGACACATGAGCGAGTAACGAGTTACACTCGCATAAGACAAGAAGGTCAAATATTATGGTTATTATCGAACGAACAGACACCTTATCGTTACTCTCCATTTTATCCCAAGTTGTCCATTGATCTATCAAGTCATGTTCATCTACCAACCGTTCTTGTCGTAATCAAAATCTGTCTAGTCAAATCGTCCAACTTTAATGTTATCGTTTGATCATTTCGTAGTCTACTTCTAGCATTCCTTAAACAACTAAATTCAAATCCCAAACCCAAGTCTATTCACTTTCGATACGTTCCATTTTATCGAGTTCGTTTATAACATCTTTGAACATGTTCCTGCGAGTTCAATTATCCCCGCCGGACATAAAATTACCACGCCAGCACTCCCACGAAATAATTATCTTGTCTAGGCCTGTTGTTGAGTGTTACCCTTCGAACTCGATTCAAGATCGTCCATTCAAATTCAATATTAAATCCGTTGTCGCCTGTCTCAATCTTCAAATCATAATTTTGCCAACTTGCATAGATCTATGCTATCATTCAACCATTGTTATGATCTAAAGTCTCCCAAATTCGAAACCATAGCATTCATACTCAAATCGAACTCTATCGAGCGATATCATACCCAAATCCAAATTTTTCATGCGCGCTATCATTCGTTTACGCAATTATTTTCAATTACACTAACTCCGATCGCATCCCTGATTATTCCGTCTCAACTCAAGTTTTAATTCATTTGTTTTAACTCAATCGCTCATACAATCTACTAAGTTTTCCCGACAATGATATTAATTTCAATTATCCTGAATTCCTATTTGATGTAAGCCTTATCCCTTGTTCATCTCAATCTAACTCGTTCGAACCAAATCTTGCATGCTTCCTTCGAGTTCGCTTACTTGCTAGGCATTATTTATTTATACTAAGGCTTTTACACAATCTCGTCACTTGCGGCAAGACTCGTTTAATACTCCAAAATTCACGATTCGTTCGAATATTTCTAAGCGGACCAATACACCACTCAGGGTTCGAGCTATACTCTATGAATCTTTATAACTCATTGTATCCTTAATTTGCATATTTAAACCTGGAACTATCGTATACACCACTCAGGAGTTGAGTCATCCTATTAACTCATGAATCGCGTTCGCATTATTCACTCGTATATCAAATTTATTCCTTATAACTCCAGCATGATCCCTATTTGCCTCCTTAACGATCTTAGGCTCGTATGCACCTCTATCCATAGTCCTCTATATAAACTATATTTTGACTCATAACTTATCTCTACAAATAACCATCCAAACCTTATCTCAAGTTCTAACCCGATTTCCATTATTCGTCTTAGCGGTACTCCGATAACGTCTCTACCAATATCCATTCTAAGTT
Organism: Iris macrosiphon; assembly: GCA_036927795.1. Classification (NCBI taxonomy): domain Eukaryota; kingdom Viridiplantae; phylum Streptophyta; class Magnoliopsida; order Asparagales; family Iridaceae; genus Iris; species Iris macrosiphon. The sequence goes on along the minus strand of JAYESA010000188.1, from coordinate 249,045 downwards.
CGACTTCACTCTTATCCGAACGATACCCAAATCTCGCTGTGACTCACTAGCAACAATGGTATTGGCGCACGATACTCAACACAACTTGGCCAAAAGGATATTTGCATAGGCAACTGTCCGAACGATATTCTATCTCACACACTAACCCGCTTGGTATTCTCGTATAGGCATTCGGGCTGACATATAACTTGCCAATTTTAACACGAGTCTATTTCTACAATGTCTAACACAGGTTGGCACAAAGCCCTCGCATCATAATCCCGTTCAAGCAATCATATCATCCACATGCACTTTTCTAAAATATTTAGACTTATTGTATGAAACATTCATCGAACATCGAGAGAGAGCATCTATCACTTTTTCAATACAAAAGTTTAAAATTGAGAGAATCGATACAAATTTTAAAGATGTAAAGTCGTACTCTGATACCAAAATGTCGCACCCCGATCTCCTGCAGGAATCGGCCGTCCCGGCTGGACGTGAATCACCGCGCCGTCTGGGACGCGATGTCGCGCAAGCCTGGAGTTGCGCCTAGTGAGGCAAATATCGAAATGGCCGTTGATAACTAGTTCGCAGAGTCGTTATAGCGGAATCATAGAATAAACACAAGTATTGAATCCAAAACAAGCTCTTTATTGATATAAAGTAAAGATTACAAGCGGCGCTAGGTCGAGATTACAAGTAGTTCATGCTCTCTCTCTCTCTCTGCAATGAATATGTCCTTAGTCTTGGAACTGATTCAACCAATCTGGATGATGATGTTCCCATACATTATGTCTCATATATGTGAGCTCCGGGTTTGCGCGCCAAACTCTAAGATGCCAAGTGCGGTCTGGCACCTCATTGCGTTAAGTGATCTCTGAATCCATACGAGTCCCCCTTGTACCCTACATGCAATCTGGTTGGGTATCAGTACATTGAATGCACTGGTGGGGAGGCCTCTTGCTCATGACATAAAACTAGCATGTTTATTAGTTATATGCACTGACTGATTTTATTGTCTTTATAGTCTTTTGTCTTAGGATCAGTTACATAGCAATATAATGAAAGTAATATCCGTGCTTGCTCAAGAGTGTCATAATAATGAACAACTAAGTTCGTCTTACCATTTCTTACCATTCGGCCTTTCTTGTCATATACAGCAATATAAATAATTATCTACTGAATAACAAAGAACATCTATGAAATTCAAGTGTTATGTTTGTGTCTCTGCCTCAGACCAATTCTACTCGAACTATGTTTGTTACCATGCATCCATTCTAAATATACAAAATATCGTACAAATGTACTTCTTCACGTTACTCCTCTTCTGAATGCGGATAGACGCTATGAAAGCATGACTTATCTATATGAAGATCAGTGGCTCTGTTAGCCATATTGGACATAATCTGGGATGGACCGACTATCTTCCCAGCTTGGTTGCTAGCCTTGTTGGGCGTCCCGAACCATCCTACGAGTCGACGACCATCCAGGTAAGTAGCAAGCCTTGCTGGATGTCCAGTTCTCGCCCGTTAGTCATCAACTAACTTATTACCAGGACTACACTGGTATGCCTCAACAATCGTGTCGATGACTCATCTCTACCTGGTGCGCAACCAGTTGTCAGTGACCATGCAACTACTCCCCCACTTCCAATCCTAGCCGAGAAATAACTCGGTTCAATCTTTTCGAGGACTACACTCGGATCTTTCTTCTTTACGCAGCTCCCTGATTAGAGACTGCCTCGGTGATCTGGATATCCCGAGTACTTTCTTTTCTTTCCTTCTCCTGACTCGGAATGACTACTTGGTAGTCTTCCTCGTCTATGTATGCAACATGATTATGCTATATCTTGTGTCATGTTTAGTGTAGTGCAATGCAATGCCTCAATATGAACTCAACTATCTTTGGGACATATAAAAGAAACTACTACATTTTAACTCATTAAGTCTGACTACGTAAATAGCATGCAAAGGTCTCCATGTTCTATAAAATAATAAGGCGAGGTTATCCCCTTAGCTATGTGCGTTCATCTCTTTTATTAGCATGCAAAGGTTATCACCTGGAAACTAGCATGTATCATTTATTTTCTTAGTGTGCAGCTAAGTAGGGACAGGTTCACCCTGGCCACCCACCTTAGCGATGAATCGCATCGATCGAGCAAGACTCCGAGCGCGCCTCTGAAAGTCTAAGTCTGAACTCCATTTAAAGATCCATGTCTGAATGCCTTTGCATCAAATAAGTCATCTCGATGAGCAGAGCATGTCAGTTTGCTATACTTGTGTCGTTTGAATCGGCCCTCCGGGTTGAGCGGAGAGGGTCGTTGCACATGAGAAACCTTTTTCTCTTCGTCAGTAGATGGTGACTTAGTAGTCTCGCCGAAGTTAATGACAGAAGGGGAAATGACGGCTGCGTTAATTTCCTCGTCTCCCTTCTTCGAGGCAGCCTCAAAAGCCTTCGGGCAAGCCTTTTATGGAGAATGGGGAATATAGTAACCAACTCCAGTATTTATAAAAGAGGAGCGACGGTTGGAATCCCTACGCAGGATTCAAAAGCGAACAGACACGATGGTTCGTTCCCCAAAGCAAAGAGCAAAATTCATAAATAATATGACAAATGAAAAGAGAAGTTCTGGAAAAAGAGAAACTCTTTCATTAATATTCAAGGTCTTGAGTACATATGATGGGAATCCCTTATAAGGATTTTCATGAGTTTTTACCAACAAGAACCTCTTCCATTACAAGGCACCCCCGTTCTGTTCTTGCTACTGACACAAGTGAAGCCAGCAAAAGAACTCAATGTATTCTGGGTCATCCTCTACAGTGTAAACCTCAGTATATGGAAAATAATCCATACTGATGGATAGCGAAGGAGGAGTTGACCAGGCATGCTCCAACCACGCGAGAAGACTGGACGACAGGAACGACAATAAATCCAAGTCCAGTAATCAGCACCGCAGGACCCCGACCGGTAGCAGGCTGTATAAGGGAAAGAAATGCAGCTAACATGCTGCATAAACAGGGACAGCTCCACACAAGACGCAGGATACTCATCCCCGTCTCCTGGATCAGTTCTTGGTAAATCGTCGCATAAGGTTGGTTGTCATCCGAAACAACGGGTGTTATGATATTCTTCCATGCTCCATCATAGGTAGCACGAACGAGGACATAACCTGCATAAAAAGATACGTATCAGTCTCAGCAAAAATTATAAAAAGGTGTACCTGCCGCAGCCAAGCGCAGCCAAGTCTGAGCGAGAGGAGATCACATCCATGCGACGACCCAGAGATAGGCTATGTATACATAAAGAAGATGATTCTTCACCCATGCGGCCACGCCAAAGCTCGAATCGAATGTCAGATAGGTTATGCACGTGTGTTACGAAGGAATGCTCATCCACACGACAGAGCTCTGTGAAGAGGTCTGCACATATCCAAGAAGAGTCTCCATCCACGTGGCAGAACTCTGTAAAGGAAGATGGTGTACTGATGTATCTGTGTCCTGGGCAGTCCAGTACGAGAAGTGCAGTACTATACTACCTCTCAGTAAAGCATCAAGATTCGGGGGCCATAAATCAAGACCGCCTCGGACAAATTCTTTGGCGAAGAGTCGCAACCTTCGGCATCCCTCACAGAGAAAAGAAAAGGAAACGAAGAGATAAAGTTCCCTCTCTCCTTTCCTGACCGCCTCTTTATAGGCTTCAAACAACGCGTAGGGAGATAGAGGCAATGAACCGAGTAGTTATGAGGATAAATATGGCGCCTCAATTCTCGTGATCCTCTTTAATCTCCCTAAAAATTGGGCTCTCGAGCACCGTGTCAAGAGACGGCACAGAATCCTAAGGGATCCACTCAAAGATCAAATTAAATCTGTCAGTTAATGACAAAATGACAGCCTGGAATAACTCGCCCATGCGGTCCAGCAACCATCAGTCAAGATGCTTCTTCCTCCGTGCTTCTTATTCAAAGTATTTCAAACTTGTCAATTTAAAAACTTTGAAGGGGGTATTGTAGAAGCATGGAAAATACGGATCCATGTGTCCAACAACCATGTGCCCCACAATAAAATCTTAGACGAAATCAAGTCGTAGAGTCACCCTGCGGCAGCCATGCATCCCTATTCATCCAAACCTGTTTTGGCCGCAGACGGACCTGATGTGACAAGCCTAACATCAAGATGGTATCCAAATCCTGACGAAAAGATTCTCTAAAATGCCTCAAATTATGTGAATACGACAAGAGACATCAATCTCATGTCAGCATCAGCTTTATCCCCGCCAAGTGTACAATATATGTGCACAACACGATAAATATGCAATACGTCATATGCGTCTCTGGCCCTATACGTCCCATATTATATGTGTTCAATATATCCCAGGTATCTCTGTCCCTATGCGTCCCAGACTCCATAAGATCCATGCGTTCCATGCATTTTTGGTCACACCTGTCCCAGATTCCACTTAGATTCAAATCTGGTTTTTACAGCTGGAGCGATTCTCTCCAACCAAGTGCAGAAAATCTGTCAAGCTGACCAAGTCATGCACACAAAGGACGAGAACAGCCCCGATCTTCAGCAACAGACAATCCCAACCAACGTCCACGTGGCATCTTGGCCTGGACTCGCTCTTGCGGTTACAGGTGCTCCCTGTTAAAGAGGCACACGTGGCAACCCTCTAGCATCAATGCGGTCTAATACATATGCGTGCCCAAAGACGGCTACAAATATTAGGGGTAGAATACCCACACAAGGCTCGGCTACATACATAGCTAGCACAAGAGAGAGAGAGAGAGAGAACATGAGCTTCCTCACCCTGCATCGGATCGTCCACAGATTAAAAAGATTTGCTACACTCCTAACCTTTCATCGTCACCCTCCCCCCTAGAAAATAAATTTTTACTTAGATTGTCTCATATGACCTCTTTGTACTTTCTTTTGTTTGTTAATTAAATCAAGTTCTTTCTTAAGACTTTCGAATTTAATAGCGAACAACCATAATACAAATGTACGTTGTATAATGATACATCTCACAATAGTAATATATATCAAGGTCAAGGTCACACTATATCTAATCCACGGATAATAAATAAAAGCAAATAATCAAAAGATCGAAAGGATCAAGTCCGAAATAATTTAAAAGAATAAATAGTCATGTGGAGACAAATCCATTTCCAAACAAATATATCAAAATAAAAAAGAGGGTGGAGTCCGATCTCCAATATAAATAGTCCACTAAGTCCAAAAAATAGCTAAAGATAAAATCAAATAAACTTTGGTAGCACAAACACATCATCACTAAGAGTAGTGTCTAGTCCATGTTCGTATTCCTCAGGATATTGTGGCTCAATTATACCTGGAGAGATCGCTAGGCCCTCAGTGGGACGTAACAAGATACAAAAAAATATGCCACATACTGCAATTATGATATATGAGGTCTCCTAACCGTCTATGTGAATGCAGTTGAGGATGACCTTTCAGGCATGGGCTCTCCTTAAAAAAATGCACGACACATTAGTACTCATTCGAGACACTAGAGGCATATAAAGAAAAAATAAATAAATAGTAGCTCCTACGATAATAGTCATCCTCCCCACCACCATGGAACCGTCCAAGTCATATCCGCCACTTGTCCAGCCCATAACTGCTATGGCCACTAACACAATCTACTAAAAGCAGTCACATGCTAACCATCGTGCGTACTGATGGCTAGTCGAATATGCTAGTCCTTATCCTAAATGGAAATAACAACTCATGTTAAGCAAGTATCATGGACAGAGGAGATATGAGGATACCTCACAATCATAGGGTAGTCTCATTACTCTAGGTCAACATGCATAGTAAATAAGAATAATAGACGATGCCTTCCGTCGTTGCACCCAAGTATTTCTTGAATGTGCAGTTTAATATCATAAATACTAAGAAAATAGGAACATAACATAACATGTTGTAATAGATATGAAAGACAGTAATGAAGACATGGTATATTTGCCTGGAAGTAGTTCGATGGCAAAACAGCGTCCAAATAACACACACGACAAAGCGGCAGATATGTAAATGAAACAGAAGTCCTCGGATGCTGAAATAGACATCACCAGCATTTTCAGAATTAACGAGATAGTCAAAAAATACTACTCATTCGTCTAATTTGGATACAAGGGCAAAAATAAAAAAAATGGTCAAATTGGGGTCATATGTGGTCCACTTTACACCAAAAAGTATGCCAGAACTAAATTCTCTAAATTCTATATATTATAGGTCAAACAGATTCTAAATGGTGATACGAACTCACCGGTATGTTCCATTTTGGATTCGGGTAAGCCGATCACAAAATTGCTCCTCAAGTCGAATCGTGGGGACCGCGAAACGACAATTCGTCGACTATCTTGGAATCAGATGAAACTTGTCTCACATGACAAGTCAAAGGTTAGGGTCCAGAGACGCAAGTTTCATTACAATTTGATGAGTGATTACAAACAATTGAGTAATTTATAAAAGTGTCGATACGAGGACTTTCGACGGATACTGGTTGAATTCGTTGCGCACACACAACCAATTAGAATTTTGTCAAAGCCCACATATCCAAATTAAGTGTACGCACCTTTCGAAATAATTACTACATGACAGGGTGGTCCGGTTTGTCGGGACCAACTCCGTATTGGGATTTTCATTGTGTTTTAAAAGTATTTTTTTATTTTCTATGTGAGATTTACTGCAGAATTAATGTTCAATAATTTGCAAATCAATATGAAGCCGGTTATGTTGTCTACAGGTCTGTTGAAGTGGATTTCCAAAATACCAATTATTCTAACAGGAATCATCGTTTCAAGTTGGGGTTTTAAGTGCAAAAACAATCATTATAATTAGGGTGTTTTTGTCATTTTTAAGAGTTTTGTACCTAGGTTTTCATCGATTAAAACATCATTTTATTCCTAGAAAATTGCATATTCCTATAGAGGGTTAAATAGAGTATGCATAAAATTTGACGGATCAAAAAATGATCAATTATAATGGAAAAAATCAGACAAAGAACATGGGTACCTGGCTGATTTGGACTGCTGAACAAAACACGGTTCTCGGGGTTGTTGTGTCTACTCCGGCGGCTCTCCAATAATGTTAGGTAGTTTTTCAGGGGTGTTGGATGTTGGGGAATCTCTAGGAACTTGGATTTTCGAATATGAAGGTGTATACGGCTGTGGGGAGGAGAAATAGGGTTTTGATTTCGGTTTATATATCTAGGTTTTCAACTGATTTCTACTTTGATTTTCTTCTTGTTTTAGACTAGGATTTGGGTTGGGTTTTCTTTGGAAGAGAATAAGACCGAATCAACATTATTGCCCGAGGGACAAATCTGAATTCCTCCAAGCGTAATGCAATAATCAATCAAACACCCACGCTATAATTACTAACTACTACTGTCATTCCCCGATCTCATACTGGAATCGTGCGTCCCCGCTAGGTGCCAATCACCGCGCCCGCGCTCCCGCGGGACGATCGTTTCCATCGGAACATGATGCCGCGCGAGCCTGGAGTTGCGTCCGCGTAAGTCAAATATCGAAATGGCCGTTGATAACTAGTTCACCAAGTCGATATAGCAAAAACATAGAATGAACATAAGTATGAATACAAAATAGTTCTTTATTGATAATGAATAAGATTACAAGCGGCGCTACGCCAAGATTACAAGTCGCTCAAGTATCTCTCTCTCAAACAATAAAGGTGTGCCAAGCGACTTACTTAGGATGATACATAGGCGATGTTTCAACATTATGTCATATATATGTGCTTCAGCTCCGGACGTAATACTCCAAGGCTCCAGAGTGAAATCTATGCCTTAGCACACACGAGGGGACATTCCGCACCGAACGAGGTTCTCCCGCACCTTGCAAATCCAACACGTTGGTGGGGAGGCTTCTCACTCTCTTGACAAATCCAACACGTAACATTAGTTTCGTGCACCAACTATTAAGTTATCTTGCTATTCTTGCCTTAGGATCAATTTTATGCATAAGATACAAAGCCTATCTCATATGGTAATGCGTCGTGCGATATACAAGAAACACGACGATACTTTCCAACTTACCATTTGTCCTTCGCTGCCCAAGTATAAAGCCAAGTTAAACCAAACACGATTATATATATATATATATATATATATATATATATATCCCAAGATCGCATAACGAACACAAGTATGCTACGAGCGTGTTTCTAAACCAAGTGCACGATATACACAATTTACAATACTCATATTATTTTGTGACTCAGGTTGTGCAGATTACTCAGATGTCTTATACTCATTTTATACGGGCATGTTATACTTTTATAGGCATATTTTACTCAGACTACTCAAATATGTTTCAAGCTTCAGGTTACTTTACATCCGTTACTTGCCACAAGTTCCTACGAGCCCATACACGGGTTTCCGACACGTATGCAATATACTAATGGTAAAAACTTAGTCTTATGACCTGATGAGCCGCCATAGACAAGGTATAGTCTCAGCACAGGAATCGAATGCAACACAAGTAGCGAGCCTCGCTACACACCTTCCAGTCCGAAGCAAACGACTATCTAAAATATTTCCGACTAGTTCGGATCGGCCCCGGCGCGACCAGCGTACCATTCGCAGGAACCATAAGCTTGTGCACAAGGTGTCCATGACCATTGACCATCACACTAAACTTTTATTATATGTAACATCTAAGACCTTGAATATACATAGCTACTTGACACAGTGATTATTCATTTCACTCGTTCAGAGATCTAATAATCTGGTGTGTTTCTATTTCCATGCATCGTTTATGCTGACTGTTTACTTCTTATTACAGCTCCTATTTTGGGCGTTGCCTTGGCGACCCAACGGTCCCGAAGACTTTCTATGTTTCTATTATTTGGCTTGGAATGACTGTTTTGATAGTCTTCTGTCACTGGTAAGTTAACCAGAATCTATATTGTATATTTGTACTGAGGCCGTATCTATGTGATGAGCATTTCAAGACATATGGAGCAATGTACTTTAAAGAACATATAAGGAACAAAAGCAACACTATGAGGTGAAATTATAAGAACTATAAAGCGAGCCTACAATTTTGTTCAACCTATCTACTTCCATGTTGTATACAAAGATATATCATATGAGATTATTCCCTTAGCTAAATGTGTTGTATTCTTTATTAGCATGCAAGGGGTAATTCGTCTAGCGACTAGCATATATCAACCATATTTTAAGTGTGCTGGCTAAGCAAAGACAAGTTTATCTTAGCCACCCACCTTAGCGATGATTCGCCTCGGTCGAGCGATACTCCGAGCGAGCCTACTAAGTTTGAACTCCTGAAGGGCCAAGTCTGGAATTTTTTTGCCTCAAGCAAGTCTTTTCGCTGAAAAAATTTTTTTGCCTCAAGCAAGCACTTGTGTCGTTTGAATCGGCTATCTGCATAGATGCGGAGCGGGTCGGTACATTATACACCACCCAAAACAAATCTCATCCTCGAGACTTCCTAAGCATAAATCGTTCTATTGCACACTATAGAATCTAACTCAAGCATATCAATCTGCATCATTAGATCCGTTCGAACACAATTTCCTACTCGCTTTTCATTCCGTGTCACGTGCATGCAGGGTCTGCCTCATTGAATGACTCTATCATTCAATCCAACTTCTGACTCGGTATTTACTGCGACTTAGCACGAAACATATATCGCTTAACCCGGATTATGTTATAGTCTATCATGAATGATGATATGGGGCTGAGGTATCACGACCCATACCCGGTATAGGGGCACGAGTACGTGGGTACGAGGTATTCGTGTCGAGGTGAGCTGCTATCGTCGGCTTCAATCGCGACGTCGTGGGGAGTCGGCAGGTATCTGCGGGCTGCTGGTCGGCTTGCAGGCGAGCGGTGTCAGTTTCCAGGTGATATCTGGCTGGAGAACAGCCATGAGCGGTGGGGTGGTATCGGCTTTAGGCGTTCAATCATGCTCCGGTCGTGTCTACTCCAGTCGGCGGGGAGAACAGAGAAAAAGAGAGATGGGGTGGCGATCAGTGGATGAGTGCAGCGGTTCCGGCCGGCACTAGCGAGGCTTCTCCGGCGAGGGGGTCGTTCAACGGGGTAGTCATTCAGTCCGGCAGCAGGGTGGAGGAGGTCGAGAACGGGTCGGGTGGACTGGAGGAGAACATGGAGGAGAGCTGTTGGCATTTAGGTGGCGGATGGCCGGAGATGGTCGGGTTCCGGCGGGACTGCTCGGGTGCTCAGGCGGGCTCGCGTGAATGGGGGCTGCCGGAGGAAGAGGCGAGGTCAAGGATGGCCGGGGCAGTTGCTCGGTGCAGGCGGTGATCAGTCGGTCAGGGAGGAGATGGGGGGTGGTCGGACTGGGCTCCAGTCGGGTTCACCGGAGCAAGGAGAGGGTGAGGGTGATGATGAATAGGGTTGGGTTTAATGTTTAGGGTTTAGGTGAGGGATGTTGAAGAAGATGTAAATTAATGGAGGATGGTGGTTTTGCATGTAGGAGAAGATGATGTTGACAACCTAGGGATTAGGGCCGGCCAAGTACATCTTGGAATGGGGTTTGCATTGGAAGAGGGGTTGGTATGGGGGATTATATATATATATATATATATATATGTGTGTGTGTGTGTGGTGAGGATGGCTCCATTTTAAATGGATGGCCTAGATTCAATATGAAGGGGAAATGTCAAACCAAAAGGAGGAGAGAGAGAGAGTTGAAAGGTCAAAGGAAGGGGTTGATTTCTTCATGTGCTTTTTGACGAATATGATGGTGACACGTCACTGCAATTTTGCAATTAAGTCCCCAATAATTGAAAAATTGCACAGAAAGTGAGTTTTTGGATTTAATGAGAGAAAATACCATATTTTGTGTGACATATTGGATGAAAATGATGTTTGGTGTTTAGGATGAAGCTTCAGGGTATGAATGAGGGTTTAGTTTGATTTTGGGTCTAGTTTTGGGTCAAGTTGGGTCGTTACACCAATTTAATTAAAATTAAATATAAATGGTGTTCTAAAATTAATTGGAGGTACATGGGGTTAAAATTAGGTGGGACAAAAGTGTCATGGACATAGAAGACTCAGAATAGAATATTGTAATAATTTGGGTTGCACAAAATGGATAGAGATTGTGTCTCCAATTTTGATTGGAACGCACAAGGATACAAAGTTGGATTTATTTAGAAATTAAAATAAAGGTCCGTAAAAATATTGTGCGACTAAAATGAAGTACAAGAGAGCATATTTATGAGTTACACAAGGGTCAGAATGGAAGACAGGCACGTCTAGGACAATTGTGTAAAATTTGTTGGAAGGCAAAAACAAGGGTAGCGCTCCAAATATCAAAGCAACGATAAGGCGCAACAATTAAATAAAATCATAATAATAAATTACAAACCTTAATAATTAATCCCGAAATACTACAAATTAAATTCATAATCCTATATTCTGGTCAGAGGTTCAACTAGTGGGCTTCTAGGTCTAGTCTACTAACTCATCCATTAAAGAACACTAAAATATATAATATATATCTATACACATATCATGCAATTATTTAAAATAAATACACACAACACTTACTATATATAAAATAACAAAAATATCCCTATTTCAGAATGTGGTAGTGACATGAGGCAATCTTACATCAGTTTCTATACTCGTCCATGTGAATTCGAATATTTTTATTTGCAGCTACATTCGAGTTATGCATATCGCTAAGTCTGGATCGTACCCATATTCAAGACATCCCCTAAATATGTGTATTTCAACCAAGCTTAGTGACAGCTAAGTCGGACAAGTTACTCGTAAAAATCTTTCGAATTACCCATCACTTCACTACTCGAATAACCGAACTCTGATTTATTTTAGTTATCGTCTACTCCAATCTTACCCAAATTCAGGTATTGCATTACTAGCAACGTACCTCTTCTAAGCAACGATTTAACATATTATGCCAACTTATCTTGAATATCACCAATTCCAATACTAAGAGTTCCGTCCGACAATTCTCTAATACCGTCTTATTCTTCACTGTCGCATAACTTATTCAACCAAATCAATTATCACTCAAGTCATATCTTTCATTGTGTTAATTTTAATGCCAATGTCGGTAGCTTACACTTTCAGTTCTAAGTCCTAACTCTAAGTCTCGTTGCCCCAGTTCTATCATTTTTCCGAACGATACTCTGAAGTCAGCCACTCCAGTTCAACTCAAGGCATAGGATCATCTGTCTAGCCACTAGGTCAACTCACAAGGACATAGGTACATTTTAAGTTTACGATTCTTATCAAGCAAATTCGTTGCACGATACTCGCTCCAAATTCCTAAGGTCAAACCATTGTTCTTTCGTATATGGTATTCTACCCAAGCTTATTTCACTCAGATTTCTAAATATCTAACACAGATCATTCTATCCACATCAACACGTTCATTTGCACAGGATCCAGGTTCGTTAGCAAAATTGGTCCTAAGATACGTTTGTTCAATCAAATCTACGATATATCCATGTCGCAGGTCAAACCCATCGATTTACAAAGTCTATCTCCTCCATTAAGTTTGATAGAATCCATCTATCCATTCTTTTCTAAGACTGGACCACCAAGTCGTAATCCATTATAATCATCGATGTAAATAATGAACTCTAAGTCGTCTAACACGATCTACGTATCCGTTCATGAAACCATCCAACATATCTTACTGTACGTTCTAGACTAACTCCTCCTAAAAAATACTTAGATTCATTTGTATCCTGAAACTCGTCTTATCGTGTTGAACCACAAGTCAAGACGATCCTTTAATTATCACGCTCCGGTCTCCCACAAGTTCAATTATCCCCGTTGGACATAAAATTATCACGGCAACGCTCCCGTGGGATAACCGTCCTAATCCGGGCGTGACGCATGTACGAGCATAGAGTTACGCTCGCACAAGATAAGAACATCGAATAATATAGTTATCACCGAAATGATCGAGATACCTTATCATTTCACTTTGCTCCATCTAAGCTATATATACTTATCCATCAAGTCATGTCCGTTCATGCCATGATCATAATCTATCTAGTAAAATCATCCAACTTTAACTTTTTTGTTTGATAAATCCATAGTCTACTTCTAGCATTCCTCAAACAACTAAGTTTTAAATCCCAAATCCAAGTCTATTCACTTTCGATACATTCTATTTTATCGAGTCCGTTTGTAAAATCTTCGAACATGTCCCTGCGAGTTCGATCATCCCCGTCAGACTTGAAATCACCATGCCAGCACTCCCGCAGAATAATCGATCTCGTCTGGGCCTGATGTCGAGTATTACCTTTGAACTCGACTCAATACCATTCGTCCAAGTCAAGATTAAATCCGTTATCGCCTACCTTAATCATTGAACAAAAATTTTCTAACTTGCATCAATCCATGCTATCTTCCAACCATTGATATGATATAAAGTCTTCCAAATTTAAAACCGTATCATTCGTCAAGCGATATCCTACTCAAATCCAAATTTTTCATGCGCACTATCATTCGTTCGCGCCATATTCCAATTTTACTAACTCCGATCGCATCCTCGATTATTCTATCTCAACTCAAGTTTTAATTCGTTTGATTCAATTCAAAATTGCTCCTACGATCCACTAAGTTTTTTCGATCATGATATCAATTTTAAGTACTCTTTATTTCTATTTGATGTAAGCCTTATCCCATGTTCAACTCATTCTAACTTGTTCGAATCAAATTATGCATAATTCCTTCGAATTTGCTTACTTGCTAGGCATTATTTATACTAAGGCTTCGCAAAATTATGCCGCTTGCTGCTAGACCCGTTTAATACTCCGAAACCAACGATTCGTTCGAATATTTCTAAGTCGACCAATACACCACTCAGGATTCGAGCTATACTATATGAATCTTTATAGCTTATTTTTATTCTTAATTCACTTACTTGATCCTGAGACTATCGAATACATCACTCAGAAATTGAGTCATCTTATTAACTCCTGAATCGTGTTTGCGTCATTCACTCATGTATCCAATTTGTTCCTTAGAACTCCAGCACGGTCCCTATTCACTGCCTTAACGATCTTAGTCTCGTATGTACCTCTATCGATAGTCCTCTATACAAACTGTGTTCTGAATCGTAACTTATCGCTACGAATAACCGTTCAACTATATCTCAAAAATCCAAACACGATTTCCATCATTCGCCTTAGCGGTACTCCGATAACGTCTCTATCGATTTCTCTTCTAAGTCTAACTTTATTCTTATTCGAACAATACCCAAATCTTGATTGCAACTCACTAGCACCAAGGGTCTTGGCACATGGTACTGAACACAACTTAACCGAAAGGCTGTGTGCATAGACAACTGTCCGAACAATATTCTATCTCGCACACTAACCCGCCTGGTGTTCTTGTATAGGCATTCGGGTTCACATATAACTTGCAGATTCTAACATAAGTCTATTTCCACAAAATCTGACAAAGATTGGCACAAAGGCCTTCGTATCGAAATCCAGATCAAGCAATCATATCATTCACATGAACCTTTCAAAAATATTTAGACTCATTGTATGGAACATCTGGTTAAAACTTTGAGAGAGAATGTCTGTAGCATAACCCACGAACGAGCTTTCGAAACTGAGAGAATCGACAAAAAGTCCAAGGATGTAATATGTCATGCCCTAATCTCCCGCTGGAATTGGCCGTCCCCGCTAGACGCGAATCACCATGTCAGCGCTCCCACGGGACGATCGTTTCCATCGGGACGTGATGCCGCACGAGCCTGGAGTTGCGCCCGCACAAGACAAATATCGAAACGGCCATTGATAACTAGTTCACTAAGTCGATATAGCGAAAACATAGAATAAACACAAGTATGAATACAAAATAGCTCTTTATTGATAATGAATAAGATTACAAGCGGCGCTAGGCCAAGATTATAAGTCGCACAAGTATCTCTCTCTCAAATAATAAAGGTGTGTCAAGAGGCTTACAACTTGGGATGATACATAGATGATATTCCAACATTATGTATTGTATATGTACTTCAGCTCCGAATGCAACACTCCAAGGCTCCAGAGCAAACTCTACGCCTTATTGCGCACGAGGGGACATTCTGCACCGAACGAGGTTCTCCCGCACCCTGCAAGCAATCTGGTGGGTTAACAGTACATGAATGCACTGGTGGGGAGGCTTCTCGCCCTCTTGATAAATCCAACACGTTATATTAGTTTCGTACACCAACTATTAAGTTATCTTGCTATTCTTGCCTTAGGATCAATTTTATGCATAAGATACAAAGCCTATCTCGTATGGCAATGCACCATGCGATATACAAAAAACACGATGATACATACCAACTTACCATTTGTCCTTCCCTACCCAAGTATAAAACCAAGTTAAACCAAACACGAATATAGATATATAGAAATCCCAAGATCGCATAATGAACACATATATGCTACGAGCGTGTTTCTAAACCAAGTACACGATATACACAGTTTATAATACTGTAACGCCCCAGTCCTAAAATACGTGGGACTAGGAATACGTAACATGCCAGCTACGCATTCGACCAGACTCTGGTCCGACTCGAATACGTACAAGCTATATAATAAGGGTAACTATCTAAGAATACTAAAAATATCTATGTCACAATCCACAAAAAGAATAAAATATCAAGAATGAACTACATGTGCTAAAGTCGGCCGTCCAGTAACACATAAGCTCGAATATACTCAAGAAAAAAAATATGAGTCTATAAAAACTAGGCTACATCAGCAGTGAATAAATAATATGAATAAATAACCATAACTCTGGTAGAAATGATATAAGTACCTAGCACCAATGCCTGCATGACAAGCAGCATACATCAGCAACTCCAAAAGCTCCATAATCGTCTATGCTGCAAAAACTTGCAGGAGATCAGATCCTCAGAGGGATGTAACAAGGTACAAGAAAATAACAAGCCAGAAGTAAATAATATAATGTTATAAAAATGGAGAAAGCTACTACGACCAACTATGTGATATGCAAATGAGAGTATGGTATCGTACCCCTGGCTGGTACTCACGGAAGATCTCAAGGGACACTTCCGTAATCTAATAGTACACTCAAGGCTCCGTGTGGGAGAACCAGGAGGAAGCTGTCTATATAAATATAATACCTTAGATTCCGCAGAAGGAACCTAAAGCCTAATACACATAAATAGTAATAAGTAAAATATGTCCAGAGGACAATGAAGACTCTCCCCACCCAATGTAACCTCATATCTCAATCAAGACACTCAAAATTATGACCTCTAACTATCAGCACAAGTCATAGTCAATATGTATAACTATCTGTATCACTATAGCATGCATCATGTAGTCCTATCCAGAGTCCAAAAATCATGAATAGGTCAAGAAAGACTCTGTCACATGAATATCGTGTCAAGTGTCCTACGGTAGGATATGCAAATAACATATGCACATATTATGGGTTCGAAAGAATGACTCTCTAACTACGATACTCGACCCTGTGGAGAATGTCGGTACCAGAATCTTGTTCGGACACAAAGTATTGTATAACGGCCCTAGGCTCAACAAGTACATCAACCAAGCCACACAATTATAATATCTAATGCATAAATAATATCAAATAAATAATGTATAACTGTAAACATCTTGGCAAGGTACACTTGCCTGGTTCTGCAGTCAGTGGTAGTAAAGATGATCCCGCGTCCACTCCTTCAGGATTCAATTGACCTATCAATCAATTAATACGCTTAAGGGTCTAATCAAAAATTCTCATAATTATAATTTATTTATATAATTTTATTCTTCGTTATGTACAACTAAGTCCGTTATTATTTCTAATATCTTACTTTACTTTTACAGGGTATCGGAACCTAGTTTCTTGGTGTTTGACTTCCAAAATTTAAATTTAAGTCTCCCATTAAATGACATGAACATAAATTATAATAAATCATATAATCTTGATTTAAATATAATTTATATTTATTTTATCAATAAATTCCTAGATTTGATAAAATAATATATTTTAATATTATGGCTACTTTAGGTTGACTAGTTTTGTCCAAAACTTGTTCGGGACATTGCCAGTCCATTAGTATGGTTTATATTTATAAAAATTTATTTTATATTATATTATATTCTGATTTAATTTCAAAAAATATTTACCCAATTTGTTCCTTCCAAAATAACTTCTATTTACTAGCAAAACAATGTCATAAAGTCACCCGAAATATAAGCTAGTGACCCTTATTTTTTGGGTTCAGGTTTGACATGCAACTACTATAAATATAAATTTTAAATAATTTATTTTTAGAATTAAAAAACATATAAATTCAGTTTTAGGAATTAAGATCAAACCCTCCAAGAATCGTATCACAAAGTCATGTTGTGCGTCGACTAGGTATTCTGGCAACTTGATGCTAGTTTGTACATGCAACATTACCAACTTGAGTAAAAAAATTATTTTTAATATAAAATTATATTATTTAATTTTTTGGAATTTAATAATTATTATATATATAAATAATTATATCATATCATTCATGCAACCATCTCAACTACGCTATCTAACTATTCTTGCAACTTGGCCAAGTAGTCTTTGCATCCAATATTCCCATCGACATAAAATATGATTAATTATATAATTATAATATTTATATTCTGAATAAATAATATATAATTTTTTGGAATTATTTTGTATATATTTATCATGACAATACTCATTGAACCTTGTCTACCATTGGTGCGTCGTGTCCGTGTCATAATTGTTCAATTTTCTTGGAATAATTTTTACATAGAAATACGGGTTTCTCATGCATGGAGTTATTCCTACTCATCATCTAATATTATCATGAGTTACACAATCTTTGGTTCATGGAGAATAGAAAAAATAATCTAAGTTGGAAGACTTACCCGTATGTGATTACGGCGTGGTCCTTTCTCGCGACACAGACCCTTCGGAGCACCAAACGGACTCCAACCTCCACAAAACTTGAGAGGGTTCTTAGGGGATTCATATAGGAGGTAAATCATTAGTTTAGAGGTAATTTTGAGGGCTGTGAGGGGGCGGACAGTAGCTGTAACCAGCAGCAAGCAGTCAGCCTCTAAGGATGGCTAATTTTTTGCTCTAGGGCTTGTCGGCTTTTGGGGGATGAAGTGGAGGTTGGGAAGGAGTGAAAAGGAAGTGGATAAGGAAAGGGAGAGTCTGAAGTAGTCTTTAAAGAGAGGAGGGAGGATATAGGGGAGGCCACAAAGAGGAAAGTAGATGTTAGGGTTAGAGTTTGGTGATAAGTTGATATATATATGGGCTTTTTAAATAGATTTAAATATAGGAGGGGGTTATCCTAATGCTAATGAGGTTCGACCAAGGGGGGCTGCTCTTGGCCTAAAATAAGAGGGTGGGGTTGGTTGTTATGGTTAGGATTGGATAAGGTTTGGTTGTTGGGTTGGTTAGGGAAGAGGTTAGGTAGTTATTTACCAACTAGGATGTCACCTATACCACTTTCTATAGATAGAACTCCTACAAATAGAAATAAATTAATTTAAATATTATATATATATATATATATATGGAAATATTTGGGTGCACTACATGCCTACATTTATTGGGTTGTGTTTGGGTCAAGTTCTAGTCAAAATGAGACAATTTTACGGTAACCATAATTCTAGATGTTCGCTAATGTTTTTTGAGCATGGGGAAGATCAAATAAATATAAAATCCATGTTTCAACTATATTAGACTCAATTAAAAATATTATTATAAATTTTGTTGGAAGAAAAAAGGTCGTGCATTACCCAAAATATCAAAGCCATGGCAAAGGGTCATATCTAAAAGAAGGTTTTAAAAATTACTACTATAATCTATTAAATTAAATTAAATAATTAAAATAAATTGAAAAATACCAAAATAATCATATTCAAAAATAAGGGGGCTTACAAATATTCATATCATTTTGTGACTCAGGTTGTGCAGATTACTCAGATTTCTTATACTCATTTTACACCGGCATGTTATACTTGTGTAGGCATGTTTTACTCAGACTACTCAAATATGTTTCAAGCTTCAGTTTACTTTACATCTGTTATTTGCCATAATTTTCTACGAGCCCTTACGCGGGTTGTCGTCACGTATGCAATATACTAATGATACAAACTTGGTCTTATGACCTGACGAGCCGCCATGGACAAGGTATAGTCTCAGAACAGAAATAAAATGCAACGCAGGTAGCGAGCCTCGCTACACGCCTTCACGTCCGAAGCAAACGACTATCTAAAATATTCTTGACCGGTTCGGATTGGCCCCGACTCGACCAGCGTACCGTCCGCATGAACCATAAGCATATGCATAGATTGTCCATGACCATTGACCATCACACTAAACTTTTATTATATGCAACATCTTAAGACCTTGAATGAACATAGCAACTTGACACAGAGATTATTCATTTCACTCGTTCAGAGATCTAATGATCTGGTGCATTTCTATTTTTATGCATCGTTTATGCTGACAATTTACCTCTTATTGCAGCTCATATTTTGGGCGTTGCCATGGCGACCCAACGGTCCCCAAGACTTTCTATGTTTCTATTATTTGGCATAGAACGACTATTTTGATAGTCTTCTGCCACAGGTAAGTTACCCAGAATCTATGTTGTGCTTCTGTACCGAGGTCGTATCTATGTGATGAGCATTTTAAGACATATGGAGCAATGTACTTCAAAGAACATATAAGAAACAAAAGCAACACTACGAGGTAAAATTATAAGAACTGAAAAGCAAGCCTACCATTCCGTTCAACCGATCTACTTCCATGTTCTATACAAAGATATATCAGATGAGATTATTCCCTTTGCTAGATGTATTGTATTCTTTATTAGCATGCAAGGGGTGATTCGTCTAGCGACTAGCATATATCAAATGTATTTTAAGTGTGCTGGCTAAGCAAAGACAAGTTTATCGTAACCACCCACCTTAGCGATGATTTGCCTTGGTCGAGCGATACTCCGAGCGAGCATCTGAAAGTCTAAGTCTGAACTCCTGAAGGGCCAAGTCTGGAATTCCTTTGCCTCAAGAAAGTCTTCTCACTGAGCAAAGTGGGTCGGGTTATCACTTGTGCTGTTTGAATCGGCTATCCGCATAGATGCAGAGCGGGCCGTTACAACTGTAATATTCGTGCCAAGGAAAATCGAGAACGCATAGCATGTATACAGGCATAATTATGTCGTATCTCAGTGTACCGATAAAACATATAGCACACACGGTACAAAAGTAGAAGTATCAGCATGGATAAAAGTAGTCAAGTCAGGATATCAGGCCTATTCATCAGTCATATAAAATCTTCTCATCATATTGCATCATATTGATCAGGGCTATTACTCATAGTCACTCAAGTAGAATTCCTTATCCTCTTTGTAATCAAGTAGGTCAAGTCAAGCACATAGGGCATGAGTGTCACGTCTCAGTCCCAAAATACGTAATATTAGGAATACATGAGTGTGTCAACCGTATGTATATAGCAACTTTAATATATGAAAACTATAACACATACGTACGTTATTTTATGAATAATAATTCACAGGTGGTATAGATATATATCATAAGTCATAGTGCATTACTAGATCTCATCCACAGAATCAAATAGAAATGAATAACCAATCAACTGTATAACTGAATCAAGTATAAAATGCTTAATAAGAACAACTAGTTTGGTGGAAATAAATTCACTACCAAACTAGAATATGAAAGAAAATATATTAAGTACATCATCTAATGATCAATGAGACTCGAAGAAAATACCTCCTCGAAATAGAGAGAAGTAGCAAGCCCTGATCCGTGTTCCTGCAAATAGTCATGATCGTCTACACCTGAAAAGGGACCAGGTCCTCAGAGTGACGTAACAAGATACATAGAAGTGAGCCATATAAACTGCAGTAAGTAATTAAATATACAAAGGGTTCTCTAACCACTTAATGTGCAATTTAGAAGACAACATTGGTGCATATGAGTGGGATTATTGGCTTCTCATCAAATCATGTACATTTACGGAAAAACAGTCGTATGCTCTAAACATCCGTAACGTCCAACGACGTCAGAGGGTATCTAATATAATAATCACCAAAGTTTCATCCGGATACTAAGGCCACCGATTTGGCTATCTCATACGCTCAATGATTGTCCTGCCCCTTATCCCCACACTGACCAAGTCATATCCATAATATGTCCAGTGTTGTAACTGTATGAGGCACTAATATACTAGTCATAATAGTTACGTTATAACCGTCATACGTTTCTAACGTATCGGTAGCTAGTCGAATATGTAGTCTGTGCCCCTAATAAAATTTCTCAACTCATGTCATGTGTGTGTCATGGTCCAAGGAGATATAAAAATATCCCACAATTAGGAGGTATTCCGCTAAAACTAAGTCAACATGCATATAAATAATAAAAGCTACGAAAGACGACGAACACCGTCGTTTTCACCCAAGTCAACTTAGATGCACAATTTATAAATAAAAATAATTTATGCAACAATAAAATAAAATACTGAAATAAAAATAAATTGAAAGTAGATATAGCAAGGTATATTGCCTGGTGTCCGAGCAGAGTTTAGACAATGTTCTAGCTACAAACATGTCAAGTCAACAGTAGCACAAAGAGAGAAAGATGTATGAATGTCTCCGGATGCTGAAATAAATATCACCAACGTTCACAAAATAAATGAGATAGTCAAAAAAGTCTACCATTTTTTCCAATTTGGACACAGGGACAAAAAAATTTATTTCAGGTCAAAGTAGGGTCCACTAGTAGTCCACTTTACACAGAAAAATATGTCAGGGGTAAAGGTCTCTAAATAGGACAAATTATAGGTAAAATAAATATTATTTGACGATACGAACTCAACGGTATGTCCAATTTTGGATTCGGGTGAGCCGGTCACAATTTAGTACGTCAAGTCAAACCGTGGGACCCGCCAATAGGCGGCGCAAGTTTTATGGCGATCCGACGAGCGCACACAAAGTAGGGTGGTTGTTTGCAAAAATTGCGATATGGAAACTTTTTACGGATACGGGTTGATTTCGGCGCGCACACACGTCTAAATCAACTTCCGCGAAAGCCGACACCTCCAGATATACCATATGTCCCTTGCGGTGCAGCTGGTACGCGGGGAGGTGGTCCCGTTTGGTGGGGCACACTCCGTATTGTAAGATTTTAGTATTTTAAAAATAAGTTTTTGGTCATTTTAGAATCAGAATAATTTAACCAATAAAGCAAACTAATAAAAACTAAAAGAGCAGTAAAAATCTTGGTTATATTGTGAAGAAGTCCTTTTAATTATATTTTAAAAATAATTAACGAGTTGGTAGAAAATTAGACATGAACATGGGTACTTGGACTGAATTTCTAAACTATTTTCGAACAGTTTTTCGGCCAACTTTCGGTTAATTTTTCGATCAAACCTGGGTATCTAAATTAGTTTCACTTGAAGGTATTCCTAGGAGGTTAGGTTTTGAGCGTTACGTCTAAACCGTTCAAAAAATGGAGCGAAGAAGAGGGAGTTATTGTACCTCAAAGAGGGGGCCATGGAGCAGTGCACTGTCGCGGTCTGTCCGCGCACGGGCGACATGTGGCGGCCTGTGCGGCGACCGAGGGGTGCGCCGGAGTAGGGGGAAGGCTGGAGTAGACTATGGAGAGAAGAATTTAGGGTTAGAGTTAGGATTTTGATGTAGTTATATATAGAGAGAAGGGGAGGGGATCGCGGGTTCGGCTAAGGGGTCGGGTAAGTTGTTGCTGTTGTTGCAGTTTGCTGTTATTATTATTTGTTGATGTTGTTGAAGTTTTTTTATTGTTGGTGGTGGTGTTGCTTTTCCTTTTCTTTTCTTTTCATTGTTGGTGGTGGTGTTGCTTTTCCTTTTCTTTTCATTTCCTTTCCTTTCCTTTCTTTTTATTTTTCCTTTCTTTTCTTTTCTTTCCTTTTGTTTTGTTTTCCTTTTTTCATTTAATAAATAACTATATATATATATATATATATATATATATATATATATATATATATATATATATATATATATATATATTAGAATATAAAAAGAATATATTTGCATATTAATAAATTCTTAGATTTTTTTTATTACTTTGACTAATAATTTTTTTTAAATAAAAAATAGTTTTTGTGAGATACTTTTAAATAATTATTTATGTAAGTAAATACATCAAAGAATTTATTTCTTAATTAGATAAGTAAATAACTAAAATAATTATCCAATAATTAAATAAATAAGATAATAAAATTACTAAAATTGTAAATTAGAATTAGGGGGTTTATATTCTACCCAACTTATAAGAATTTTGTTCTCAAAATTAAAACTAAAGCACGATTTAAGATTGGGAGGATGTCATACGGCAGAAAATAGTCAAGCACAAAATATCGTACCTTAACTCGGAAGAGTGGGAGGAAAACAATGCATTAATTTCTTAAAGTTTGGTTTAACTGAGGTAATGTGGCACGAATAAGTTCCGACACATGAAGTACTTGCGCATGGAATCGATGATGCGAAGAATACGATAGAGGAGGGGAGTAACCCAAGAGAAAGAGATGTTGATAGGAAAGAGAATACTACTACTGCTACTCTTGTCACCTACTAGTTTCACGGGTATGCCATCTAGTTAAAATATTAATCTATCATTATGGCTGCTAACCCACTATATATTCAATTCAACATTGATCTATACTCCTAAAATTTTGTGTCATAATGGGGGTACATATCTACTACTATATATACGTCAAACTTACATCAAGCACGAGCGTTCGTATTTTCAAAATAGGAAAAGACGAAAAAAATAAGGAGTTCAAGGAAGAGGTGGTCGAATTCAAATACGGAGTTTAAAGGCGATTGAGGAATTCAAAAGAGAGTTACCAAGACAGTGGTGGATAAGATCCTATTTTGGTAAATTCTTATTCGCAATCTCGTATCATTACAGTTACGTAACCGATATAATATGCTCGGACCTGTCTAGAGGGCAAGTATATTTGTCTAATAAGCTAAGTCAATTATATCTCAATCTACATAGTATAATCACATATGGGAACCAAGTGCATTAATGCTGCAGACAATAATACACCGATGCCACATGAATACAAATACCAAGAAAGATAATTTGTAATAAAGTTGGCCAAACCTTAAAATAATTGTTCGAACAAGCTCAGGACAAGAAATAAGCTTGCAAAACTAGGTTATACAGCAGAATAAGTCGAACGAGAAATAAATATCATAATGGATAATTGATGAATATAAAATAGATTGATTTCATCAAGAATTCAAGAGACATTCGGTGTTTGTGCCTATAGAGTTGCCATGCTAACTTTTTGTCTAAATCTTTGGTCGACCAAATGGGATATGGGCCTCTAAAATTTCTACAGTCTAGATAAACACTATCTTCTTACACTAGCATATATTCAATGTCATTCAATTATACTTCATTAATGGGTCATAAGGATTATAGGATACTAGGTTGTGAGACATGCTACCCAACTTACAAGAATTCAACTAGTAGTGCAATTGACCTATAGACATATATATCTAGTACTAGTCACCTTCCTAACCTCTATCAAGCACGAAAGAAAAGGTTAGAATGATGTTGTGAAAGAATCAAGCAGGATGCAATTCAAGCAATCAAAGAAGAATTTGGAACAAAATCAAAGGAGGTGATTTAAATAAGTGGATGAGATCCTAGACTCTAATCCTATACACAGGCTTGTTCGGTACAGTAACATAACCGAGACAATATGCTCTCGACTTGCATGGGCCACCACAAAAATATATCATATCCCAGTCCAAAAATATGTAGGACTAGAAATAAGTGAGCATACCAGCCGTATGTATATGACAACTCTATATGAAAACTATAACACATATGTACGCTGTTTTATGAATAATATTTTACAGGTGGTATAGATATATGTCATAAGTCACAGGGCATAACTAGATCTCATCCAAAGAATCAAATAGAAATGAATAACCAATCAACTGTATAATTGAATCAAGTATAAAATGCTTGATAAGAAAAACTAGTTGGGTGGAGATAAATCCACTACCAAACTAGAATATGAAAGAAAATATACTAAGTACATTATCTAATGATCAATGAGGCTCGAAGGGAATACCTCCTCGAAACAGAGAGAAGTAGCAAGTCCTGATCCGTGCTCCTGCAAATAGTTATGATCGTCTACACCTGAAAAGTGACCAGGTCCTCAGAGGGAGATAACAAGATACATAGAAGCGAGCCATATAAACTGCAGTAAATAATTAAATATGCAAAGGGTTCTCTAACCATCTAATATGCAATTTAGAAGACAATCTTCGTGCGTATGAGTGGGATTGTTGGCTTCTCATCACATCATGTACATATACTACAAAACAGTCGTATGCTCTAAAAATCCGTAACATCCAGCGACGTCAGAGGGTATCTGATATAATAATCACCAAAGTTCTATTCGGATACTAAGGCCACCGATTTGGCCATCTCATGCGCTCAATGATTGTCCTCCCCCTTATCCCTACACTGACCAAGTCATATCCACAATATGTCCAGTATTGTAACTGTATGAGGCACTAATATACTAGTCATAACAGTTATGTTCTAACTGTCACACGTTCCTTACGTATCGGTAGCTAGTCGAATACGTAGTCTGTGCCCATAATAAAATGTCTCAACTCGTATCAAGTGTGTGTCATGGTCCAAGAGATATAAAAATATCCCACAATTAGGAGGTAGTCCGCTAAAACTAAGTCAACATGCATATAAATAATAAAAGCTACGAAAGACGACGAACACCGTCGTTTGCACCCAAGTCAACTTAGACGCACAATTTATAAATAAAAATAATTTATGCAACAATAAAATAAAATACTAAAATAAAAATAAACTGACAGTAGATATAGCAAGGTATATTGTCTAGTGTCCGAGCAGAATTTAGACAATGTTCTGGCTGTAAACATGTTAAGTTAATAGTAGCACAAAGAGAGAAAGATGTATGAATGTCTTCGGATGCTGAAATAAACATCACCAACATTTTCGGAATAAGCGATATAGTCAAAAAAAGTCTACCCTTTCGTCCAATTTGGACACATGGGCAAAAATATAATTTCAGGTCAAAGCGGGTCCACAGGTAGCCCACTTAGCACCAAAAAATGTGCCAGAGGTAAAGGTCTCTAAATGTGATAAATTATAGGTAAAATAAGTATTATTTGATGATACGAACTCAAAGGTATGTCCAGTTTTGGATTTCGGTGAGCCGATTACAATTTTGTCCGTCAAGTCAAACCGTGGGGCCCGCGAGTAGGCGGCTCGGTCAACTATCTCAGAATCGTGTAAAACTGGGGTCACAGGATTAGCGTGATACCACGGATCCAATGGCATAAGTTTCATGGCGATCCGACGAGCGCACACAAAGTAGGATGGTTATTTGTAAAAGTCGCGATACGGGAACTTTTTACGGATACGGGTTGATTCCGGTGCGCACACACGTCCAAATCTACTTTTGCGAAAGTCCACACCTCCGGAAATACCATACTCCCCTTGCAGGGCAGCTGGTACGCGGCGAGGTGGTTCTATTTGGCGGGACTCACTCCGTATCGCAAGATTTTAGTGTTTTAAAAATAAGTTCTTGATCATTTTGGAATCAGAATAATTTAATTAATAAAGCAAAGTAATAAAAAATAAAAGAATAATAAAAATCTTGGTTATACTGTGAAGAAGTTATTTCAATTATATTTTAAAAATAATTAACGATTTGGTAGAAAATTGGACATGAACAGGGGTACTTGAACAGAATTTCTAAACTGTTTTCGAACAGTTTTTCGGCCAACTTCCGGTCGATTTTTCGATCAAAATTGGGTGCCTCAATTCGTTCCACTTGAAGGAATTCCTAGGGGGTTAGGTTGTGAGCGTGTACGGATAAACCGTTCAAAAAAAGGAGCGAAGAAGAGAGTTATTGTACCTCAAAGAGGGGGCCATGGAGTAGTGCACTATCGCAGTTTGTCCGCGCGCGGGTGGCCTGTGGCGGCTCTGGCGGCCGGTGCGACAGCCAAGAGGTGCTCCGGAGTAGGAGGAAGGCTGGGGCAGACTATGTAGATAAGAATTTAGGGTTAGGGTTAGGATTTTGATGTAGCTATATATAGAGAGAAGGGGAGGGGGTCGCGGGTTCGGCTAAGAGGTCGGGTAAGTTGTTGTTGCTGTTGTTGTAGTTTGTTGTTGTTATTATTATTTGTTGATGTTGTTGAAGTTTGTTTGCTATGGGTGGTGGTGTTGCTTTTCCTTTCCTTTTCTTTTCATTTACTTTCCTTTCTTTTTCTTTTCTTTTCTTTTCTTTCCTTTTTTTCTTTTAATAAATAACTATGTACGTATATATATATATATATATTCTAATATATATATATATATATATATATATATATATATATATTAGAATATAAAAATACAAAAAGAATATATTTGCATATTAATAAATTCTTAGATTTTTTTTATTTATTACTTTAACAAATAAATTTTTTTAAAATAAAAAATTTATTTATTGTGAGATACTTTTAAATAATTATTTATGTAAGTAAATACATCAAATAATTTATTTCTTAATTAGCTAAGTAAATAAATAAAATAATTATCCAACAATTAAATAAATAAGATAATAAAATTACTAAAATTGTAAATTAGAATTAGGGGGTTTACAATGAGTCAATCAAGTGGAATACTTGAATTATAGTTATGCCGCCGAACGAGAATAAGGAAAATGCATGAACCACTCTGGAGCAGATCCACAATTCTTAAACCAAATAAGGATTGAGATTGCAGACCGTCTTCCGAGTAGAACTACACCCCTCACCCTATATGACGAATAAGGATAATTAATCTACTGGTTTGAGTCCACTTATCTGGTACTATATTCAATAACACCCGCAACTCATCAGGTTCACACATGGGATCAAGGTAATCCAAGAAAACAACCAAACCAAGCAACACCACAAAATATGTGCATAGGATCGCTTAGGTACACATGTGCACATAAAAAATATGCGCATGAAAAAGATGGCGCATGGATACAAGTTCATAGCAGTCTGCTGCATGGCACATGGAACATGTACAAGTCACCGCATGGCAAGGCTTGTTGCATGGCGCAGCAGAGATGAGCTTGAAGCATAGCGGCTGTCACGCCCCGGTTCCATGGATAAAGAACCGAGCCACGTGGCAATGGCCAGCAGTGTACTTCGGCGGGCTTTCCAATCCAATGGGCCCGTCGGAGTACACTTAAGCTATGAAGTACAATGAATAACCCAACACATAACACAAGTAAACTCAATCTAAATCTCATCCACAGGCAGAAATATAAGAGCACGATAGAAGTAAATACAACGACTAATGTACAGAAAGGAAATGTCCAAATAGTATCAAGTACAAACACTAGAGTAGTCACACGGGGACAAACCCGCTAGCACAAATAGACTGAAATAAAAATAAGCAATAAGATAACTTGGGACGGTAGCAGGTAACTAGATAAATATACCGTCCCAAGGAAAGAGTCACTACCAGCGATCAGGCGAAGTCCTCAGGGATGACCTCGTCCTCGGCAGTGAGAACAGCTGCTGGATAGATGCCCGGTCCGTACTCCTCCGGGTAATCCTCGTGACCTACACCTGGAAGGGAACCAGGTCCTCAGAGGGACGTAACAAGGTACAAGAAATAATATGCCAGGTAAACAGATAGTACAAGTGCAGAAACAGGGTAATCTAGTACAACCAAACAAGTGTGACACAGTTTAAAGACAACGTTCGACGCGTGGGCCGTCCAAAATAAAACCGCAGCTCCGAGCACAGAGACACACGGGTCGTACCGCAGCTCCGAGCACAGAGACACACGGGTGCTACCACTACACTATGAAACAGGATCACTACATCTATAAGCGCGTGCAGAGTAGCCCAAACGTCTAGTAACTGTCTTCCCCTTCCCAAACGGTCAACGATTGTGCGTTGAACCTGAACCTCTAACTACAGTCTTGACATACACAGAAGTTAACTCAACAGACGCGACCCTAAGGTCGTCCCAGTCTCTGGTCATGATGTCAGTATCAGGATACAGGAATCTGGCACGAACACAGTGTATAAATGTGTCCTGGGGTATCGATGTACTCTGGTACGTGCATCGAGGTACTATGGAACATCAGAATAATTCTAGGTCGTTAAGTCGAAAGTCAACACCCGGTTGTGAACCGGACACGGAATATCGAACATCAACGTAAACAAGCGCATAATGTACAATAAGAAGAACAATATCTGTAAACTGAAATACTGGGTGGCAAGGTACACTTGCCTGCGCGCGGCTGCTGAAGACGGGGATCTGGTACTGCGTCCAAGTCCTCAGGTCCCGCAATACCTAGAGAAGATATACAAACTAGAATCAATAACCTATTTTACGACAGACATGGATGCGACACACATCTATACTTAAGCTCAGTCTCAAACTCAACTAATTAAATAATATTTCACATTCCTCAATCCTTGATCCTTGATCCGAATAATATCTATCACCAACTCAAACCTCCATATAAAATCATCAGATATTAGCTCTACAAAATAACCAATGTGTTGTTTTCCCTGTATCTTTTTACTACCGATTCACATGTTCCTCAATTAACCGTCAATTGCTTGGAACACTCATATCAGACCTTAATACTCAAGCAGTCATAAGCTCTTTAAACTTCATTTTAATTACTTATGACGAATAAACCCAAGTTCACCATTGAATCCTTATCTCAAGTCATTTTAATCCATATTCGCCTAAATCAACATTGTTCAAGTATTATACTATACTAACCAAATATGTGCCAACAATATGTAAATCAAACCCTAACAACCATATCTTCATTTAATCCTCGAAATACCACAATCTATATACATGGCTACACTACAACTCCATATACACCAACATGTCCCATTAACAAAACTTTTATACTACCTCCACATGAGAACCCATGGGTGAAACTCTAGCTAATACTAACCCATCCCCATATATAGATAACAACCCATTAACCTTGATATATAAAAGAAATCTGGAATTTAAAACGAGAGAGGGAGGGTGAACCTCACCGAGGTCGTCGACGGAGATTGGCCGGAGAACAGGGAGTCCGCAGGGTGGTGGTGATGGTCAAGCCGGACTGGGGGGTCGCTGACCGGACGGCGGGTCACTGTGCACTGGAGCGGGGGACGCACGGCGTGGGGGGTCGGCAGCGGAGGGTGCTCGGCGTGGGCTGCTCCGGTCTGGAGAAGACCGGATGGCCGGAGTTCACGCGAGAGCTCGGCTGCAGCGGGGCGGCTGGGCCGACTGCTCCGCTGGAGTGGCTGCACCGTTCTGGACCGGTGGTCGGGGGAGGCAGCCGTCGGTCGGAGGAGTTGTCGGTCGGCCGGAGTCGTCAACTACAGTGAGGAGGGAAGGATATGGGAAGGAGAAGAAGAAGAATGATGGAGGAAGAAGCTTTGAGTTTCTTCTTGCATGAAGAAATTTGTGGAGGAGGAGAGAGAAGTTTTCCCTAGGGATTAGGGCCGGTGGGTTTATGTGGTGAGGGTGGGGAAAATGCAACTTTATAGGGGAATGTGTTGGGAAATGAAGGGTTGGGATCCATCCATTTAAAATGGATGGATGAGATTTAACATGAATAGGTGAGGGGTTTCTTCATGAGGGAAATGGGTTTGGGACCCCATTTTGGGACCCAATAAATAACCATTGACCAATGAGGTATTGCCAACAATTTGTTAATTGCAAATTAGCCCCCGCAAATTCGGGAATTTGCATGGACACATGAAATGACGCAAAAATTGCGGAGAAAAATATATTTAAAAATGTCATAGTGAGGGGGCGTTGCGCGTCAGGCGCGGGTCAAATTTGGAGGGCATTGGGATTAATTTAATATTAAAATAGAATTTACAGAGTTGGTAAATCCTGATTTAATTAACGATAACGCGTCCCGCAAATTTAATTTAATTGGGGCCCGCGGAGTCAAAATCTGGAAACGGCACAAGGCCAAAAATAGTGGGAGCTTAGAGTCGGTCTTGGACCCTTTAGTTGGTCCGGCTCAACGGGTTAAGTTGGTACCCCAAAATCGAGGGTAACGACACAGGTGTCCGACACGGAATAAAATACGGTTTACGATTTTCGGAATGTTGCGCAATTAATTTAGAGCGCACGAAAGTTGATTTTAACAGTCAGAAAAGTCCAGTGCCTAATTTGGCGAGTTGAGTCGAGTGTACAAAATTTGTACAGAATTTATGGGCTGAAAATGGGCTCCGAATAATTAGACAAAGATAGGGTGGAATAATGTTTTAATTAAATGGATTAAAATTCAGGTAAAATATCTCCTACTCTAAACCTCAATATATTCTATTCTAAAATTTTATCTGGCCCACTCTAACTATCTACAGAATAAAATTGAGGGGGTTTACATTCTTCCCAACTTAGAAAAATTTCGTCCCCGAAATTAAAAGTAAAGCACGATAATATCTAACAGAATTTAAAATAACGAATAATTAAATTGCCGTATGTAAATTAGTACCTTGCTCCTCAAATAAGTACGGGAATCGCTGTCGAATAGAATCCTCGCGCTCCCAAGTAGACTCGCCTGGTGAATGGTGCTTCCATGCCACTCTGACCAGTCGAATCGTCTGTCCTCTCAAAGTCTTCTCGCTGCGATCGAGGATCTCAACTGGCCGCTCTACATAAGACAGACTAGGCCCGACTGTAATCTCCGAATGATCAAGCACGTGGCTAGGGTCTGCGACATATCTCCTTAGCTGCGATACGTGAAATACGTCATGTACTCCCTCTAATGATGGAGGTAATGCAAGACGGTATGCCACTTCGCCAACTCGTTCCAGAATGTCAAAAGGTCCGATATACCTCGGACTCAGCTTGCCTCTGCCTCCGAATCTGATGGTACCACGAGTGGGCGATATCCTCAAAAATACGTGGTCACCCTCCTTGAACTCCAAGGGTCTGCGGTGCGCATCTGCCCAGTGTTTCTGTCTGTCCTGTGCTGCGCGCAGGTGGCTCTGAATCTGCTTGACCTTCTCTACTGTTTGTGTCACCAATTCGGGCCCAAGTATCTGACGCTCTCCCACGTCACTCCAACAAACTGGCGACCTATATTTCCTGCCGTACAGTGCCTCATAGGGTGCCATCTGTATGCTGGCCTGGTAACTGTTATTGTAGGAGAATTCCACCAAGTGTAGATGGTCCTCCCAAGAACCTCCAAAATCAATCATGCACGCTCTCAATATATCCTCTAATATCTGTATCGTGCGCTCTGACTGTCCGTCAGTCTGTGGATGATACGCAGTGCTGAACTTGAGACGAGTTCCTAGGCTCTCCTGCATACTCCGCCAGAAATGTGACGTGAATCTGGAATCACGATCCGATACGATACTGACAGGCACTCCATGTAATCGTACTATCTGCCTCATATACATGTCAGCTAGTATCTCTGTGGATTGTCCAACTCTGAAGGGCAAGAAATGTGCAGACTTGGTGAGTCTGTCTACGACAACCCAAACTGCATCCTTCCCGCTAGGGCTTCGCGGGAATCCTGTGACGAAGTCCATGGTAATGTGTTCCCACTTCCACTCGGGAATGGGGAGTGGCTGCAATAATCCTGCAGTCCTCTGATGTTCAGCCTTGACTTGCTGACACACTAAACACTTCGCCACAAATCTTGCAATTTCTCTCTTCATCCCATGCCACCAGAAATGCTGTCTCAAGTCTCGGTACATCTTCGTACCCCCGGGATGAATGGAATATATCGAGCTATGAGCCTCTGTCATCAACTCTTGGCGTAGCTCGCCACTCGGAACATATAGGCGATCTCCGCACCTCAGCGTTCCGTCTTCATGAATCCTGAGTCCCGTCTGCAGGCCGGCTTCTGTTCTCTCTCGCAGACGTCGAAATCTCGCATCTGTAGGCAATGCTGCCCTGATCCTCTCAATCAAAGTAGACTGAACCTCAAGACTGGCCATCTGTCCATCCATGCCTGGCAATACGATCTCTATCCCCAGCTCCTGGAGATCCTCTAGCAACTGTCGCTGCGTCGTCAAAAAGTATGCCATGGGCTTCCTGCTTAAGGCATCTGCTACGACGTTCGCCTTGCCAGGGTGGTACTGCAGCTCAATGTCATAATCTGTCATCAACTCTAGCCAGCGTCTCTGCCTCATATTGAGCTCCTTCTGCGTGTAAACATACTTCAGGCTTTTATGATCTGTATAAATCTCAACACGCTCACCATAAAGGTAATGTCTCCATAGCTTTAGTGCAAATATCACTGCAGCTAGCTCCAAGTCGTGCGTCGGATAGTTCTTCTCATGAACTCTCAGCTGTCTCGACGCGTAGGCTATCACCTTACCGTGTTGCATCAGTACACATCCCAGTCCGCTCCCTGACGCATCACTGTATACTACAAATCCTCCTGATCCGGAAGGTAGTGTCAAAATCGGTGCCGATGTCAGACGCTTCTTCAGCTCATCGAAAGCCGCCTGACACTCGTCGGTCCAGATAAACTCTTTGCCCTTATGCGTCAGTCGCGTCATAGGCGCAGCTATCCTCGAAAAGTTTTCCACGAACCTCCGGTAATATTCGGCAAGTCCGAGGAAACTCCTAACCTCCGTAACTGATGTAGGGGTAGGCCAGGTCTCTACTGCAGCTATCTTCTCCGGATCAACTGATAGTCCATCTCCGGTGATTATGTGTCCCAGAAATGGTACTCTATCTAAGCAAAACTCACATTTGCTGAGTTTGGCGTACAGCCTCTCATGTCTCAGCGTCTCCAACACAATCCTGAGATGTCTCTCATGCTCCTCCTGGCTCTTGGAATATATCAGGATATCGTCTATAAATACCACCACGAACTTATCTAAGTACTGGTGGAAGACATTGTTCATCAAACACATGAATACTGCTGGCGCGTTGGTTAAACCAAACGGCATGACTAAAAACTCATAGTGGCCATACTTCGTCCGAAAAGCCGTCTTCTGGATGTCCTCTTTCCGTACCTTGATCTGATGGTATCCGGATCTGAGATCTATCTTCGAGAATACACATGCACCGCTAAGTTGATCAAACAAATCATCGATGCGCGGCAGTGGATACTTGTTCTTTATCGTTACAGCATTTAGCGCCCTGTAATCGATACACAAGCGTACCGTCCCGTCCTTCTTCGGTACGAACAAAATGGGTGCTCCCCATGGAGATACACTAGCCCGAATGAAACCCTTTTCTAAGAGATCATCTACTTGTACCTTCAGCTCAACCAACTCCTTCGGTGCTAGTCTGTAAACGGGGGAAGTAACTGGTTCGGCTCCTGGAGTCAACTCTATAGTGAACTCAATTTCTCTGTCAGGTGGCAGTCCTGGGAGATCCTCTGGAAACACATCCTCGAACTCTGCTATAAAGTGAGGGTACATCGGTTCACCTTCTGCAATGTGTGTCGCTAGGGTAGGTTGGACACCATGCTCTCGGGCTCCTCGAAGAAACTCAAACTCTGGGAGATCTGGGGGTCTAAAGATGACACAACCACGATGGCAATCTAGCGTTGCGTGGTACTGGCTCAACCAATCCATGCCTAGGACAATGTCATAGTCCGGCATGGAGAAAACCAAAAATCGGGCACGCATCTCTCGCCCGCAGACAACTACTGAACATGACCTACAAGTGTCACTAACAGGTACTATTCCACCTCCCGTAAGAATCCTCTTGACCTTCGGAAGGGGTGCAGTGGCTATTCTATGGGTAGCCACGAAACTAGCAGCTATAAAAGAGTGTGTGGCACCAGAATCAAATAGGACTAATGCTGGTAATGTAGTTACTAAGATTGTACCTGCTATCACCTCTCCTGCTGTCTCAGCCTCCTCGATGGTCATAGCATAGGCCTGTCCTTGCCTCGGTGCCGGTGCCCTCTGCTGCTGCTGCTGAACCTGCTGGTATCGCTCTCCCTGTGGAGCCAAAGGTGGCCTCCTCTGGTTCACTCCTGGTGCTGGGGGTCGCTGTGCTCCAGCTCCTGCGTAGGGTGGCCTCGGTCCAGGAGGCTGCTGATAAGGCCTAGGTGCTGGCAGGACTGGTCGGTGAACCATCTGTACTGGACCTCTCTGCTCAGGGCAATCTCTGATGGCATGCTGGGGCGATCCACATCTCAAACATACGCCCAACCTCCGTCTACAGTCCCTCATCAAATGTCCCCTCTTGCTGCAGAAATGGCATGTGGGAATGACTGCTCTCTGCTGGGGTGCTGCCCTCTGTTGCTGCTGCTGCTGTACGAGAGGGCGCTTCGCAGGTCCTCCCTGCGGGGCTCGGGCTGCTGATGACGACGCAAAGGGGCGTTTCTGGCTAGCCTCCAACTTGTTGATACGGTCCTGGCGTCGTGCTGCAAGTAGTACCTCGGAGTAAGTGGTGGGGGCTGTGGACCCGATAAGCCTCTGGGTCTCATAACTCAGGCCCTCATAAAACTTCTCGGCCTTAGCTTCTTCAGTGGGGATCAGGTATGGTGCAAATCTGCTCAGGCGGAGGAACTCAGAATTGTATTCCTCTAAAGTCATACTCCCCTGGATGAGGTTCTGGAATCTGCTCTGAAGCTCTGCTCGGGCGGTAGAGGGTATGTACATCTCCTGGAAGAGTCTGGAGAACTCTTCCCAGGTGACGCGATCCGGTCCCAAACGCTCCTCCTCGGAAAGCCACCAATGATGAGCGTTGCCGGTGAGCTGCATCCTGACAGCCGTCATCCATCGGTGTCGGGGGAGGTCAGTAGCCTCTAGCTGGTGCTGAATACCGGTGAGCCAAGCGTGGACCTTCGTCGGCTCCTCGGTGCCCGCAAAAGGTTGCGGTATCAAACGACGGAAGTCTATGACAGACCCTCGCGTCGGGGCGTTTGCGGGTGGTGTCGCCTGTCCCAAGGCCGTCACGAGGCTCTCTCTCAAAGTCTCAGCCTGGTGCTGCTGGGCCTGCTGGGCCTGCTGCTGGTCCTGCTGTTGGGCCTGCTGTTGGGCCTGCTGTTGGGCCTGCTGGGCCTGCATCATTGCGAACATCATTTGGAACATCTGGGTTCCGTCCATCGGCTGCCCTGTGGGGAATGTCATATAGGGCATCTGGGGCGGAAATGGTGGAGGAGGTGGTAACTGCTGCTCCTCCTGACTCGGGATCCTCTGATCCTCAGGTCCTGCCTGATGTGGAGTCTGGTGTCCGCCCGATGGCATCTCGGGATGTCCTGATGACTGTCCCATGGGAGCTGGAGTCAGTAGAAGGAGCTGGAGTTTCTTCTTGCATGAAGAAATTTGTGGAGGAGGAGAGAGAAGTTTTCCCTAGGGATTAGGGCCGGTGGGTTTATGTGATGAGGGTGGGGAAAATGCAACTTTATAGGGGAATGTGTTGGGAAATGAAGGGTTGGGATCCATCCATTTAAAATGGATGGATGAGATTTAACATGAATAGGTGAGGGGTTTCTTCATGAGGGAAATGGGTTTGGGACCCCATTTTGGGACCCAATAAATAACCATTGACCAATGAGGTATTGCCAACAATTTGTTAATTGCAAATTAGCCCCCGCAAATTCGGGAATTTGCATGGACACATGAAATGACGCAAAAATTGTGGAGAAAAATATATTTAAAAATGTCATAGTGAGGGGGCGTTGCGCGTCAGGCGCGGGTCAAATTTGGAGGGCATTGGGATTAATTTAATATTAAAATAGAATTTACAGAGTTGGTAAATCCCGATTTAATTAACGATAACGCGTCCCGCAAATTTAATTTAATTGGGTCCCGCGGAGTCAAAATCTGGAAACGGCACAAAGGCCAAAAATAGTGGGAGCTTAGAGTCGGTCTTGGACCCTTTAGTTGGTCCGGCTCAACGGGTTAAGTTGGTACCCCAAAATCGAGGGTAACGACACAGGTGTCCGACACGGAATAAAATACGGTTTACGATTTTCGAAATGTTGCACAATTATTTTAGAGCGCACGGAAGTTGATTTTAACAGTCAGAAAAGTCCAGTGCCTAATTTGGCGAGTTGAGTCGAGTGTACAAAATTTGTACGGAATTTATGGGCTGAAAATGGGCTCCGAATAATTAGACAAAGATAGGGTGGAATAATGTTTTAATTAAATGGATTAAAATTCAGGTAAAATATCTCCTACTCTAAACCTCAATATATTCTATTCTAAAATTTTATCTGGCCCACTCTAACTATCTACAGAATAAAATTGAGGGGGTTTACAGCGGCCTAGCGCATAGCAAATCATGCGTATGAAAATGCACATGGCAAGTTAGGCGTTCAGTACTAGGCGCATGGTAGCTTGGCGCATGTACCCTCATTACATGGAAAGATCAGGACCATAGCAAGATCTGGCGCATGGCTTGTTCGGGCGCATGGCTCAGAGCGCATGCAAACAGTCATGTGCATCACAAGATATACATACGTTACGAAGGGTCTGCATTGGAAAGCTTCGTGCCATATAGCATTTCTATCGCATGGACTTCCCGTGCATTGACTGCAACGTCCAGAACACTCAAGAACTCCATGAAAAAGCTCAAGGAACCAAAAACTTATTTTCTTCATAAAATCTTTATTTTAACTCCAAATCAAGTGAAACAAAAGCCAAAACTGCCTGAAATTGAATACTCTATCACATGGAACAACTGGTTTTCAAAGATACCAAGTTTTAAAGAGATTAAAACCAAGAAAAACTTATGAAACCCATGAAAATCCTAACTTTGAAACTCAGATCTACTTAAAATCGTCTATCAAAATAAATAAAAAACTCCAAGAACTAAAATGAAAGAGAATACCAAGAAGAAAATTTTTGATCAAAAATATTTTTAACTACAATAATATATCAAAAATCCGAAATATCTATGGCTTCACCACTTTGAGCAAGATGTACTTGCCTTGGTGGCTAACAAACCTCTTCCTAGAATCAAGTCTAGGACTAGGGTTCGGGTTGGTGCTCGGGTGAGGGGAGGAGCAAGGAAGAAGAAAGAAAGAAAGAAAGAAAGAAAGAAAGAAAGAAAGTAGGAAATGAAGAATAAGAGGGAGGAGAGAGAAACACTCATATATATACTAAGGTGGGGATGGATGGATGCACATGAGAATAGATGTGCAAGGGAGCAGATGCGCCGATATAAGGGTGCGCATGGGATCTAGTCACGACTTCTCCTATCAAATCTTAGCTATGCAAGAAATAGGTTCAATGGTCCAAGAGTGAACCCGGTCAGGTGTCGATTCTACATACTGGTCCTAGTACGGGTCCATGGCAATTCTCAATGTTCACTATGGGTCCAGGGTAGTCGCTCATGAAAATCAGAAATTCAAACATATAAAATACAACATACAAGACATGTAACAAGATGCAAAAATCACAGTATAATTACATTTTCATGAAAATTTTAAATATCACAAATTCAGAAATAAGAAATATGGGAACGGGTGTGACAACATTTATGTTGAAAAACCATGAATCTACTGAAGTATAGATCTACAAGTTCTAAAGAAAAGAAAATTGAAAGTTCTACTCATCTACACACAAAAACAACACACAAAAACTAAAAATAAAGTATATTTATTATGAAAAAAAATATGAATCTACTATGGGTAGAAGAAATAAAGCAGTAATATTAGTAGATCTACAAGAAAGAAGTATAAATCTATAAGATCTAAACTCGATCTACACAAAAATAGTACATAAAAATTAAAAATGTCAATCTATGTTGAAAACCCACGAATCTAATCTAGATTTTTCAAATAGGAAGAAAATATCGTGTAATAATACAACATATTACTGAAAAAAATAGAGAAAATTGGACGAAAATAGAACATAGACATGCATATATTCGGATTGGCACGAACGGAACAAGGGGTGACCGCAAACCAACGACAAAAGAAGTTCTCTGTTGGGAAGGAGAAGAACCAACTGATGAGACGTCTCTCCGAACTTTCCTCTCACATCCTTGTGAGAAGAGAGGAAGTGGAGAAGGAACTTCTGAAAAAGGACATGAACTGCACGTATCTTTATTTATCCAAAAGACACATATTTATATCCCTGCCAAACACCGGGATTTATAAGATTTGGCCCAAATTCTATTAGAAGTCCGAATGCAAACCCACAAACCCATTTACCAAACAGGAGCTTAGACTCTGGGCCCCATGATCTTATTGTCCTACATACAGGAAGAGTAACTAGGTGGTCCAAAAGTCCACTTACTAGTTAGGAGTCACCCCACGTTAGATTCCAAGGAAGATGTGTGTGTATGCATGCACAATTGTTGGCTAAAGCTAGCTCATTGTCAGCTGTTGTTGCATTAACTTCTTCTTTATACCTATGATCATCTTCGATCTTGGCTTATCTATCCTTATCTGCATGAAATAAAGCAATTGAATGATGAGTAACAGGAGGATGTTCTGTAGTTTGCGGCTGGTGGAAGCTTAGCTTGGAAGGCATGTGCATGTGATTCTGTTGCTCCTCGCCATTAATTTATATATATTGTCGTTGGTGTCGTATAGCCCGACATCTCATTGATGTGAAAGAAGAAACAAACATGGAGTGAAGTTTTTGGAGTCCAGCTGTGTGTTTTTGTTAGTCTAATACAGGAGAAATTATTGTATGCGGGCTCACCCGTACATCATTCAATTCTATCTGTTGGAAGGCATTGAGACGAGTGTATGCACAAATTTTTATACCATCCAATAGATGGATGATATCAGCCCGGATCAGCTTTTCGGCATTTTCTGTCCGAAGTTCGTTCCCTCATCTATGATATGTGGATTCCTTTTTTCTTTTCTTTTTTTTTTTTTTATCGGTGGGATCCACATGTCATAGATGGGTGGACATACTTCCGACAGAAAATGTTGGACAGCTGATCCGGGCTCGGATGATATGGAAAATGCTTAAATCAGGCGCACGGAATAATTTCTCTACGGACAGTGACAATTGTCACTGAACTTTAAAACCTACTTCTAGACAAATAGATGAGCACCTCTAGTTCCACCAATGCTGATATCCTCCATAGTGTGTGCACAATTCCATACAATTTAATCACCTAAAAGTATCGAATTAACAAATAGTATTGGAGTCTCAAGAAAGAACTATGATCTTATTGCCAAACAAAGCAAACAACCATTCCATAACTTACATATCTTTCCTGTACAACACACTTGCATAACCCCTTCCATAAGACAGGGCAAAAATGATCTCAACAAAAATTGCTATCTACACCAAATAGCCCTTTCTCAGACAGCAAGATGAGGTATATTCTCCTTATAATCATATACCCATTTATACAGCTTCAAAAAGAAAAAAGAAAATTGCAAAATAAGTGCTTCACCTCACAGTTTCGGCCCTCCGGCAAAGGCCTTCAAGTGCCTCCGCAAACAAGCCCGAGAATCCAGCCATTGCTTGAAACACCCCAGGCAAGCCAGTTTGTATGTTGCTGAGGGTCATCGAAATTGTGACCTCTGCCGCCTTGGCATGCCTTGTCATCTCATCCTCCACTTTCCTCCTGCATGCCGCAATCTCCAGCTTCTTCTCCGCGAGAGGATCTCTGCTGTCGAACACTTGTGGGTCGCCATTGTGCCCACTGCCTGGGACCGCAATGCCAACTGTAGAGTATGACTGATAAAATTTCCTCTCAAGAGTCCTCAAAGCCGTAGTCTTCTTATCAAGCTCTCTGGAGAAGGTCTCAGCACGTTTCTTTGTCCTCAACTCCTCTTCCTGCTTGGTTGAGATGCCGTGGATGATGTTCACAAAGCTCTTTAGGGCCTCAGATGCCACAGTGTCGGGGAGACGGTCCAGGGCTTGCTTCCACTCATCGCAGAAGGCAGTGAGCTTGATGGATATCGAAGATGAGTGTTCTTTTTGGTGGTTGTCATCATTACCAACAGGAATGAGGGTTAGCTTGAGCCAGCCGTACAAGGCCCGGATGTATTCACGCTGGTACTTAATAAGGCGGTTGAAGCTCGAATGCCAACCAGCAATGGCAGCTTCGAGATCTCGAGTAGCCAGTCGATGGAGATCTGATGTGGAATCCCCGGCAGTGGAAATCACAAGGCCACGGACTTGTTGCACAATGTGGTTTTGAACCTCATGGAATT
This sequence comes from Iris macrosiphon, assembly GCA_036927795.1. Taxonomy (NCBI): domain Eukaryota; kingdom Viridiplantae; phylum Streptophyta; class Magnoliopsida; order Asparagales; family Iridaceae; genus Iris; species Iris macrosiphon. The sequence goes on along the minus strand of JAYESA010000188.1, from coordinate 207,897 downwards.
GATGTATGGGTCTCCACATCGTCAAGAGGCTGCATACAATTGTCAGCATTTTAGATATTCCAAGTATGGAGTGTAACAGCAATTAAGAAAAAGGTAAGTTAAAAAATATACAAGAGATGAGAAAGATGAACAATGTTTGCACTTATATTTACTCCCTATGTTGTGCTAGTTTTGTATAAAACTTTAATTCAGATTTCATAATCCATTCATAAATAGTTCCATATAAGAATTGATGAAGCTGATACAACTGGAAGCCAACCAGACATCAACTCTCTAAGCTGGTGCCAAATCTCTACCCAAGGTAGCCAAGTGTAAGAGAGGGTTGTGCCATAATACCTAGAAGGTTCATTGTCAAGCGGTTAAACCTCATCTTTTTGGTTACATAGTTCAAGCTTCATCTAGAGACTCAAATAGTCTCAGAAACTCCGATTGAACTTGCATTTCATCACATTTACTCAAATGTCCATTTCCGGAACGATCACTAGGCTAGTGTTTCGGAAATGCTCATTTGAGCCAAGAAATGAACGGTACTTTTGAAAAAAAAAAAAAAAATTTGAAATGGAACCCGTTTGCTGCTTATCCCTTACATTTGGCACCAAATGGAATACCGGATGAAACGTAACTACAATCCAAACAGGCCCTAAAGACATAAATACAACGTAAATTGATAACTACTTTTTATAATTATTCCTATTTTCTGTTAACCTAATATTTGAAAACTTCAATTTGCTTTTAGTAATATAAGTGACAATAATTTTGAGAAATGGTAAGAATATATAAGCATATTTTTTTCCAAACTATACTCTACAAATATGTGAGGTAAGATCTTCCTAATGTCTTAACAAAGAGTCTAGGAGTTTAAATACAAAAGAAATTATGATTTCATATATAAAATGAGCTTATTTGGTATTCAACTACAAAACAAGTTTCTATTAAGTATATAATATATGGAAGTATTATATTCCGAGCCCCCAACTCAGAAAAAGAATATAGGTATGAATGCAAAAGTTGAACCGGGGGTTGGGAGGTAGTTAAGGTCAGTTGAGAAGCATATCAAAATGTGCAGAAAGGCTTCCTCTGCATAAAGAATCTCTCTAGGAGACTAGGACTGACTACAATAACAATTTCTAAGCCTTTGACTATATAAAAGGACAATTCATGGTAACTATAAAAAAATATATCTTACAACCAAGGTTCAAAGTATCGGTATCGGAATCGGTATCGGACCATTCCTATGAGTATGGGATCGGCGGTATCGGTAGTATCGGCGGTTTCGGATCGGAGTATCGGATTTTTTGGTATCGGAAAGCAAACAACTATTAGTAAATTATTAACATTTTAGAGAATATATTTTATACATTTATGCATAATTTAAAGTATTTCCAGTATTGTTTCTTAATATTTTTGATATTGAATGAAATAGTAGTCATCCTTGTCGATTGATTTATATGCGATAGATAATTTTTCCTCTTTTATATGTTTTTATAACCTTACTATGCTTTTACACCCTTACTAATTGGTTTTTTAATTCAATATTTTTTGCCGAAATTACCGGAAAAGAGACCTCTAATGTCGGTATCGGTCAGTATCGAATATCGGTCGGTATCGGATCGGGACATGCCAAACTGTATCGGTATCGGCCGTATCGGATCGGTATCGGCCGATACTTTAAACTATGCTTACAACAATGAAACCGCATTACCCGTAGCACATGTCAACAAGTTGAGGGGCGAGCTCATTGTCCCGGACTTTGGTGATGGCCGTGGAAGTGGTAGAGACGGCTTGAGATGTGACCATGATTAGTGATTGCAACTTCTGTATCGAGGCCTTCGTCTTGTCAATCTTTGCAGCATTTTTTCCTCTGCATTCAAGGTTCTGCAATGCTGACAACTTTTTCTCATGCTCAATCTTCACACACTCTCTTGCCTGAATTCACAAATCCAAGAGCATCAACAGACAAATTCCAACATAGAGGCAATCAAGGCGGGGACATGCTAACATAGTAACATAGCAATGGTTTATTCTCACCATAAAACCAAAGATTTGAGTCAGCAACAAGTGATACAAACTTAGATATATTGGCATGCTATACCCATGTACAATAAAGAACTTCTACGTCCATTGGTTTGCCATCAAGAAAAGAAAGTGCAAGATAGGCAATCCATATGGCATAGTACCATAGGTTATCATGTATTAAATGTGTAGGATGACTTTTGAGAGCCCCTGTTAGATCTAGCTATTTCAGTTCTCTACTGATATCTCATTCAAAATTACCAGTCAATCATGTTTTCCAATTGCTCATGCTAGTGCCACTAATTCCTAAGTTACCTTTTGAAGAAAACATAGACTTTGTGAAAGCATCTTTTCTATTCTTGACAACATAATAGACTTCATGAAAGCACATTTATTTTTCACAAATAATAAATTTTCATGATGTTTTCCAGGTCGATCTGCAATCACGGCCAGTCTATTCTTTCTTCTTTCTGAAAAACAGATTAACTTATATTTATGATGAAAAGCTTAACATGGGCAAAGTGTACATAGAAACACCTTCAAAAATAACTGCTGCAACAAAGAATATAAAAAAAGGTTGCTCTCACAAAATTGGCCTAGGGTAAAGATGATGTCAGCAAATGGTGCCTAAATGAAGCCTTAATTTCTGCAAGTTGTTGTTGGGAACACGTGCGCTCTGATACCACGTGTTGGTCGCGCAGCGGAAGAAGCGCTTGCTAACCCACCTGAGATAACCAACCAATCTACGAACACCAAGCACAGATGAAAACAAATATATGGCGGTGACTACGTCACCTGGACAAATTTCAACCTTTATAACTCAGATGAAATTACAAGATTGCAAAAACTAATATTGAAACCCTTTGTCCTAATAGGTTCAACCCCCTCACCACACTCAAGAAGAAAAGCAGAAGATTACAATTGAAATCACTCATCAACCCGTAGCAATCTCCCTAACCGAAGTTGACGACTCATCGATTAGATCTTCTTCTTCCTTTTGTCTTGGATGGCGAAGTCCTTAGAGCAAAGCACGGGCTTTCTCTTAGATTTCCTATGGACGAGCACCCCGAATCTCCAACTTGTGCTTCTGCTTTGTGCATCCACCCTCCTCCCTATTTATAGGATGAGAAACCTATTTTAGGGTTAGGAAACCCTAAAAATAGCCAACCATAAGATCCAGCCGTCCACTATCATCCAACGGTCCAAAATATAACATAAAAATTCCAAAACCCGAGCAACAGCCGCCGACACCGAACTCGGACCGACTTCGGTTTTGAGGTTCTGGAACACCATACCGAGTTCGGCCCAAACTCGACCAGGGACCGAGTTCGGACCGAACTCTGTCCCCTTCAGCAGACTTGATTCCCAACAATCTCCCCCTCCAGTCTGATTAGAGGTGTTAGCTTCATGGCTCCTCAACTGGACTCCATGCATGTCGTCCCGCGACAGAAATCCTGCTCCCCCATGCCACCGATCTCCGATCCCCCGAGTTGCTTTGCATCTTTCGTCATCTCCAGCTCCTCGACCGTCACGTCGACGCTAGCTGTCATGCGTAGCACCTCCTGCACCACTGGGATACTGCCGATATCGATGACACGGCCAAGACCGAAGTCCCTGACGATCAGCCTCACCGTGAGTCTTGGCTGTCTGTCCCCGACTTCCGTCTTCCACCGAAACGTGTTAACGTTCCGACGAGTTTCTTCACCCTTGGCTGGCCCAACCAAGCGGACGGTGAGATTCTCCCGAGATTCGAACTCCTGAATCTGTCCACCTTCGTGTCCGAACCTGAAGCTCCTACATACACATGCGTCCTCGAGCAGAACATCACGCACTATGCAAGTCGTTGATGACCCACAGCTTCCCCTGAACTGTGTGAATGATGATGCTCCTGCCTCAGAATGAGTTTACTGCAAACCTTGATCTCCTCCTTGGCCTCGAACTGCTGAAACCAATGTCGCTCCGTGAAGCTTTGGCAAACCACCCGTCGCCAAAACCGGATCCGTGGAACAACCCCCACCTGGAGACCGACCAGCTGTCACGGGACCGACAGACTGACCCTCAATCTTTGACTCATCACCATTCGTCGCTTTGTCTCGACGAACCGAATCCTCTGTATCCCTCAAAGTATCTCGAAGCCCCTCCAAGACAAGTTTTCGACGATCCAACTCCTGTCGAATACCCCTCGAGCCTCCATCTGGTGTATGTGGCCTGCATATTCACCTCAGCGGCTTGAGCCTGTACATGCCACAACACAAATCTCCTCGAGCCAGCTGCTGGGAACCCTTCGTAAGCATCCAATCTTTGTCCCCAACAAATTGTGATAGCCATCATCCGCTAGCCTCCCTACTGAAACCAAGTTGTAGCGCAAACTCGGTACATGTCGCACATCCTTGAGAACGAGCTTCTCACCAAGCTCCGTTGTCAAGTGCACATCACTGATGCCTACAACTGCAGCCGTCCCCTTGTTGCCCATCTTCACACGTCCAAACATGCCGCCGTGGTATGACGTGAAGATCCTCCTATATGGAGTGGCGTGATACGACGTCCCCGTGTCCATGACCCAGTCGTCATCATGACACATGCCACAAGGTTCCTCTGCGTCGGTTGCTGCGATGATGAGATCTCTCATAGCCGTGAGATCCATCTGATCATCCTTACCTTTGGCCATCTCAGCTTTGAGCTTTATGCAGTTCCTGTTGATATGACCTCTTTCGCCACAGTAATTGCAGCCCTCCTTGCGGTCCACAATCGCAAGATCCCGAGAACTCCCCTATGTCCTCGTCTGTGACTTGGGTCTTCCCTTCCCGTAGGAAGCCACCAGAGCGGACTCCTGTGACGATTCCACTTGCTTACGCCGGATCTCCTCGTTCACAAGTTGCTTTTGACTGCCTCCATCGTGACAACTCCATCAAGAGCGGAGTTGATCACCGACACCACCAACGTCTCTCAGCTTTCCGGCAGAGAACTCAAAAGCAGAAGGGCCTGAAGCTCATCCTCAATCACCATCTTCATCGCAGACAGCTGATTGATGATGCCCTGAACCTCGTTCAAATGTTGTGCCACCGGTGCACCCTCTGTGTACTTCGAGTTGACGAGTTGGCGAATCATAAATGCCTTGTTGCCAGCCGTTTTTCTTTCATACAACGAATGCAGCTTCTCCCACAATGCTTTTGCAGAACTCTCCATGGACACGCGGTGAAACACCGAGTCGTCCAGCCATTGGCGGATGAATCCAGCAGCCTTTCGATCCAGTCGTTTCCATTCATCAGCACCTTTGTCCGTCGACTTTGCGCTGTCGCCCTCCAACGGACCATGCAAGTCCTTGCACCAGAGTAGATCCTCTATCTTTAGCTTCCAAATCGCACAGTTTTTCCCTGTGAGGGTGATCATACGAGTGTTCATCTGCTCCGTAGACATAGTTGCACCTTCCCTCTCGAGAAGAACCTGGCTCTAATACCACGTGTTGGGAACACGTGCGCTCTGATACTACGTGTTGGTCGCGCAGCGGAAGAAGCGTTTGCCAACCCACCTGAGATAACCAACCAATCTACGAACACCAAGCACAGATGAAGACAAATATATGGCGGTGACTACGTCACCTAGACAAATTTCAACATTTATAACTCAGATGAAATTACAAGATTGCAAAAACTAATGTTGAAACCATTTGCCCTAATAGGTTCAACCCCCTTACCACACTCAAGAAGAAAAGCAAAAGATTATAATTGAAATCACTCACCAACCCGTAGCAATCTCCCTAACCGAAGTTGACGATTCCTCGATTAGATCTTCTTCTTCCTTCTGTCTTGGATGGCGAAGTCCTTAGAGCAAAGCACGGACTTTCTCTTAGATTTTCTGTGGATGAGCACCCAAAATCTCCAACTTGTGCTTCTGCTTTGTGCCTCCACCATCCTCCCTATTTATAGGATGAGAAACATATTTTAGGGTTAGGAAACCCTAAAAATAGTCAACCATAAGATTCAGTCGTCCACTAGCATCCAACGGTCTAAAATATAACATAAAAACTCCAAAATCCGAGCAGTCGCCGCCGACACCGAACTCGGACCAACTTCGGTTTTGAAGTTCTGGAACACCACACCAAGTTCGGCCCGAACTCGGCCAGGGACCGAGTTCGGACCGAACTCTGCCCCCTTCAGCAGACTTGATTCCCAATATTTGTCTACCAGCATCACATATTTATGCAAATTGGCATAGCCAATACAATTAACTGCAACAGACAATAAGGCTGAAAAGCCTACATGACCTTAGTTTGTCCACTGAACGGGGAAAACATGTCCCCTGTTTTTAATTTTAGCAAAAACTTATCTCGAGCTAAGAAAGCATATAGAAACCAACTTCTAGCTAAAGAGATTGCTCATAATATCTATGTTCTCACGTCCAATGTTACCAGGATCGTGGGTCGCTTTGGTACGTGGTACGGGTACGAGGTACGGTACCTCAGCCGGTACACGGTGCGGTAGGGGTAGGCTTATTCGGTACGCTATTTGGGATCGCTGTTCGGTACCATATACAATTATATAGAAGTATACACTATATAAAAATAAAATAAAAATGATTAATTAACCAACAAATATTGAAAATATATGGCAACAACTCCACAAAAGTCAATATTTTGTATTAATACCACCCACACAAAATAAAATTTAAAAAATATTTTTTGTAACTAAACCAAATATTATAAGATCATAACCAAAGCCATCAAAATCCTGGGTCGCTAAGTTTGACAACCTTGGTCGCGAACGCACCTCGTTCGGGGTCGTTCGTCCCAATTCGTGGGACGTAAGGGGGGTTGACGAATTAGGCAACACTGCTCACGTCATGTATGCACATAACCATAGAGGATAGAGAAAAGCTGGATGTGCCCTAAACTTTTAGAAGAGTCCATTCTGTGGGTTGAGCCACATTCCTTGTATGCCCACCGCCTTTACAATGTTCTAGGAAGAAAAGTGAAGTGCCTCATCAGCGGTCCACTAAAGCTGACCTAAACCATACAAACCTAGCTAGGAGAGTCAATTTCCACATAGGACTATTAATCCTCAACTTTTCTGAGGAGTCCGTCGTTATGTTCGTCAATGACCGACTTCTCCAGTCATTCAACCATGGTTCCTGGCCCGCGCTCAACCATGGTGTAAGCTACTAAGCTTTATCCTACTCTCTTGAATTTTGGCCTATGACAACTCTCTCCATCTACTTCAACCAAATTCTTCTCTGGTAAAACACTGTTTATTTAGATTAAATCGTGTATCAGCACCTTCTAATAGAAGGTTTCTTTTCTGCATGAGAAAGGTAGCCTGTGAGTAATCCTAATTTCATCTTTGTTCCCTAGAAGAACTACAGGACCCTTATCATGGTAAGCAATTGAGTCAATACCACAATAAGTACAATGCTGATTGTGGGGCTGGAGATTCAATAAGTGGTTGCTAATTGCCCCCACTGCATTAACTTTATGGCAATGGTCTGTAGCTGGCTGGCCTACTAGCTACGTGCATTCCCAGACAAGAGACTCAAGAGAATCATATTCCCTTCCACCCACAAAAGAAAAAAAAATTCCCACCACATTGACAAGGAGTCCAAGTTGTTGAAATGACCGCAAAACTCTATTAAAGCTTCATAACTCGTTAACAGTTGAGCCACTTAGCAATGGACAAGAACCCAAAGTAAAAGAAACCTAAAAGGGGGATTCTAGAATAGTTGCCTTCGTCATCTGACGATACTTTTAGACATTTTATATGTATTGTATAGTTAGATTTACATTCATCATCGAGAAGCATTATATGTTACACAGACACAAATACGGCACGGTAAGGACACGGTGACCTGGACACTGTATCAATTTTGGTATGTCCTAGTATATTTTGGAGTGTTCAGGAAGTGTCCAATACGTGTTCGATACATGTCCGACCCGACACGGTCCACAATTTTTGAGTGTCTGCACTTCCTAGTCATTAACAATAGGTGATGTGATGTTTCTAATTGTATTACAAAGCAAAATGGTGGCTTAACAAGAAGAGACCTTCTAGTCTTCAAGTCTGCCACTGCACCAAACTCCACCAGACTTGCGAGGGGTTGAGGGTTAAATAGTAGAACATCTCACAAGTTGAATGTCCATTTGAGAGCTGGATTTGCACAGGGGTATATTTTTTTTAAAATCAACTTAGAACTCCGTGGCATACGAGATACTTTAACCCTTCAACTACACAATAACTCCATAGTTTCTCCATAGTTTTGATGTAGTGGAAGGGAACTCAACAATATATTACTATCATTGTGGGGTTAACATTCGCTCTTTATTGTGTTGTATATAGACTTCTATTTAGTACTTGTATGTTTTTTTTGGATTAATATTTTATTTTTTTTGTATTGTATCATTTCTCTATCTAGTAGTATATTTGTTTAAAGTATATTTTTTTGAAATGAAAACAATTTTTAAGCTTATAATGTACAAAAAAAAATTGCTAACAAGACAAGAGAAGGGAACAAAAAAAATTGGCTCCGAAAGTGTTAACGGGACGAGAATGGAAACAGGGATGGGAATGGGGAGTACATTGTTTAACGGGGAGGGATAAAAATTTGAACCCGAACGGAAATGGCAACTGGGATGGGGATTCAAATATTATTCGGGGATGGAAGGTACGGTCTCCGTCCCCAACCCGTCCCATTGCCATCCCTAACTATCATCCTAACCCATCATTTAATAATTAAATAGAGACAGATAGGAATTTGATACGTTGATTGATAAGGACTTTGCTTGAGAGAAAAAATAAACTAATAGTCAAAATCACTCGTTGTTCCATTCCATCCATTTCACAAGAACAAGCGAACAATGGACAATGTCGAATTGTAAGGCTTTATTTTATTCCTACCCAACCAAAAACTACCAAGTTCCTGAGAATCTATTCCCATTAGGAAAATTCTTGAATAATCAAACTTTTTCAGCATGGGCATACTTATCATTCTGTAATGACAGTGGCAATTAGGTAATAAAAGCGAAGAAATTTAGTTGATTATACCTTGACTTCCTCGAAGAGCTTCTTCTCCCAAGCCAGGAGCCGCTCGAGAGTGGCGCCGTGGCCCTTCCCTCCCCCGGAGTCCTCGAGCGCACTGGTGTCGAGCCGGTACTTGACCGCGAGCGGCGGCTTCGAGCTCCAAGTCGAAGCCAAAGCGCTCAATACGCTGTTAGAATGATACACCGTCTCTGAAGCAATCAAAAATCCCCAAATTAGAGTCATATTTACAAGAGACGAACGAAATCTTGCTACACCCCAACTTACTCTTGAGCTGCCGGAAGCTCCGGTCGAGCTGGTCCCTCCCGGTCTCTAGAAACTCCGACATGGACTCGCCTGCGGCGGCGGCCTTCACGAAGTACTCCTCGAGGGCCGCCGAGATCTCCGCCAGGTCGCGGTGGCGGACCACCATCCGCATATCGCCGGCGGACGAGGAGGAGGATCCGGCGTCGGACCTCGGCGCGGGCGGCGGGGCGGGCTTGCGGAAGGAGGACGCGGATCCGCCGAAGTTGGACATCGGCGGCGGCGGCGGGGGAGGAGGAGCGGCTGAGAAGGAGTAGTCGGATCTGGCGGCGACCGACCTCATCTCCTCCGCTTCTTCTTCTTCTTCATTCTTTTTGTCGGCTTCTTCGTCGGTGGAGGAGGTGGCGGTGCTGTAGTGCTGCTCGCCCCATTCGCGACAGTGAAACTCTTCTCTTTGTTCCTCTTCTTGTTCGTCCTCGTCCTCTTCTTCGAGATGGTGGCGGTGGTGGTTGGTGTACTGCCGCTGTTGCTGTTGCTGTTGCTGTTGCTTTCGTTGTTGTTGTTCCCTTTCGGCGTTGAGGCGGTTGAAGTAGTCGGAGTCGGGAGGGGACGGGGGATAGAAGTTGTCCCAGTCCCATACGGAAGAAGACGCCTGCGACGGAGTCGCGGCGTAGGTGGAGCTGCTGCGGAGGGGCTTCGGTGGCGGTGGAGAGGGCTCGTGCTTGCGAAAGGAATTGTTGGGGGGAGAGAATTGCGATTGCGATTGCGATGGTGGTGGTGGTGGTGGTGGTGGCGGTGGTGGCGAGGAGTGTTGTTGTTGTTGGGGTTGGGAGAGGAGGACGACGGGAGGGGTCTGGAGGGAGACGGGGAGGGGGCCGGCGCCTCGGGAGAAGCGGGAGAGGGAGGAGGCGGCGCAGAGGAGGGAGCGGAGATAGTCGGCGTGGGCGGAGGCGAGGTGGTGCCGGGACTGGACGGCCTCCCGCATCAGTCGGCGACGGTCCCGGCAGCGGCGGACGGTGTCCTCGTTCTCCAGCTTCGACGAACTGCAACCCATTGCTGCGAGCGAGAAAGCAAGAGTGTGCGTGTGTGCGTGTGTGTGCGCGCGCGCTCAGTCTCACTCCTCACTCTCTTTATTTATTTATTTTCTTTTTGTTTTCTTTTATGGGTGGCTTTTTGTTTTGGTGGTTTTGAGGAGGAGGGGTTAGAATTAGACTAGATTTAGATTAGATGCTGCTGCTTTCTTCCTTTTTTTTTCTTTTTTTTTTTTTCTCTTCCTCTGGGGATTTCGAATGTTTAAGCAAAAGATGTCTTTTGGTTTGGTTTGGTTTGGTTTGGTTTGGTTTCATGGGGGTTAAGAAGCGTTTGGAACGTGGCGTGGGGAAAGGTATCCGGTGCAGGCGACTCTGTAGATGTACACGTTCTGTACTCTACTCTACAGTACTGATTTTTGGGTATAATAATATTTGTAAACAAAACAGCTTCATTAAATTATGCTCTGACTGCTTCTTTTTACCTTGTAACTATGTTGTTAATAAATACCAGTAATGTGCACCTGAGTAAAAAATATTATAATATTAAATATAAATTTATTATAAAAAAATTTATTCTAATAATTTTTTTTAAATAATTAGTGTAGTATTTAGATAATTATTTAGTTATATTTTTATTAATTTTTTGATTTATTTAAATGATGATATACATACAGCTTAGATGGTTCATTTTTAAGTCGTTTCTAAGTCGTATTATAATAGTAGAGATTAGATGTTCGAGTAACAATGGGATGAAATTGTCCTCTTTTATATTTTAGCAGTTAAGAGAGGTTGCAACTTCTGAAAGCCGACCCAAAAATAGACTTAGATTTTCAGAAATATTTTTCTCAAAAGCAATTTTTACCAAATAATTTTTGGGACTACTTTCAAGAAAATCTCAAGCACAATCTAAGGCATAATTTGGAATCATCATTGTTTATAAAAATAAAATAAAAAGTGTGACATCAAAAATAGTTTTTGACATCTAATTCCTATCTAGGGTGTTAAAAAAAATAAAAAATTTACGAAAAATTTCAATCAGAGCATAATACTTTAATATATTTCTTAAAAAAGCAACAAAGTTTTAATATTTACCAAAAAAGCATTAAAACGCCATTCCAAAGGACGTTTTACGCTTTTCCGTCCAAGTAATTAACGGTGGAAATTTTCGCGTTAAAAAAATAATAAAAAAAACAAAACGCCCTTCCAAAGGGCGTTTTATGTTTTTAAAATAATTTAATTTATTGATCTCCTCTCTCTCCCCTCTCTCCTCTCTCTTCTCTCTACCAAAAAAAATTAATATTTTAAGCAAAACGCCCTTCCAAAGGGTGTTTTGTATATTATAATAATTTTTTTATCAGTTATTTATACTTCCCGCCCGCTCTTTCTGTTATAAAAAAAAAATATTATTAAATGGGAAACGCCCTTAGGAAGGGCGTTTTTCCCAGGAAGGGCGTTTTCCATTTAATAATTTTTTTTTTTTTTCAAAACAGTTCTCTCTCTTCTCACACTGCTTCTCTCTCTCCTCCTCAGGCTGCTTCTCTCTCTCTCTCTCTCCTCCTCAGACTGCTTCTCTCTCTCTCTCTCCTCCCTCTCCCTCTCCCGCTCCCTCTCCCTCTCTCTCCTCTCTCCCTCTCCCTCTCCCTCTCCCCCTCCTCTCTCCGCTCTCCGCTCTCCTCTCTCCTCTCTCCCTCTCCCTCTCCCCCTCCTCTCTCCTCTCTCCCGCTCTCCTCTCTCCCTCTCCCTCTCCCTCTCCCCTCCGCTCCCCTCTCTCCTCTCTCCCCTCTCCCCTCTGCTCTCTTGTCTCTTTCCTCCTGTCTTCTCTCTCTTGTCTCTTTCCTCGTCTGTACTCTCATTTCTTTTCTATCTTCTTTTCTCTTTTGTCCACACATGCTACCCCCAACCCGTGACCTCCCCCAACCCAAAATCCCAGAAGGACTTCACAAACACTCAACCCGTGACCTCCCCACCCCCCAAACCCGTGACCTCTCTTCTCTCTTGTCCCTGTCTCTTTTTTCTTTACTGATTGAAACCTCGTGAATTATTTTTGTCATATAAGAAGCTAGAGCACTTCACATTGCTATAAGAAGCAACCATTCTTCACAGCAGCACTTCACATTAGAAGCACTTCACATTAGAAAAAAACTCATTCTTCACAGAAGGAGAGTTCAACATCAGAATTTTTTTTCCTAGAGCTGTCGAAATACAAATGGCTTCTCACAATGACGGACGCATACCCGGTGGACCTACAACTCCGGCCATTCAACGTGAACGAGAGTCTCACATTTCAAGTCTGGTTTTTGCAGGACCGGTAATTAGTTTTTTACATCTGGATAAATAATATTATTATTTTTAAGTGTATTATATTGTACTAACGATATATATATATTATAGCGTTATGATTATCCAGATGTCAAATTAAGAGAGCATGGTGAATGGCGGGCATCATGGGAGTTGACTGAAGCACAAAATATGTTGGTGAAGGCTTTTGGTTTTGAATATGTTGACACTATACGAATGAAGCGTCACGATAGAGACCTGCTATTAAGTATCGTTGAGCGATGGTGGCCAACACGCAACACATTTCAGTTACCCTTCGGGGAGATGACGATCACGTTAGCAGACGTGGCACAGATTCTAGGATTACCTATCCAAGGTTCTCCTATATATTTCGACGAAAAAATAGAAGCAAAACAGCTCATCAGAGAATACCTCGGTGTGGAGCCCCCCTCTGACATGGGACAAGCCAGCACGGTCAAACTCACTTGGCTCCGGTCAACTTTCATGCATGTTGATCATATCGGGTCTACAAAAGTTCCTGTCGATGATTCGCGGGTAATTATTTACATGTATTAATTATTGTTAATATTTATTTAATATAAATGGTATGAATATTCAATTATATTTTCAGGTAATATGTTGCACCAGGGCTTACTTATTGTGTCTATGCGGTACTTTTTTATTCCCCGACGCTACGGGAAATATGGTCAACGTGCGACTGCTTCCATTTTTGGCGGACATTAATTCCTACACAAGACACGCATGGAGTGTAGCAGTATTAGCAAATTTATACCGCTCTATGACGTCTTTTGTGAGTAAGGTATCACAGGGTAGAACCGCCAAAAATATAAGTGGATGTCTAACACTTATACAGGTATGAATAAAAATGAATAAAATATGTTATATTTATTTGTATCTTATTTGTGTTCTTCTTTGTAGTTCTGGTGTTACGAGCACTTCGCGATTGGTAGACCAACTAGTAGATATAGCGCTGAGGTTCCAGTATGGCCAGCAGGCATTCGCTGGATTACTGGAAATACAGATTATGTATATTGTATGACCAAAGTGATATCTCTTTACCGGCATCAATTTGACACATTAACCGCCTATGAGGTTAGTATCTAATTATTAAATTAAAATTTAAAAATATATTGTTGTGGCTACCATTTATTATTTGTTGAATGTCAAATAGGTTGTTTGGCAACCTCTAAGTGTGCCAGAAGGTGCGAGAGATAGTGGACGTGCCCGCAGTCTCCATAGGTATTATATCATGTACAACGGATCTATCATGTTTCATCCAGCGGATCGTGTTATGCGACAGTTCGGACTGAAACAGATGATACCCCTGGAGCCTTTGGCTTCTAGCAGTACAAAATCAAATATGGAAGAGCGGGTTCGAATGTATATGATTGGTTGGGAATCCAGATTTATCACGCATGGCGTGGAACACATGTCTGAATTGATGACATCGGCGGCAGATGGTAAGTTAAGAAATATTTCAAATAAATAATACGGTATTATATCTTACATATCATTTTGTGTTTACATTTTACAGTGGAAGGTACTGCCGATTTTGTAAGTTGGTATGGATGCCCCCTAGTGCAAAATAGGAGGTATCAATTTGAAGAAGCTCGGTTCCAGCCACGAGCTTTAGATGATATGAGCTTGCGTGATAGGACGGCACGTGATGCTCTTCTGGTATATTTCTTTATTTGCAAAAAATATCATCTTTATATATGTTACTTTATATTTATTGATTGTGGATTTAAATATTCAGGCGGAGACACTGGCTGATATAGCTGAGGATCCCGAAAGAGATCCAGAAGGAGTTATAGGGACGGCTGTACAATATATGCGTCCACCACTGGGTCCCCGTTTTACTCCACTTGATATACCAGACAGCCATCCGGTAGGCCACGTGAGACAGAGGCAGGCACGTCCTCGTAGGCAACGTGAACGAGGAGTTGGTTCGAGCAATACAGAGGCACGAGTCTTACAGGTTGGTGAGGGAACATCCCAAGCTGGCATGTCACAACCTTATGTTGGCATGCCACAACATTACGAGGGATATTCCCAACCTTACGCTGGCATGTCACAACCTTATGTTGGCATGTCACAACCTTACGAAGGTCGGACACAGCATGACGGTGACACATCCCAGACTTACGAGACCACATCCCAGAGCAGCGATGCCACGCCACAGGATGCTTCTCAACAATGGGATTGGAATTACTACATGCAGGAGACTGGCACTTCGTTGTTTGGCTCAGCCACCCTTGATCCATACTCCCATTTATATTTGTCACCACCAGAGGGTACAGAGGAAAGGAGAGATAGACTCGGTCTTAGGCGAGTTGATCGTAAAAATTATAGAAGGGATGACAGAGGGGGCTAGTAAATTTTTTGGTATCCATAAATAAATGTATGACAATCTTTTTTTTGTCTTACAATTTCAGTAATATGATATTTATTTTATTCGAAATTTCAGCAACTTCAAGTACAACATTGTAACAACGTTAGATCAAAATCATAATTACTCAAAAAAGATACAATAATGATATTCACTGCCTCGGTTGGTTTCTACAACTCCTTTTGTTGTGTCCCAGCCCGCCACAATTGCTGCAACAAAGATCTCTTGTCGACGGTTCTCTTGTCATTATACGATTCTTCTTCGGTCTGCCAGCTCTACGCCCAAGAAGTGGTACTCCAATTTGACCTCTTATAGGTTCACTTTGAGGATTATAGGGGACTGGAATCGGTTCCATACATGGCATGTACACAGCTCTAAGTGTTGCAACAGAAAATTCAACTGGATAAAAACTTTCAATTGGTACGTTAGAAGAATGACATGTAAAAAAAGCATGTTCACATGGTAATAGAGTATGTTGCCACCGACCACATGTACAATATTTACGGTCTAGTTCAACCACATAACATCTACTAGTTTCATGATCCCATATTTCAAATTTATTATTATTAAAACGCAATAATTGAAAATGGTGTGACTCCCGTCTAATACGTGCTATAGTGTTCATCATCCTTGGACAAAATTGTGTTTCCATCTTTTCAGCATTTGTTCGATGCTTGTCGTGAAGTGTTATTATTTTTGCTCCAATACCATCAAGCAATGTTGATATAGGTTTATCACGCAAACTTTTAATCCAATTGTTAAAACATTCAGCAATGTTCGAGGTGTTAATATCTAATCGTGGGCACGGTGCATAAGCTGTTATCCAGTGAGAAAAATTACGATTTTCATCGCCTGACCCTACAATCCAATCGAAAACATTTACATCTGCAGATTTTATTTTTTCCAACCAACCATTCGCATCAACCTCATTATAAGATCGTGCAACTTTGTCTAACCATTGTAGATATGTCGGTGTACGAGGACACATATTTTTAAAATTTTGTTTAAAATATTGAATACAAAAAAAGTGGGAAGAGTTTGGAAAAACTGTTCGCATTCCACGAATTAATCCTTTTTGTTTATCAGATATAAATGAAATACTATCCCAACGTTCAAAATAAGTTTCGAAAGACATTTTCAAACAGTTTAAAAACCATGTCCACGACTCCGTATTTTCATTCTCAGCAACACAATAAGCGATAGGATAGAGTTGATAGTTTGGATCGTGGCCACAAGCAACAAATAAATTACCTTGGAATCTAGATGTAAGAAAAGTAGCATCAATACTAATAATAGGTAAACAACCACTTAAGAAACCATCCATACAAGCCTTGAAACAAATATATATTCTTTGAAAGATATTATTTTCTACAGTTTTTAAAAAACATTTGCTACCGGAATTTGTTTCCATAATTGTAAAACAATATTTCTCAAGACTACCATACGCATCAACGTAACTGCCGTTAATATCAGATAATGCAAGTTCCCTAGCTCTCCAAGCTTTGGAATATGTAATATGTATCCGATGTTCTCTAAGTATATCGTGTAAAATGTGTGCCGGACTATACGAGTTGTTATCTCTAATTTTACCAATTACTTTATTTTTTACCCATGCGGTGGTGGCTAGTGGATGATGCCCTCCTGTACATCCACCTAAACATGAATGTCTACCTTCAAATGTACGAATTTTAAATGAACTACCATCACCAATAGCTTTAGCGTATTGTAAACCCCCAGATTTTTCAAGAATTTCAAATTGGGATTTTTCGCAATTTTTCTGGAATTTTCTGGAAATTTTCTGTAATTAAAATCAGGGTTTTTAATTACTAAATGATTTTTAATTGTTAATAAATAATATTAAAATATTATGAAAATAATATTTTTGGGTGTAAAATGGAAAACTGGACTTAAGGTAATTTTTCTGGAATTTATCGGGCCCCGGACCTATTTTTAAATCACCTAAAACTATTTATTTAATTACTGATTTATTTATTAATTATTATTATTATTATTATTATTATTATTTATATTTATATTTAATTTTCGGCCCGCGGCCCATTGGGCCGGCCCGGCCCAGTCCCCCACGGCCCGTCACCCTTAGCGGGTCGGGTCGGGTCCGCTTGAACCCGACCCGCCCGGACCCCGACCCGCTCCCCAGCCCTTCCCCCACGACCCGTTCCCTCCCCGCGTCCGGCGCCGCCGCCCGCGGACGCCGCCGCCCGCCTCGGCCGCTCCTCCACGACCCGGCTACCTCCCCGCTCGTCTCGGCCGCTGCAACCGCCACCGCCTCCGCCCTATTTAACCTCCCCCTCTCTCCCTCCGGACACCACGATCCGCCACCGCCACCGCGCTCCCCTCCGCCGCACGCCGCCACGGCCACCTCGCCCTTTCCACCACCACCGCCGTCGCCTCTCCCCCGTCCTCCGCCTGCCAGCCGGCCATCGACGACGACTCAGCCCTTTCCCCTCAGCCGCAGCAGCCAGCAGCAGCTGCTCGTCCCCGCCGCCGGCCGCCTGCCGCACGCCGCTGCCCCCGCCAGCGAGCACGGCCGCCTCCGGCGAAGCCCCCGACCGCCTCCAGCCTCCCTCCGGCGAGCCGCCGGCCGCCGCAGACGAAACCCTAACCCTAAATCCCCTTTTCTTCGTGTCGTGTCCGACACGACACGGACACGGTTCGACCCTGTTTTCGGGTCCCCTTCAGGTACGTGTAACTTTTGACTCGTAGCTCCGTTTTCAATTCCGCAAATTGCGTTGTGAAGCCTGTATGACCCTCTCGGTGTCCGGACAAACTGTTCGGGGCATCGCGTCCTGTGGTGATCGTGCACCGCGATCCAAAAACAGGAAAAACCAGACCCTGTTTCACCCCGGAACTGAGTACGTCCCGCCAAACGGGACGACTTGGTCGCGTGCGGTCTTCACAGATACGTGCGCATCATCGATACGGACGTGTGAGTCTTCGTGGAAGCTGATTCGGGTGTGCGTGCACACCGGAATCAACGCGTATCCGCGGACATCGTCCCGTATCTGTCTTTTCGGCAATTCACCCTAACTTCGTGCATACTCGTCAGATCGAGACGAAACTTGCGTCATCGGACTCGTAGCGATACGCTGGTCCTGTGGGTCAAGTTTGGTTCGATTCTGAGAACGTTGACGAAATCGCGTGTCGTGGGCCCCACAGGCCCCGCTCGACGGGCGATTTTGTGTTCGGCTTATCGGAATCCAAATCTGGAAGTTCCGTTGGGTTCGTATCAGCGTTCCTGACCTGTTGACACTAAGTTTGGTGAATTTGGAGACCGTTGACCTGGACACGTTTTTCGGTGCAAAGCGGGCCCAACGGCGGACCCCGTTTTGACCCGAAACTGCCATTTTTGCCCTTGTTTCCAAATTGGACCCAAGGACAGGCGTTTCTAGCTATTTGACATCTTCTGAGCATGATGGTAATGTCTATTTCAGCTTCTGGACTCATCTCTGGACTTTTCCCCCAAGAACCTAACTAATCGGATCCAAACAACAGGCAAGTACCTGCACTTCAAGTTTAATCTTTATATTGTGATAATTAGTTTTCTTGCTCTACTAGTACCCTTGCTGATTACACGTAGTGTTAGAATACTATATTTCATGTCTTGAATATTGGAATTCGTGTCTTGTTTTTCGTGTCGGGTGGGAGAATACTGAAAGGCATGTAGTTTACCCTTCCCCTTGTCGTGAATAATAGCTGTTGGTACACGACTGTCCATCAGCCGGATCTCGATTATTCGTGAATAATAGCCGTTCATGACGGCCGGATTAGCCTTATAAAAACCCCTGCATGCCAACTAGGTATTCTAAATACACAAGTTCACACACTTAGTTTCTTGTCTTGTCTCAATTCCTGTTGTCTTGTCACAGTTACATTCTCCTATTATTCCTGATTTACTCATGCCCTGGTTTATAGCAATTAATCCTGTTTTACTTATAGTCCTGATTTATAGCATTACTTCTCAGTTAATTCTACTACTTACTTATGCTTATTTCTCACCATGATGTTTAGCCAGTTATTTCTACTTGTCACATATATTTAGTTTAATCTTGTTGTGTACTGTGTACTTTGCTCCTTTCCTGACTGGATCTGTTGTTTAGGCGATGATGAGAACCTTGCCCCCACCTATTATGGCCCCTATGAGGCAGCAGGTGATACAGCTGCAGAGCCAGTTCCCGCACAGGAAGCTACTCCTGCTGAGTAGTTAGCAGTAGTTATCTTAGTTTTGCTCTTTATCTTATTTAATCGGGTTTGTCCCCGATTTGAATATTGACATTTCTGTACTTAAACATTTGAATCTGTTGTTACATTTATTTCCAGTTGCAAATCTTAAGTTTCATTTTCTCCTTATTATCTTGCCCATGTTGTTGTGAATGAGCTAGTTAGTAAATCTGGATTTGACCTAGACAGCGTACTACCGCCGATTCTGCGGCGTAGGCTGGACGTGCCCACGCACTCGTGCCCGAATTTCCGGGTGCGGGTCGTGACACGTATACTCTCCAACAACAGTTTGGAGAATCACAAGTATACACAATTCTTTGGTGATTGTTATGTTTAGATGAACAACTAAATTTATATGTAATTGCTAGGTCGCTAATAAAATTACGAAATTCCTTAGAAGAATCAAAATGTCTGCCAACAAATAATTCGGAAATGCAACCATGTACATTAGCATCATTATCATCTAAATAGTAATCTAAATTTTTAACCAAATCATCACTGTTTTCATCGTCAATATCATTGTTTTCTGTATCAGAGTTACTTTCAGTGTCATTTATACAACTAGGACCAACATTAAAATCTTGGTTATCATTAAAATGTTCACTAGTTGATATGATAGTTGTGTCCATATTTACTTGTGATGGGATGATGTAAATTTTAATACAAGCTGAAACTAAATTACTTTGAACAATAAAATTCCATGTTTCTTCACAATCTACTATTATCAACGTATCTTCATAAAACATCTTATTGTAAATTGATAACTTATGCAAAAACGATCACAAATTATACTACGCAAACTAGCTAAAGTAATATTTCTATAAGTGGGTATAAGATGAGTATTACCTCCATGGTAAGATAATCCATCTAGTATACCTCCATGATAGCAAATTATTACTAAATTTTGATCCATAGTAAAAACTTTCGTCTTCTTCTGACTTCAATGTAAAATAAGACTTACAGAATTTTATCGGAAAAAAGTTGAGACGAAAAAGGTAGCAGAATAGAATAGGGATGAAAGTTCTTCTTCTGACTTCAATGTAAAATAAGTAGAATAAAGAGAGAGGGTGAGATATCAAAGAAAGAGGATGAGAACAACAATAACTTATACGTTAGCTATATATAGAAACTAAACTAATCGTTGGAATGTAACGTTACCTACTATCCTACTACTTCTATCTACTTCAACTAAATCTAACCGTTACAATATATACGTTAGCTACTATCCTACTACTACTATCTACTTCAACTATATCCAACGGTTACAATATAAACGTTACCTCTTATCGTACTACTCGTTACCTATTATCGTACTACTCCTATCTACTTTCCTAGAGAGACAGATGAGAGTGACAAGAGAGAGAGTGCAAATGTACGAAGAAGAGAGAGAGAGAGTGAGAGTAGAAAATCACATAATCTACTTTCCTAGAGAGAAAAATGAGAGTGACAAGAGAGAGAGCGCAAATGTACGAAGGAGAGAGAGAGAGAGAGAGAGAGTGAGAGTACAAAATCACAGAATATATATATTTTAATTTGCAGTGAGAGAGAGAGAGAGAGAGAGAGAGAGAGAGAGAGGAGAGGAGAGGAGAGGAGATAGGAGAGAGGCGTGTGAGAGAGAGAGAGGAGAGGAGGGGAGGGGGAAAGAGAGGAGGAGAGAGAGGGGAGCGGGAAAGTGAGGAGGAGAGAGGAGATAGGAGAGAGGAGAGATATTAAAAGAAGAGAGAGGTTGGAGAGAGGAGAGAGAGGGGAGAGAGGAGAGAGAGTGGAGAGCTAAAAATTAATAAATAATATAAAACGCCCTTTCGAATGGCGTTTTATATTATTATATTTAAAAAAAAAATTCGTTCTTCTCCGTTAACGGAGTTATGATTGATTTACGGAAAAGCGTAAAACGCCCTTCCAAATGGCGTTTTAATGCTTTTCCTGCAAATTTAAAAACTTCGTTGCTTTTTTTATAAATATATTAAATATTTATGCTCTGAGTTAAATTTTCCGAAAAATTTAACACAGAACGCACTGAAGTTATAAGAAATTGTACGAGGAGAATAAAATTTGTCAAAAATTTTACATAAAAATTAAAACATCCTTACTAAGGATGTTCTAGTTGATTCCTTAAACCATACTATCCTCAACCCCATTAGACACGATTAGAAACATTAAAACAACCGCACTAAACATGATCAAAAATATTTAAAAAATAAAATAAATTTAGTAAGAGCATTTTTTATGTTTTTATAATCAAGTTCATATTTTTAATCCAATTTTTTTATCAAAAAATTTCTAGAATTAAAATTAGATAAAATGGGCAATATATTTAGTGTTCTTATAGCACAGGTCGTTAGAGAGTATATACTGCTTCCAACAAGATTTGAAATCAAGATATTCCATCCACAAACATATTTCCAACCAACTGAGTACATCAAAATTATACATATCATCCTAATTTCTTCTAATATTAATTCTAAAATTTATAAAAAAAATAACGAAATGATGAAATCTATAAAAATATTCAATAGGCTCTAGAAGAAATTCATGGAAGACCTTATGAGAATTTAGAAGTCAGATGCTTTAATACAGAAAAAAAAAATCAACGAAATAATATTTAATATAGATTTCTTACTAAAAATGCGTTCTCCCAATTTTGAATTGTCAAAACAAAAACTTTATGTGAGAGTACAAGCATCAAAAGGAGAATTAAGAATTTATCTAATAGGAGAGGGTAGTGTTCCCTTTTTCCTTTTTTTCTTTTTTGGTTACTAGTGGGAATTCAAGTGAAGTTGTTAACATGGACATTTCAGTTCTCTGTTTATAATTTTATCAAATTTTATCTCTCGATACAATAATAACTTTTATATATATTACTAATGTAAAAAAAAAAAAATTAGATTAGTTAAGAGAAAGATCATTTTTAATATTTATACAATGTAACAAGATGAGCCACCTGCAATGTAACAAGATGAGCCACCTGCTGCGTGCTATAAACTATATCGTATTTTTAGAATGTCAGAAACAGCACTCTAGACATAGTAAATATTTCCTATCCAATTTATTCGAGTACAAGACCTCTCCTCTTATTAAAAATAAATAAATAAACGAGCCTTTGTAAGTCAAAACATTTGAGACATTTGTATAATTCGTCATGTACAAAATTGTTTTTTTTCAAAGAACAAAATGATTCTTTTCCGATTAAATCAAGTAACACAATGAGGAAGGGATTGTCACATCCGATTTCAGATTTGATATTTCTTAAATTTCTAGAATTTAATTTTTTCTGATAATATATTTATGTTGTATTTCTCATGTTGGTTCATATTATTTTATTTATTGTTATTTATTGTTGTTGAGAGAGACTATCTGAGACCAGTAGAATACTCAGTGGCATTACCATAGATCAGGTTTAGGACCCGCATATAGAATTGACACTTGGTTCGGTTCATTTGACTGAACACATGACTAAACTATTTTCATCTCCTCTTAGTATATATATGATCTTTTCTTTCTCTTCTCTCTCTTTCTTCTTCTTCATTTTCATTTTTCTTTCTCCTCCCTTGCTCCCTTCTCCCTCACCCCCGTGCACCTCCCCTAACCGAACCCTAGCACTGGACCTAGCCAGGAATAGGTCGTTGGACTATTGGGCAAGTACATCTTGCTCCATGATGAAACCTTAAATTTTTAAATTTTTCATATATGTGTTGTTTTAAAAAATGTGTTTAATTGAAAATATTTTTCTTATGTTCCTCGTCATTTTTAGTTATTGGAGTTTTTAGTTTTTGTGGATAGATTTTAGTAGATCTGAGTTTTAAGTTAGAGTTTTTCATGAGTTCCATGAGTTTTTCTTAATTTTGATCTATTAAAATTTAGTATTTTCGAAAACTAGTTGTTCTTTATGATAAAGCATTTCATTTCGAGCATTTTGGCTTTTGATTCACTTGATTCGGATTTAAAATAAAGTTTTTATGAAGAAAATAATTTTTAGAGTTTTTGGAGCTTTTGGCCATGGCTGAACCTGTTCTTGGAGAAGACGATGTCTTTATGCGGCCAGCGACTTATGCGGTCGAGAGTGCTATGTGAACCGAGAGGGTTATGCGGCCTGAACTTCCTATCGCATGCTGACAGCATTCGTCCATCTTGTTGGATGCATGACTGCTTATTTACACAGTGTTCTGGGACTAGGTCCTTGAACTCTTTGTGTATTCACTCGCTGAACGAATGAAAAATTCGCTAAGTCCAGAGAACATCCATTCGGCCAGTGAGTCCATGCGGCCAGTGAGTTCATGTGACCAGTGGGTGCATGTGGCCAGTGGGTGCATGCGGCCAGTGATTCCATGTGGCCAGTGGGTGCATGCAGTCAGTGAGTCGATACGGCCAGTGGGTGCATGCGGCCATGAATTTTTGTGTGTATTTTGTGTTCCTTTTAATTATGTCCATTTAATAACTCCTTTTAGTGATTATTGTTGTGTAAACACCCTGATTTTTCAGAATATTTTAATATATTTTTTCCAATTTTTTTCGATAAATTTTCTGGAATTAAAACTAAGGTATTTGTGATTAAAAGATTTTTAAATGCTGTTAATTGATGTTAAAATATTATGAAAATAATATTTTATGGTGTAAAATGGAAAACCGGACATAGGGTAATTTTCTGTGAATTTATTGGACTCCGGAATCATTTTAAAGCCCTAAAGACCAAGGTAGGATTAAACCTAATTAAACCTGACTGAATCCGGTTCACTTGAACCAAAATGAACCGAACCAAACACTGAACCGAACCAACCCAGCGTAACGGGTCGGGTTGGATCCATGAAACCCGACCCAAACCCGAAACCCGATCGAACCCTAACTCTCCGCCGGATTCACTGTTCACCGCCTATTTAACCCTCTCGACTTCCGTGCCCGTCGCCATCGCACCCTCTCTCTCTCCTCTCCTCACCGCCGCAGCCAACGACCCCTCGCCTGAACCCTTGGCAGCACCGTCTCCTCCTTTTTCTTCCACCCGCAGCGCCGTCCCCAACCAGTCGGTCGACCATCACCATCCCCTCACAACTCCCTGCTCGACCCCTCGCCATCGACCTCCCCCGACAGCCCCGACCTCCACCGCTCTGCCCTAGCCACCAGCCAGCCGCACCAGAGCCGCTCGACCAACCACCGCCCATCTCCGCAGACCCCAGCAGCCCCGACCTCCGCTCTTCTCCGCACAGCCGCTCGACGCCGCCGACTCGCAGCCCAACGCCCTAGGCCGCGCTGCCCTCCGCCGGCGAGTTTACCCCGCTGTCTCCCGACACAGCCCTAGCAGCGGACACGGACACAGACCCTGTGCAGAGCCGACGCAGCGGACACTCCATCCAGGACACAATCCAGCGTTCAGGACACAAGTAATTCGGATTTCACGGAGCCCTGTTCAGGTAACCCGTTCTCTCTCCTCGTTGATTCGATTCCCGTTCCGTCAGTTGTGTCGCATAGACTGTGTAACCCTCTCGATGCCCGTGCAACTCGCTCGTTGCGTCGCGTCCTGTGGTGATCGCAAACCGCGATCCAAAAACAGAAAAACCAACGCCCTGTTTCACCCCGGAACTGAGTGCGCCCCGCCAAATGGGACAACTTGGTCGCACGCGGTCTTTACCGAAACGTGCGCGTCGTTGATACGGACGTGTGGGATTTCGCAGAAGTTGATTTGGATGTGCGTGCACACCGGAATCAACGTGTATCCGCCGACAACGCCCCGTATCCGCCTATTCTGGAACACGCTGTAACTTTTTGTACACACGTCGGATCGAGAAGAAACTTGCGCCATCGGACTCGTAGTAATACGCTGGTCCTGCGACCCATGTTTGGTTCGATTCTGAGAACGTTGACAAAATCGCGTATCGTGGGCCCCACAAGCTCCACTTGACGGGCGATTTTGTGATCGGCTCATCGAAATCCAATTCTGGAAGTTCCGTTGGGTTCGTATCATCGTTCCTAACTTGTTGACACTAAGTTTGACAAATTTGGAGACCTTTGACCCTGACACATTTTTCGGTGCAAAGTGGCCCACATGTGGACCCCGCTTTGACCCGAAAATATTATTTTTGCCCCTGTGTCCAAATTGGACTTAAGGACAGGCGTTTCTAGCTATTTGATATTTTCTGAGACTGTTGGTGATGTTTATTAAAGATTTTGGAGGAGTACCTGCGGGATCCACTGATACAGGGACAGCTGTTGGTATTCAAACCCCAGGCAAGTGTACCTTGCCAAACCCTGCAGCTTTGCTACTTATTTCTTTGACTTATTATACAAGGTCGTGCAAGTGTACCTTGCCAAACCCTGCAGCTTTGCTACTTATTTCCTTGACTTATTATACAATGTTGTGCAAGTATACCTTGCCAAATCATGCAGTTTTGCTACTTATTTCCTTGACTTATTTATACATCGTTGGGCAAGTATACCTTGCCAACTTTGCAGTTCTTGTTGCATATTTTCTTGCTTTATTTATATTGCTGTGCATGCTTAACCTAGCACCGTGTGACTTACTTAGCGTCCGATTATTAGTCGGGTGCCAATACCGTACGCGATGTTGTGTATGTCATCTAGAGATGGACATTCGTGACCCCTTTACCTTCTCGTAATTATCTTATCAAGTAAAGTATACCCAGGACACTTGACACTATACATGAGACAGGATATTTCTGAGATATTCATGGTGATTCTGTATAGGATACAAACTTTTGACAGAGACACTATATTCATAGATACCCTATGACTTACTACATTAGCTATGATCTTGCGTGCCATGTACATGAGACATTATGGACATGAGACGTGTGATTACATTGGGTTGGGAGAGACACACAGGCTACAGGCTGATTACATATATATCCCCTACTATTGTGAGGCGCAAGACTCTGAAACCCGAGCTTGGCCCATTACTCATTATTACTGCTACCGGCTCCCCGACATAGAGCTTGTAGTGGCTCAGCCTGAGTACTCGTGATGCTCTCATTTTGCATTTCACATAGATGGTTATATAGCTTACCCTATTTATCTTATTTACTATTACACTGTATTTTGGCATGTTGATTTCTGTACCTTGTTATGTCCCCTGAGGACCTGGATACCGGATTATTTTCCCAGGATTTGCAGACGAGATCTATCCCGAGGTATACGGGACAGCAGCAGTAGCAGGAGCAGAAGCAGATACAGGAGCTGTACCGACACCCGAGGATGAGGTGTTAGCTGAAGACTTTTCCTGAGCTTCTATGTTCCATGCTCAGTATTTATTTTATTCAGTCATTTATATTTTGGTCTGTTGAACCATTGTTTCAGATTTTATCGGGTTGTTCCTCGAAGCACTTTGTTGAGACTGGTTGATGATTTACATTCCTTATATTCTGTGGATCATATTTTATTCTTGTATGGATGAGATTAGTTGTTCCATGATTGTCGTAGACTTTATTTTACAGCTTAAGTACGTCCTAATGGATCCATTAAATTGGGTTTGTCCATTGGTGCGTGCTACTGGCCATTGCCACGTGTCTAGTCCCTCGGTATTTTGGGACTGGGGGTGACATGTTGTGTGTTTTCTTATGACAATACAAGTTTATATTACTAGACAAGTTTTGCATGTAGTTCACAAGATAAGTTTATGTACAAGTTCACAATCCTCACGACACCGTGGAAATATTTGTATATAAAAATTCATTGCATTTGGCATCGGTCAATCGAGTATGAGTATTGTCCAATGTATCGCCTATCACGAATACGATAACTCATGAAAAGCTCGTACTCGTGACTCGTCATTCTAGGGAGTTCTCAATTTGGAGGAAAGAATATTGCGCTACCGGCTACCCCGATCTCTAAGGGCCCCATTCAACATAGACTAACCCTGCTAGGCAATGGCTACACGACTGACTAAGTTTACGTGTGTTGCGGCACTTACAAAAAAAGTTTATATTACAAGACAAGTTTATGTTTATAAACAAGTTTATGATCATAAGTTTAAGTTTATGCTTATAAGTTCAATTTATGTTTATGATAAAGTAACAAGTATGTTGTTGTGATGTTATTTTGGATTTAAGTTTACTTGACAAGCGTACCATTGGCCATTCGGCCATTCGAGTTGACTATAGTGCCAGTGTTAGCAATATTCTTAAACATACATTTTAGTAATTAAGGCATGTGATCACCCTAGCTAGTTAATTGTAGCAAGCCGTAGATATGTTTGGCCATGCAATGAATGCTGTTACTTTCATTTATAGCTCGTTCTTCTAATTTCATTTCTCTCGACGTGTGATTAGAGTGCAAATTTCTGCTCGGGTGAAGGGCTGCAACATCGATCATGTATGGTTTAAGGGTTGTGGTCCCGATTCAGAGTAGTTCCTATGTCCTCTTGCCGCTTGTCGCCTTACTTTTTTTTATAGCACGTATTATCAGTTCTTTCAGTTATATATTTTTGAGATGAGTTGTCACGCCTCAGTACCGAAATACGGAGACGGACATGGCCAGCTCCCCCGTACAAGATATAGAACGTCGTACGGTGGTCACGGCTATAACTAGACAAGGGGGTGCATACTACAAGCAAGTCACTTAGGGTCACATAGAACATCTATTATCTCAATCAGTCAAATAAGAACAGTAAACATAGAACATATATGACAAGAAAGTAAGCCATCCCAAACGTCATGCCACAACATTCAAGAAACCAGCTGTACAAAAATGAGAAGGCTGACTGAGTAACAAGAGTACATGACCATGATTAGCTGAAGTCCGATTAATTATAATTATGTAGGAAACTAAATATCCAGATTCATGTCTAACAAGTGCCAGTGGCTAAACGTCCAAAATGAGTAAAATATGAAATAACGAGCAGGGAAGAAGATACCCACTCATTTTTCTTAGTGGCCATCCGCCTGGTGAGGGCCATTGTTCAGGGGAAAGTACGCTTGATTCTCGGGTGCTGGCTCTAAATCTGGCCATACAAAACAAGTGGGGTTAGACCCCAAATAGCAAGTACCACAAAGGAAGCACGAATGAAGAAATAAAACTAGGTTATGAGATATATATATATATATATATATATATATATATATATATATATATATATATATATATATATAGTAGTTTTGGTTCATAACCATCGCACCATGATAGTCCATGTCCCTAGACTATTTGACAGCAGATACAATACAGAAATACGCTCAGTTACATAATCGGTCAATCACTTGTACAACTTACTAGATGGAGTCTAGGTTATCCCAGAGACATTATGCATATAGGAATCATCAGATTGAACTAGGTACTAGCAGGGTTAGCCTAGCCACAAATCGTCGTATATCACATAGTAGTATGTACCGGTCCCTCATAAGGCCACCGTGCTAAGATCGCATAGAACACATAGTATCATATAATAGTCGGATATTGTCACCCACTAATGAGGATTTAAATAATATCCATGGGGACTAGCATGCACACCCCAATTCAGATGACTAGAGGTGGCTAGTTAGGCACGATCTCGAGATTCCATTCCCTCCCAATGATTTATAAGTTTAGTTGCCTAGTTAATCCTAATGTAAACTAAAATCTCATGGCGTGGTCACATGGTATTCTCCTTATATGACGTACAATAGTACGGTCATGCTAGATACGAATCCACTGTCACTTGATTTTTCAATTTGGATTCACCCCAGCGTGATGCAACAATCAACAGATCCTAGCCACGCTTGGTCATTGGCTAACCCTTATGTCCATGCTGGAGATTGAGTTATATCACATATCATGTAGCGCATAGGTACACCGCAGTGTAAACATGTAATATAATCGCACAGGGATACTTCACGTAGGAACATATAACACGTAGCAAGTGTATCAGTACGGATACAAGTGATCGGGTCATGACGCATAGATGGGTCTAATACTTTTGTGGTCATCAAAGTCACACATACAACTCATAAAGTCCAAAGGAACACTCAACCAAAACTAGTCCAATAAAACGTGTGCAAGGGGCCGCATGCGCGCAGAAGGATCAAGACCGCATGAGAAGTCAGGCCGCATGACAATCTTGGCCGCATGGAGTCATGCCGCATAGAGTCATGCCGCATGAAGTCAGGGCTAAGTTCTACTCGTCGGGATAAGTAATGAAACGACGATAAATAAATAAAGTGTCAGTGATGTGACATAAAGTGTGTCAGGAAGAAAAGATAAAACTATATAAAGATGTGCCACGGTTTCAGAGTCATGCGTCCAAGGATGGTAGCTGCATACTCTGCTTACCGCATAAGTATCGGTGTTGCATGGAGTATTTTGGACTTAGAGAAATTCTCATTCTTTCAGCGAGTGAACACAAGTGTTCAAGGACACTTTTGTGATGGCAGACATGCGTCCAACAAGATGGACTCGTGCTGGTCATGCAATATGCGGAAAGAGCTCTGGCCGTATAATCCTCTCGAGCCGTATAGCACTTTCAGCCGCATAGCTCGCTGGCCGCATGAAGACTTCGTCTTCTCCAACAGCAGGTTCGGCCATGGCGAAAAAGCTCCAAAATCTGAAATTTGTTTTCTTCTTAAAAACCACATTTTAACTCCGAATTGAGTAAACCAAAAGCCAAAAAGTTTAAAATGAAGTGCCCCATCCTTCCCAAGAACTATTTTCCAAAAATAATATGTTTTAGTTAATCAAAGCCACCAAAAATAAATATATAAATATTGTAGTATATAAAATATATATATAGCATATATATTTCATTATTTTCTTCTTGCATTTGTATATATTATATATACTTATATATATGTATATATTTATGTTAAGCTTATAAATACAATATTTATATATTTATATAATATACTCTAAGTATGTATTATATATATATAATTATAATATCTTTTATATATACATAAGCATAGTAGATCCTATACTATTAGTAGATCCTATACTATTTTAATCTACGCATCATTTAAATAATATTTACGAACCCTGTACGTCTTGAACAGAGTGCACCTACAGCGCAGTCAGTGACCCCAGGTCACAGGACCCCTCAGACTTGACTACAAGAACAGGTTTTTGGTACTTCCAGCACAGAGACGTAGGCAAGTATACCTTGCCAAGTTTTATTGTTTAAATCATTAACTGTTGTATGTTACTTTCAGCAAACTTACATATAATTGAACGTATCCGAGATTGCCTCGAGTACCGTCAACAGGTACGTTGACAAGTAGTGTAACTGACTTAGACTCTAGCAGACTTTCCAACAGCTGCGAGGGTATCCTAATATCCTCCTAGACCCTGACACGGGTACACGCAACAAGGTTGCAATACATATTGGGATACAAGTTTACGTACTCGATTAGCTACCGGTGCGTGTGACGTGCATCACGGCTTAGCACGAACTCAAGAAAATTCAGGAAAGCTATGACTTGGCATTAGTTACATTGGGCGGGGAGAACAACTAATAGGCGTATGGGACACCCACCTCTTTATACAGATACCGCACTCGACGGAGTGATACGGACGTTATATATATTACTATTACCATGCTCCTCGGAGATGGGGTATTGCAGAGTGCCCTCGAATGGGGGCATATGTGGCCTATACTAGCCAGTCACTATGGTTGGTGAATTACGTCAGCATATGTCTAGCCCACACTTCCTATACGTACTAAGTTGTCTCACATTGCATTCACTTAGATGGCTAGCACACCCTATATTTTATTTATTCAGTATTTATGTACATGGCATGCTTTTATGTATCTTGTTATGTCCCACTGAGGACCTGGTTCTCTTTTAGATTTAGATGAGACATTCTACCCCACAGTGTATGGACCTGGACAGGAGACTAGAGATGCCACTGAGGAGGAGTTAGAGGAGCTGCCATCAGAGTCTGCCTGATCCTTGGTAGTCAATGCACCTGGAGCTGGAGCTACTACCTAGATAGACGATGCTCTAGTCTATCTTATTTTTACTTTTACTTATCTTTTGTAGTGAGTTTGTTCCCACCAGGCATTATCTGATTTGTATTATGACATTTCAGACTTAGCATCTATATATTCAGTACTTATTTCCTGACATTTTGTGGATGAGATTAGATTTTACCTGTATTAAACTTGTAGTATTTTAGGACAGCGTAGCATGTTACTTTGGGTCCATTAAATTGGGTAAACCCTTAGTGACGTGTCAGCTAGCCAATGCCACGTGGCCTGGTTCCATATATTTTGGGACTGGGGCGTGACACCAATAGCCTGAGTCTGAAGAGTTTGGCGGTGGTCAGAAGCACGATAGCATATATCTTCTTTGTGGAAGTGATCACACAACAGATTGAAAATAGACTCTAAGGTTTGTAGTGGTTCATCAACAAGAAGGACGGAATCAGCATGATGTGTGTTGGAGTTAGATGACAAGTTATATGGTAGAAGCATAAATAGATCAATTCTTCGAACTCTATTAAGGGATAAAGGTTCCTCAAGATGTGGACAAGTATCCAATGGAATGTCGAAGTAGATGAAAATAGTTGGCAAGTACATGGCGTAGAGTAGTGGATGCCCTTTCTTGCGACATTGAACCATTTGCGATATGATAGTCTGGGGAACATTGAAGTTAATGCCAAAATATAAGTCATATAAACCAGTAGAATATCCAGTGGCATTGCCATAGACCCGGTTTAGGACCAGCATATAAAATGGACACTTGGTTCGGTTTATTTGACTGAACCATGACTAAACCATCTTTCTCTCCTATTAGTATATATATATAAACTTTTCTCTCTCTTCTTTTTTTTTTCTTCTCATTACAACAGGTTTTCCGCACCAAGGAGATCCTGCGAGGAGCTAAAGCTACTTTCCAATCCAGTCCACAAACCGATGCGCCCTGATCGTGCCTCGAAGAAGTATTTTGAAGTTTCCAGCAACTTGTGCACAAGCTTATGCAGCCCCGTGGGAAGGCGATAGCTTTGCCAGAAGGTCTTTAACATTTCAAAATTTTAGTAAAAGAATGTAATGCACAGGACGACTATCTCATTTTGAGTCCACTTTTGTAAGCCCGTGCGGCAATTATCCGACTCGTTCAAGAGTTTGTAAAAAGATGTTTATTATCTGTAAAAAGAACTTTTTCATGTTTCAACATTGTTTTTCAATTATCTGCGTACTCTGAATATGTGCTCATTATCTAAAATAATTTAGCCTTGTGTGATGTGCAACCATTGGCACGTACGGCATCACGCCCGGGTTACGACTATCAATTATCCGGAATCGGGGCATGACATATTGGTATCAGAGCATAGCTTCAAGTTCCTTTGACCCTCGTGTTGGAAAAGTTCTTTTAATGATCTATTCCCTATACGAACTCTTGAACTCATTTGGCCAAAATGAGATACGTTCCATATAATGAGTCCATAATATATTATGAGCCTGATATAAGTTACCTTCTTTTGAAGGAATAACTCAAGTGCAAGCATCAGTGCTAGCACAAAGAGAGGTACAAGCCCAGAAAAGTAGTTCTGGCACCTCGGCAAGTTCCAGAAGCCAGCGAGTCATGCCTCGTGTCGACCCAATTGAGCAAATAATGCGGATGCTTGAGGCTAGCCAACAGAGGGATGAGGCTCGTTATGAGCGAGCCGAGAAACGCGTAGAAGAATGGCAGAGCAAGTTTGAAGGCAATCTAGAAGCCCAATTTGCAGTCCAACAAAAGCAGATAGATACCCTACAATAGATCGCTCAGACCTTGGCCTCCAACCATTTTGCGGCAACAACAGTGACACCGATGGAGCAACCCATGACTGAATTTGAAATGCCCCAAACTCTAAGGAAGAAGGAAGTGACTACCTTCGACTTTGCCAACTTCAAGAAGACCTGCAATACGTCATTTAAGGGGACTGAGGATCCGATCGTGGCTCTAGATTGGCTGGAAGAGCTTGAGGATCACTTCAAACTGCTAGAGGTACCTAAAGAGAAGCGTGTCACGTGTTCCCAACTATAGCTTCGCTTGAATGCGCACGATTGGTGGAACGTGCACCAAAGGTCTCTCTTCGTTGATGAAGAAGGCATGATGATCGCGTGGGCTACCTTCTGTAGCACATTCGAAGAGGAGTTCATACCCCCTCCCATTCGTCGGCGAAAGGAGAACGAGTTCGTACAGCTTCGGCAAGGCAACATGACCGTGAAGCAGTACTCCGTCGAATTCAACCGGCTCGCTAAGTTTGCAAGCTCATATTTACCAGATACGGCGAGTCTTGCCAGACGATTTGAAGGCGGCCTGCAACCTGCCATCCATGCGCACGTGGTGGTCGTTCCCCAATACCAGATTATACGGGAAGTTCTCAACCATGCCCTTTCTCTTGAATCGCAGTATCCTCCAATTTTTGTCGGCACTATGCATACTTTCAATCACAAGCACTATAGCAACGAGAAAGGAAACAACGCTCCAAAGCGTCCAAATAACGGCAGTCAGCAGAAAGGAAATTCAACCCAAATATGTAATTTCTGTAGTAAGCCAGGGCACACGATCAAAAAATGTCGTCTGAAGCTTGGGTTATGCCTCGCTTGCAGTGAATCAAACCATGGAGTTTGTGATTGTCCGCTGTGCCATGATCGCCACCTTCAACATCAAAATCAGGCCATAGCACCCCAAGCCAACCGAGCCACACCACAATAAGATCGTCGTCAAGCTCAAGGCCGGGTGTATACTATGACACGGGAAGAAGCCCTAGCCTCAGACACTGTTGTGTCAAGTATATTGCTTTTCAATAACATACATGCTCATATGCTATTTGATTCTGGTGCAATGCTTATATCCATAAATTTTGCTGTAGAAAATATGATAGAAATAACACCATTGTATCTAGACCTTAGTGTTAGCACCCCATCGGGCACGAAAATACGTGTTCATTCAGTATGCCAGGACGGTCACGTCTGTATTGGGGGAAGGAAACTCTCGCTAGATGTTTTAGTCCTAGATGTTCGGGATTACGACATCATCTTGGGGATGGATTGGCTCGGCGCTTGTTCGACAACCATTGAATGTGCAGAGAAACGTGTCGTCTTCCTTCTACTTGGAGAAGCTGAATTCTGCTACATAAGTGGTTCAGCAATAGATGTGCCAAAAGTCTGTATGGTGATTTCTACGATGTTAGCTCGACGAATGTTACACTCTTGATGCAAGGGATACTTAGCGTCGGTTCAGGACACGCAAATGGATTACGCAAACGTTGAGTCTTCTTCCGTTGTGGCAGAGTTCCCTGGTGTATTTTTGAGTGAACTACCTGGCATGCCACCCGACCGAGAAATCGAGTTCATCATTGACACATTCCCAAATACACAACCGATTTCCAAAGCCCCGTACAGAATGGCCCCTGCTGAACTAAAAGAGTTAAAGTGTCAACTACAAGAATTGCTTGACCATGGATACATTCGTCCGAGCGTGTCTCCTTGGGGCGCGCATGTGCTCTTCGTAAAGAAGAAGGACGGAACATTGTGACTCTGCATAGACTATTGGGAGCTAAATAAGGTCACTATCAGAAACAAGTATCCCCTGCCCAGGATAGACGACCTCTTTAATCAGTTGCAAGGTGCATCGGTATTTTCAAAACCGATCTTCGCTCTGGCTACCATCAATTGAAGATTAAGGCAGAGGACATGCCAAAGTCAGCATTTCGAATCCGCTATGGCCATTATGAGTTTTCTGTTATGTCATTTGGACTGATGAATGACCCGACCGCTTTTATGGATTTGATGAACCGTGTGTTTTAACCATTTCCCGATAAGTTTGTGATAGTTTTCATAGACGATATCTTAGTGTACTCGAAGAATAAGGATGAACACGCAGGACACCTGCGGATGGTGCTTCAAACTCTTTGAGACAATAAGTTATACGCAAAGCTGAGCAAGTGTGAGTTCTGATTGGACAGCATATCCTTCCTCGGGTACATCATTTCGGTAAAGGGCATCTCAGTCGATCCGAAGAAAGTGAAAGTCATCGTGAAGTGGAAAAAGCCTGAGTTAGCTAGCGATATTTTGAGCTTCCTTGGTCTAGCAGGTTACTACAGGAGATTTATAAAAGATTTTGCAAGGATCGCCTCGCCACTGACTCATCTCACCTTGAAGGGACTAACGTTCGTGTGGACGGACGACTGTGAAGATTCATTTATGGAGTTAAAGCAGCAACTTGTCTCAGCACCAATTCTTATCCTTCCGGACGGACCCGATAATTTTAAGATCTATAGCGACGTCTCAGAAAAGGGTTTGGGATGTGTCACGACCCGCACCCGGAAGTTCGGGCACGAGTACGTGGGTACGTCCAGCCTACGCCGCAGAGTCGGCGGTAGTACGCTGTCTAGGTCAATCCATCTAAACTAGTCTAACTCATTCACAATTAACATAGGCAAGATAATAATGAGAAATGAAACTTAAGATTGCAACTGAAAATAAATGTGACAACAGATTCAAATGTTTAATACAGGAATTCCAAAATGAAATCGGGGACAAACCCGATTAAATAAGATAAGAAACAGAATAAAAGATAGCTACTACTAGCTACTCTGCAGCAGGGGTCTCCTGAGTGGGTTCTGGCTCCTCATAGGTATCATCTGTACCCTCATAAGGACCATAATAAGTAGGGGCAAGATCCTCATCATCGCCTAAATCAACAGATCCAGTCAGGAAAGGAGCAAAGTACACAGTGCACAACAACGTTAAACTAAATATTTATGACAATTAAACATTGAATATCATGTTAAGGAAATTGCATAAAAGAATGTTAATATTTCAGAGTCAAAACTATAACAGGAATATGAGAAAACAGAAGTAAACGAGCAGGAAAAGAAACTACACAGTCAGCAAGAATATAACATGACTTGAAGTTATCTGTATGAAACTTGTGTTTGTTTTTAGAATACTTAGTTGGCATGTAGGGGTTTATAAGGCTAATCCGGCCGTCATGAACGGCTATTAGTCACGAATAATCGGGATCCGGCTGATGGACAGTCGTGTACCAGCAGCTATTATTCACGGCAAGGGGAAGGGTAACTACATGCCTTTCAGTATTCTCCCACCCGACATGAAAAACAAGACATGAATTCCAATATTCAAGACATAAAATATAGTATTCTAACACTACGTGTAATCAGCAAGAGTACTAGTAGAGCAGGGAATTTAATTATCACAATATAAAGATTAACTTGAAGTGCAGGTACTTGCCTGTTGTTTGGATCTGTTTAATTTGGTTCTTGGGAGAAATTTCCACAGATGAGTCCAAAAGCTGAAATAGACATTACCATCATGCTCAGAAGATGTCAAATAGCTAGAAACGCCTGTCCTTGGGTCCAATTTGGAGACAAGGACAAAAATGGCAGTTTCGGGTCAAAACGGGGTCCGCTGGTGGGCCCGCTTTGCACCGAAAAACGCGTCCGGGTCAAAAGGTCTCCAAATTCACCAAACTTAGTGTCAACAGGTCAGGAACGCTGATACGAACCCAACGGAACTTCCAGATTTGGATTCCGATGAGCCGAACACAAAATCGCCCATCGAGCGGGGCTTGTGGGGCCCACGACACACGATTTCGTCAACGTTCTCAGAATCGGACCAAACTTGACCCACAGGACCAGCGTATCGCTACGAGTCCGATGGCGCAAGTTTCGTCTCGATCTGACGAGTGTGCACGAAGTTAGGGCGAATTGCAGAAAAGCCGGATACGGGGTGATGTCCGCGGATACGCGTTGATTCCGGTGTGCACGCACACCCGAATCAGCTTCCGCGAAGTCTCACACGTCCGTATCGACGAGGCGCACGTATCTGTGAAGACCGTGCACGACCAAGTCGTCCCGTTTGGCGGAACGTACTCAGTTCCGGGGTGAAACAGGGTCTGGCTTTTCCTGTTTTTGGATCGCGGTGTGCGATCGCCACAGGCCGCGATGCCCCAAACAGTTTGTCCGGACACCGAGAGGGTCATACAGGCTTTGCAACGCAATTTACAGAATCGAAAACGGAGATCAGGGTTGCAAGATACGAGTACCTGAAGGGGACCGAGAAATCGGGGGTTGGACCGTGTCCGACACGCGTGTTCGTGTCCTGTCTGCGAATCCCGTATCCGGGTCTGTGTCCGCGGGGTGTCCGGTGCTCCTCAGCCGTGTCCGGTGCTGCTGGAGGATACGCCGAAGGCTGGCGAGGTCGGGCCGGGGCTACGGCGGCTGCTGCGGCTCCGGCGGAGGGGAGACAGCAGCGGGGAGTAGGGCTCGGGGTCGGCTCCGCCTGGGGAGGAGGAGGAAGAGGAAGAGTGGAGGAGGTTCTGGCTGGGGGTGGTCGACGCAGGGAGGTGGACGGCGGTCTGGGAGGAAGTCGCCGGGGATCGGGGCTCGCCGGAGATCGCCGGAGTCGGGGTAGTTAGGGTTAGGGTTTTGGGTTTTGGGGGAAGGAAGGAGGCGGAGATGGGGGTACTTATAGGGGCTGCGAGGGGCTCGGCCGGGGCGTCGTGGCGGGAGATCCGGAGGGGAGGGGCGACGTGGCGGCGACTTTTCCGGCGGCGGCGGAAAAGTCGGATCGAGGGGGTGACCGAGGACAGGGGTGACCGGGCGGGTCGGGTCGGGCGCGGATCCGGGTGAGCGGACCCGCCCGACCCGCTAAGGTGATGGTTGGGCTGGGCTGGGTTGAACCAATGGGCTCGGCCCACTGGGCCGGGCCGGGCCCAAACTAGTAAAATAATAAAACAATAATAATAATAATAATAATAAAACAGAATTTAATTAATAATTAGGAAAATTAGTTTTTAGACTTTTAAAAATAGGTCTGAGGCCCAATAAATTCCAGAAAAATTACCCTAAGTCCAACTTTTCATTTTACACCCAAAAATATTATTTTCATGATATTTTAATATTATTTATTGCTAATTAAAAATCATTTATTAATTAAAAACCCTGATTTTAATTACAGAAAATTCCCAGAAAATTCCAGAAAATTGAGAAAAATCCAAGATTTAATAATTTAAAAAAATTTGGGGGTTTACAACCTACCCAACTTACAAAAATTTCGTCCTCGAAATTTTAGAATAACAAGGCACGAAAAGAAGGGCCGAGAAATAAAATACACCTCAGGGTTCAAAAAGATAGGGGTATCGCTCTCTAATCTCGTCTTCTCGCTCCCAGGTGGATTCGCCGGAAGAATGGTGCTTCCAAGCTACGCAAACCAGGGAGATAACCTGGTTCCGTAGGACTTTCTCCGAGCGATCCAGTATCTCCACGGGTTGCTCCTGGTAAGTCAGACTTGGGCCTACTTCGAGCTCTGAGTGATCCAAAATGTGGCTGGGGTCGGACACGTACTTTCTCAGCTGCGACACGTGGAAGACGTTATGTACTCCATCCAGAGAGGGTGGCAATGCCAGTCGGTATGCCACTTCTCCGATTTTCTCCTGTATGCCAAAAGGTCCAATAAATCTGGGGCTGAGTTTTCCACTCCTTCCGAACCTAATGGTGCCACGTGTCGAGGAAATCTTTAAGAATACCAGCTCTCCAACCTTTAACAAAGTCATAATCAAGTCTTAGTTCCATAAGCAAAATATTTAATTTGACTTGAATTTCATAAATTTAATTACCTCAAATTCTAAGGGCCTTCGATGGCTATTTGCCCAATGTCGTTGCCTGTCTTGAGCCACTCGAAGTCTGTCCCTTACTTGCTTTACCTTCTCAGCTGAATCGATCACCATCTCTGGTCCCAGCAGGGCTCTTTCTCCAACGTCGTCCCATGATAGCGGGGTACGACATCTTCGTCCATACAGAGCTTCAAATGGAGTCATCTCGATGCTGGCTTGATAACTGTTATTATAAGAGAACTCCACCAGATGTAGGTAGTCCTCCCAGGATCCTCCAAAATCCAGAACACATGTACGAAGCATATCTTCAAGTGTCTGGATTGTACGTTCCGATTGTCCATCGGTTTAGGGATGATAAGCTGTGCTGAATTTGAGTTGCGTCCCCAAGCTGGCCTGTAAGCTCTTCCAGAAGTGAGAGGTGAATCTTGAATCTCGGTCGGAGACAATGCTTACTGGAACTCCATGCAGCCTGACAATATGCCTGATATATAAATCTGCCAGCTTTTCTGTAGATAGCCCTACTTTGAAAGGTAGAAAGTGTGCCGACTTGGTCAGTCTATCTACTATCACCCAGATTGCATCCTTTCCACTAGGTGTCCTCGGAAGTCCGGAAACAAAATCCATTGTAATATGTTCCCACTTCCACTCCGGAATGGGTAGTGGTTGAAGCAATCCTCCAGGTCTTTGTCTTTCTGCCTTGACTTGCTGGCATACTAAACAACGAGATACGAACCTGGCTACTTCTCTTTTCATGCCATGCCACCAAACATGCGTCCTCAGGTCCTTGTACATCTTGTTGGCTCCTGGATGTATAGAGTACTGCGATCTGTGCGCCTCTTGCATAACTTCTTCTCTTATGTCTCCTCGAGGTACACATAATCTATCGCCATGCCTCAGTGATCCATCTTCATGAATTCTGAACTCTTCTACTAATCCAGCTTGCACTTGACCTCGAAGGCTTCGCAGGCCTTCGTCTTGAAACTGAGTCTCCTTGATCTTGTCCATTAAAGTAGACTGAATCTGCAAGTTCATCATTTGGCCTTCTTTTCCTGGGATAATTACTTCGATACCTAAACTTTCCAAGTCCTCCAGCAGGTGTCTGTCCATAGTCAAGTACATCGCCATAGGGTACATGCTTAGAGCATCAGCAACTACATTTGCCTTCCCAGGGTGATATTGAAGAGTGATATCAAAGTCTTTCATTAGTTCCAGCCACCTTCTTTGCCTCATGTTTAGCTCTTTCTGGGTGAATATATATTTTAAACTTTTATGGTCTGTAAATATTTCCACCCTTTCTCCATAAAGATAATGCTTCCATAGTTTAAGAGCAAAAATGACAGCTGCCAATTCTAAATCATGAGTTGGATAATTCTTTTCATGTGGTCGAAGCTGTCTAGAGGCATAGGCTATTACCTTCTTGTTCTGCTCCAATACACAACCTAGACCTTTTCCAGAAGCATCACTATAAATAGAGAAACCTCCGGTTCCGGAAGGTAAGGTCAGAATAGGGGCAGAAGTCAGTCTTTTCTTCAATTCCTCAAAAGCACGCTGACATTCATCAGTCCAGGTGAACTCTTCATCTTTTCTTGTTAATTTTGTCATGGGCTCCGCAATTCTAGCAAAGTCCTTCACAAACTTCCGATAGTAGCCAGCTAGTCCCAGGAAACTTCTAATCTCAGCTACAGAGTCTGGAGTGGGCCAGGATTCTACTGCAGCTATCTTCTTAGGGTCTACTGCTATTCCATCTCCAGTCACAACATGTCCCAAGAATTCTACTTTGTCTAGGAAGAAAGCACATTTAGACAATTTTCCATAAAGCTTTTCCTTCCTCAAAGTCTCCAATGCTAGCCTCAAATGTTCTTCATGTTCTTCGGGGGTCTTGGAGTAGATCAAAATATCGTCAATAAAGACCACTACAAATTTGTCTAGGTAAGGCTGGAAAACTCTGTTCATTAGGTTCATAAAAACTGCTGGTGCATTCGTCAACCCGAACGGCATCACTAAGAATTCGTAATGTCCGTTCCGGGTATTGAAAGCAGTTTTAGGGATGTCTTCTTTTCTCACCCTTACTTGGTGGTAACCAGACCTCAAATCAATCTTTGAAAATACCCGAGCTCCACTCAACTGATCAAATAAGTCATCTATCCTGGGCAGGGGATACTTATTCTTAATTGTTAAGGCATTTAAGGCCCTATAGTCAATACACATTCTGGATGTTCCGTCCTTCTTGGGCACAAATAGTACTGGAGCTCCCCAAGGTGAGACACTAGACCTAATGAAACCTTTGTCTTCTAGCTCTTTGATTTGTTCATTTAGTTCTATTATCTCATTCTTGTTGATTCTGTAGGGATTTTGGGACACTGGTGCTGCTCCTGGCACTAAGTCAATGGAGAATTCCACTTCTCGGTCTGGGGGTAAGCCTGGGAGATCCTCAGGGAAGACATCAAGGTATTCAGAGATGATAGGTGGCAATTCTTCTGTTACTAGGGCTCCACAAATTATGTTATTACCCATTTCTCTAGAACCTCTAGCAAATTCAAATTCTGGCTTGCCAGGGGGCCTGAAGATTACACTGCCTCTGTGACAGTCTATTGTGGTATGATGTTGACTCAACCAATCCATACCCAGTATAATATCAAAACTGGGCACTGGCATTACAAGTAGCCTAGCATATAGTTCTCTTCCACATAATGTAATAGGACAATTTTTACAGGCATCACTAACCG
Source organism: Iris macrosiphon (assembly GCA_036927795.1). Taxonomy (NCBI): domain Eukaryota; kingdom Viridiplantae; phylum Streptophyta; class Magnoliopsida; order Asparagales; family Iridaceae; genus Iris; species Iris macrosiphon. The sequence continues at coordinate 166,398 of JAYESA010000188.1, read as the reverse complement.
GAATGATTCCTCCACCGGTAATGATCTTATAACAATTCCTAAGGGGTTTAGTGATTAAGTTATGCTTCATAAGGAAATCTACTGACATGAATGAATGAGAAGCTCCAGAGTCGAATAAAGTAATAGCTGGTATTGAATTTATAAGCACAGAACCTGTGATCACGTCTGCTGTGGCTTCTGCTTCTTCCAGAGTCATTGCATAAGCACGGCCTTGCTGCGGTGCACCCCTCTGTTGCTGCTGTTGGTGCTGAGCAAAGCATTGTTGTTGAGTTGGAAGCGGGGGTCCCCTCTGTTGTGCTGCTGGGGGCCTGGCCTGGACTGGAGCCTTTGGTGCAGCTGGGCGTCCTTGAGCAGCAGGACAGTCCCTTAATTGATGTGCTGGTGAGCCACAATAGAGACAGGCACCTAGCCTCTTTCTACAGTCTTGCCAAGTGTGGCCTGGTTTTTGGCAATAGTTGCAAGGGGGAGCTCGCTGGTTCTGTCCCTGAGCCTGGTGTTGGGGTGCTGGAGCTCGAGGGAGAGGACGCTGAGTTTGCTGCGGGGCCCTCTGTTGTTGTTGTTGTTGAAAAGGGCGTTTGTTGGGTCCCGCATTTCCGGTATCTCTTTCTCGTTTCAGTTTGTGCCCCATATCTCTCTCGACGCCTTGTGCCACGCTCAGGATTTCCTCATAGGTGCGAGCTCGGCTGGTGGTGACAGCAAGGCGGATATCCGGAGATAGCCCCTTCTTGAATCTACGGGCTCTGTCCTCCGGGGTACGAACCATGTACTCCGCAAAGTGACTTAACCTGCTAAATTCAGCAGTATATTCATCAACAGTCATGTTACCTTGTTCCAATCTCTCGAATTGGCTTTCGAGAGCTTCCCGAGCCACTTCGGGATAAAATTTCTCCTTGAATAGCCTCTTGAAGTCCTCCCTGGTGATGTCAGGAGCTGATAGTTGGGGTTCATCTCTGAACCAGGTTCGAGCAATGTCGAACAGTTGCAGGCTTGCGGACTCCACTTTGAGATCATCGGGAACCCGAGCAGTCTTCAGGAGTCTCTCGACGTTCTCTATCCACTCATCGGCGTAGAGAATGCCCTCAGTTCCGTAAAATTCCAGGGGTCTCAGATTCTTGAAGTCTTTGGCACTCCCTGGCCTCTTGAGTGACGACTCCTGGGGCTTAAGAGCTTCTGAGAGGCTGGTCCGCAGAAGTGTCGTCTGTTCTTTCTGGGATTCCACCAATCCCTGGAACACTCCTAGCAGTTGTGCCCCATCTAGGGTAACTGCCGGGACAGATGGAGGCGGCGGGAGTGCAAGAGTCTCGGGCACATTCTGCTCAGCTGGTTCTGATGTGCCTCCTACTGTGTTCCTGGTCTGGACCATTCTGAAAGATTAAGGGATAGGAAGATCAGAATACTTGGAAATCAAGGGCGATAGAAAAAATTGAGCAGCAATGATATCAAGAATTGAAATAAGGACGCTATACTGTGAATGAGCTTTTCCTAGAATCCTCAATCTTATTCCATACCCTGTCCTAGGGTATTACCCTATTTTAGGATAAGACCTGCATGGGCCACCATAAAAACGTGTCACGACCCGCACCCGGAAGTTCGGGCACGAGTACGTGGGTACGTCCAGCCTACGCCGCAGAGTCGGCGGTAGTACGCTGTCTAGGTCAATCCATCTAAACTAGTCTAACTCATTCACAATTAACATAGGCAAGATAATAATGAGAAATGAAACTTAAGATTGCAACTAAAAATAAATGTGACAACAGATTCAAATGTTTAATACAGGAATTCCAAAATAAAATCGGGGACAAACCCGATTAAATAAGATAAGAAACAGAATAAAAGATAGCTACTACTAGCTACTCTGCAGCAGGGGTCTCCTGAGTGGGTTCTGGCTCCTCATAGGTATCATCTGTACCCTCATAAGGACCATAATAAGTAGGGGCAAGATCCTCATCATCGCCTAAATCAACAGATCCAGTCAGGAAAGGAGCAAAGTACACAGTGCACAACAACGTTAAACTAAATATTTATGACAATTAAACATTGAATATCATGTTAAGGAAATTGCATAAAAGAATGTTAATATTTCAGAGTCAAAACTATAACAAGAATATGAGAAAACAGAAGTAAACGAGCAGGAAAAGAAACTACACAGTCAGCAAGAATATAACATGACTTGAAGTTATCTGTATGAAACTTGTGTTTGTTTTTAGAATACTTAGTTGGCATGTAGGGGTTTATAAGGCTAATCCGGCCGTCATGAACGGCTATTAGTCACGAATAATCGGGATCCGGCTGATGGACAGTCGTGTACCAGCAGCTATTATTTACGGCAAGGGGAAGGGTAACTACATGCCTTTCAGTATTCTCCCACCCGACATGAAAAACAAGACATGAATTCCAATATTCAAGACATAAAATATAGTATTCTAACACTACGTGTAATCAGCAAGAGTACTAGTAGAGCAGGGAATTTAATTATCACAATATAAAGATTAACTTGAAGTGCAGGTACTTGCCTGTTGTTTGGATCTGTTTAATTTGGTTCTTGGGAGAAATTTCCACAGATGAGTCCAAAAGCTGAAATAGACATTACCATCATGCTCAGAAGATGTCAAATAGCTAGAAACGTCTGTCCTTGGGTCCAATTTGGAGACAAGGGCAAAAACGGCAGTTTCGGGTCAAAACGGGGTCCGCCGGTGGGCCCGCTTTGCACCGAAAAACGCGTCCGGGTCAAAAGGTCTCCAAATTCACCAAACTTAGTGTCAACAGGTCAGGAACGCTGATACGAACCCAACGGAACTTCCAGATTTGGATTCCGATGAGCCGAACACAAAATCGCCCATCGAGCGGGGCCTGTGGGGCCCACGACACGCGATTTCGTCAACGTTCTCAGAATCGGACCAAACTTGACCCACAGGACCAGCGTATCGCTACGAGTCCGATGGCGCAAGTTTCGTCTCGATCTGACGAGTGTACACGAAGTTAGGGCGAATTGCAGAAAAGCCGGATACGGGGTGATGTCCGCGGATACGCGTTGATTCCGGTGTGCACGCACACCCGAATCAGCTTCCGCGAAGTCTCACACGTCCGTATCGACGAGGCGCACGTATCTGTGAAGACCGTGCGCGACCAAGTCGTCCCGTTTGGCGGGACGTACTCAGTTCCGGGGTGAAACAGGGTCTGGCTTTTCCTGTTTTTGGATCGCGGTGTGCGATCGCCACAGGCCGCGATGCCCCGAACAGTTTGTCCGGACACCGAGAGGGTCATACAGGCTTTGCAACGCAATTTACAGAATCGAAAACGGAGATCAGGGTTGCAAGATACGAGTACCTGAAGGGGACCGAGAAATCGGGGGTTGGACCGTGTCCGACACGCGTGTTCGTGTCCTGTCTGCGAATCCCGTGTCCGGGTCTGTGTCCGCGGGGTGTCCGGTGCTCCTCAGCCGTGTCCGGTGCTGCTGGAGGATACGCCGGAGGCTGGCGAGGTCGGGCCGGGGCTACGGCGGCTGCTGCGGCTCCGGCGGAGGGGAGACAGCAGCGGGGAGTAGGGCTCGGGGTCGGCTCCGCCTGGGGAGGAGGAGGAAGAGGAAGAGTGGAGGAGGTTCTGGCTGGGGGTGATCGGCGCAGGGAGGTGGACGGCTGTCTGGGAGGAAGTCGCCGGGGATCGGGGCTCGCCGGAGATCGCCGGAGTCGGGGTAGTTAGGGTTAGGGTTTTGGGTTTTGGGGGAAGAAAGGAGGCGGAGATGGGGGTACTTATAGGGGCTGCGAGGGGCTCGGCCGGGGCGTCGTGGCGGGAGATCCGGAGGGGAGGGGCGACGTGGCGGCGACTTTTCCGGCGGCGGCGGAAAAGTCGGATCGAGGGGGTGACCGAGGACAGGGGTGACCGGGCGGGTCGGGTCGGGCGCGGATCCGGGTGAGCGGACCCGCCCGACCCGCTAAGGTGATGGTTGGGCTGGGCTGGGTTGAACCAATGGGCTCGGCCCACTGGGCCGGGCCGGGCCCAAACTAGTAAAATAATAAAACAATAATAATAATAATAATAATAAAACAGAATTTAATTAATAATTAGGAAAATTAGTTTTTAGACTTTTAAAAATAGGTCTGAGGCCCAATAAATTCCAGAAAAATTATCCTAAGTCCAACTTTTTATTTTACACCCAAAAATATTATTTTCATGATATTTTAATATTATTTATTGCTAATTAAAAATCATTTATTAATTAAAAACCCTGATTTTAATTACAGAAAATTCCCAGAAAATTCCAGAAAATTGAGAAAAATCCAAGATTTAATAATTTAAAAAATTTTGGGGGTTTACAGGATGTGTCCTTATACAGAGGGACAAAGTGATAGCCTTTGCGTAGAGGCAGTTAAAGCCTCACGAAAAGAACTATCCAACGTACGACCTGAAACTTACAGCGGTGGTGTTCGTGCTGAAGTTTAAGCGGCATTACCTCTATGGTATTCCGTGCAAGATCTTCACGGATCACAAAAGCCTAAAATATCTCTATACTCAAAAGGATCTGAATCTATGGCAACGACGTTGGCTTAAACTCCTTAGCGACTTTGACTTGATGATCAGATACACACCGGGCAAGGGCAACTTTATAGCTGATGCACTGAGTCGAGTGTTCGTTGGGAGCTTGGCAATCGATGACAGGCTACGACAGGATCTTAAAAGTTTGGGTATTACACTCCGAATCAGATACAAAAAAGGGGCGCAAGTGGCTCAGCTGTGCCTTAAACCATATTTATTAGAAAAAGTTAAGTCCGTTCAGTAGGACGATATATTCCTGGAAAAGCGAAGTCTTATCTCAACAGAAAAGGCAACCGACTTTGCGGTAAGCAATGATGGAATGATGTGGGTAAAGGGAAGATTGTGTGTTCCTAACGATACAAACCTCAGAAAGGAGATACCATCGAAGCCCACTATGTGAGTTATATTTCATATCCAGGTAGCACAAAGATGTATCGAGACCTCCGTACGATATTTTGGTGGCACTGCATAAAAAGGGATGTGGCGTTATTTGTGTCACAATGCATGGCTTGTCAGAGAGTAAAGGCAGAGCACTAGAAGCTGGGCGGAGAGATGCAGAATCTTGCTATACCGGAGTAGAAATGGGAACACATAACAATAGATTTTATTGTTGGTTTGCCAAAGATGCAACGGAGGAACGATGCCATATGGGTCATCGTCGATTGACTCACCAGGTCAACTCACTTTCTGCCTATCAAAGTTACTTGGAGTGCCGACCACCTGGCCCAGATCTACCTCAACGAGATCGTTCTACTCCACGGCGTGCCCGTATCTATTGTCTCCGATCGAGATGGACGATTCTTATCACGCTTCTGGGAAAGCCTTCAGTTAGCAATGGGGACAAAGTTAAAGTTTAGCTTTGCCTACCATCCTCAGACAGACGGCCAGACAGAACGGGTCAACCGAATTCTCGAAGACACGCTACGGCTCTGCACCTTAGACTTGAAGACAAGTTGGGACATGCATCTACCGTTAGCCGAATTTCCATACAATAATAGCTATCAATCTAGCATTCAGATGGCGCCGTATGAGGCGTTGTATAGGCGAAAGTGTAGATCCCCGATCTGTTGGGATGAAGTTGATGAACGGCAAATTCTTGGCCCAGAACTCGTAGAACAAACCATCCAAAAGATTCGTTTGATCCGTGAACGGCTGAAGGTAGCACAAAGTCGTTAGAAAAGCTACTCTGACACGCATCATCGACATCTTGAGTTCCTAGAAAGTGATCGAGTATTTCTTAAAGTTTTGCCCATACGAGGAGTTACCAGATTTGGAGCAAAGGGGAAGCTAATTCCAAGATTTGTCGGCTTGTTCGAGATACTAAAGCGAGTCACCTCAGTCGTATATCAGATTGCCCTGCCACTGTCACTATCAGAAGTGCACGATATCTTCCATGTTTTACAGCTTAGGAAGTACGTGTATGACCCGAGTCATGTGGTGGATCTTGATAAACTAGACTTGAAGGCAGACTTGACTTATGTTGAACATCATGTACGGATCCTGGATTACATAGAGAAGCTGGTTCGAAGTCGTTCGGTTCCTCTCGTACGCGTGTTTTGGAGAAATTATTCGGTCAAAGAATCAACTTGGGAGCTTGAGTCTGAGATAAAGGAAAGGTTTCCTTCATTGTTTCATAGTGGTAGGATCTATTCCTAAGTTTCGTGGACGGAACTTTCTATTAGTTGGTTAGGATGTGATGTCCCATTTCCCCTATTCGGGGAGCGCGGCTAAGAAATACAAATCGGTATCGTTCAATCGGGATAGATTGAATCAAGATCTTATCCTTGTTATGGATTTGCTTCTTTAGAATCGATTCCTATATTCAGTGGACCGTGTCCCGAGGATGGACTTAGCGACAGAGTCAAGAGGGATCTCTCCGCTGCAAATTTTTTTGCTTAGTTTTCGCTGTTGCCTTGTTGCTTTCGTGCTTTTGAGTTGGATTTTGGATTTTTGTTTTCTTGAACGTTTTAATGGATTTTATTTCTTTCGTTCATGAACTGCATTTTATTCCCAGCTTGGAAAGAGTAGAAGAGGTATTGGTCAACTGTTCGTGGCAATACAGGTGATCGTGCAGTAGACGTCATACGAACGGAGTCTTAAAGCACCTCTTTCCTTTCATTCCTCAAACCAACTTATGAGTGGCTATATTTGATTCAGTTAACCCTTCTTCCAAGTCTTCACATCTAAAAATCTTGTCTTCTTACTTGTTCCGATCAAACGATACCATAATAACATGTCAAGATAAAGAAAAGGAATAGACTTGGGTTATTGTTCTTGTCAATCAACTTATGAACGGTTATCTTATTACATGCTAGTTCATTTAGAATGTATACTTCTTCTATAAATTGGGCTATGTATAGAACATACCTTGCTATGCAATAAACTGATCAGGGAGACTATGCAAAATAAATCATGCCTTGCTACTTGTCTTATGCTCATGTTGCCTTAACTGTATAAATTGATAACTTAGTATAGACGTCATTTTATTACGGACAACTTGTGCACAAGGTCATAGATCCTGCGGACGATCGCTGGGGCACTGGCACCGATCCGATCCGGTCGAAACTTTATTGTATAGTCCATTGTACTGGATGAGATGGCTTGTAGCGCACCTTATATTTTCGTTGTATGCCATCCTCGCCAGTGACTAGTCGTCCTTTATGGCATCATGCCAGTGATCCCCTCGTATATTTAAACTGTGCAAGCTAACTATATCTTTGTGGCAGGGAAGGTCATGGTAAGTATTGTGCAGATAGTTCAGACGGGCAGGTAAAAGTCACCGAACGATGGCATATTTATTTCAGTAAAATTTTATATCAATGCTTACTTATAAAATGAACTAAGGCAAGATAGAAAGACCACAAATAACTTGCATGCTTCATATAAACAACGTGTTGATTGGTATAATCGGGTTAGCTCGCCTTCACCAGTATATTTCGATGTGCTGACCCTCGTTGCAACAGGTTTCCCGTACCAAGGAGATCCTGCGAGGAGCTAAAGCTACTTTCCAATCCAGTCCATAAACCGATGCGCCCTGATCGTGCCTCAAAGAAGTATTTTGAAGTTTCCAGGAGCTCGTGCACAAACTTATGCAGCCCCGTAGGAAGGCGATAGCTTCGCCAGAAGGTCTTTAACATTTTGAAGTTTTAGTAAAAGTATGTAATGTACATAACGACTATCTCATTTTGAGTCCACTTTTGTAAGCTCGTGCGGCAATTATCTGACTCATTCAAGAGTTTGTAAATAGATGTTCATTATCAATAAAGAGAACTTTTTCATGTTTCAATATTGTGTTTCAATTATTTGCGTACTCTGAATATGTGCTCGTTATCTAAAATACCTTGGCCTTATGCGATGCACAACCCAGGCACGCACGGCGTCACGCACAGGGGACGACTATCGATTCTTCGGAATTGGGGCGTGACAGCCAGTGGGCACATGCGGCCAGGAATTTTTTTGTGTAATTTGTGTTCCTTTTAATTATGTGCATTTAATAACCCCATTTAGTGACTATTGTTGTGTGCTTTCTTATGACAATACAAGTTTATATTACTAGACAAGTTTTGCATATAGTTCACGAGATAAGTTTATCTACAAATTCATAATCCTCATGACACTGTGGAAATATTTGTATATAAAAATTTATTGCATTTGGCATCGGACAATCCAATGTGAGTATTGTACAATGTATCACGTATCTCGAATACGATAACTCATGAAAAGCTCATACTCGTGACTCATCATTCTAAGGAGTTCTCAAGTGTCCACGACTCGAGAACTTGAAATAATTTAGTAATGATTAAACAAGATAAGATTTACCTAGATCATTGGGAGGAAAAAATATTGCGCTACCGGCTACCCCGATCTATAAGGGCCCCATTCAGCATGGACCAATCCAGCTAGGCAAGGACTCCATGACTGACCAAGTTTACGCGTGCCGCGGCACTTACAAGACAAGTTTATGTTACAAGACAAGTTTATGTTTATAAAGCAAGTTTATGATCATAAGTTTAAGTTTATGCTTATAAGTTCAATTTATGTTTCTGATAAACTAACAAGTATGTTATTATGATATTATTGTGCATTTAAGTTTACTCGACAAGCATACCATTGGCCATCCGAGTTGACTGCAGTGTCGGTGGTAGGAATATTCTTAAATATGTATTTTAGTAATTAAGGCCTATGACCACCATAGTTAGTTAATTGTAGCAAGCCGTAGAGTTGTTTGGCCGTGCAATAAATGTTGTTACTTTTATTATAGCTCATTTTTCTAGTTTTATTTCTCTCGATGCGTGGTTAGAGTACAAAATTCTGCTCGGGTGAAGGGTTGTAACCCCGGTCCTTTTTTGGTTTAAGGGTTATGGTCTCGATCCAGAGTAGTTCCTATATTCTCTTGCCGCTCGCCGCCTTACTTTCTTTTATATCACTTATTATCAGTTCTTCCAGTTTTATATTTTTAAGACGAGTACATTGGTACCGTACAAGTCTCGATCCGCATTTATTTTTAATATATCTATTTTATGTTGTATGTTGTGATATGTTTTGTCTATCACCTTGAGATCCTTTGTGGTACTTGTTGCTTGGAATTCTGACCCCACTGGTTTTGTATGGCCAGATTACCCCGAGGAGAACCAGGATCCACCGTACTTCCAGCACGATGGCTCGCACTCGTAGGACTGCGACCGAAGCTCGCGAGTGGGTTTCCTTCTTCCACCACTCGCAGTGTCATTTTATTTTATGGTATTTTAGCAAGAGGCAGTGTTAGCCCCTTATTTTGAGATTACTTCTCTGACTTCGGTCAACATGATGTATATATTAGACTATAGCTGGTATATTTGATCATTTATAATTATACTCTGCTAGTGCAGCATTTTGTATTCACTAGCTTCGTGATCATATGTGATATATAATTTGGGACACCTTTTTTTACTTTCATATATGATATACTCTTGTACTTGTGTTACTGGATTGAGATACTAGGATTTGTCAGCCTTAGGACTGACGTCATAGCATGCTAGAGTTCATCCATTTATCTTCTAGACAACCTTAGCACATTGTGGCTTACTTTGGTATTCTGCACGGTGTGGTTGGCCATATCAATCCTCGTATTTATCCAATATTCTGGGAGCGGAGCGTGATAGGAATCAAGGTGTATATTGGACTAGCCGTTCCGGAATATAGTTCGGACCCAGCCTAGTCAAATCTACTCTGGATTGACTCGGGCTCGATCAACGATCCACTAGAACTCCGGGTTCGGACTGAGTTTGAATTTGGGGTCTTATAGTCCGGTTGTGAAACTCGCCTCACTATTCTAGTATTCGTACCCGATATACATGTATTATACATGTATAGCTTGCTTATTGTTTAATTGCTTACATCTTGCTTTATGTCATTCATGCATTATTTAGGTTATTTTTGTAAGTTTTTCTTAGTTACATATTTTGGACCGTTGGTCCCTTGATTTTCTTGGTAGGTGATTGTGATGAACCTGGGTGAGAGGCATGGATTATGATCCAATGGCCTACAATCAATCATTTGCCTATATAAGCAATCACATTCTCTTTCCTCCACTTTTCTTTTTCTTTCATTTCTCTTTCCTTCTTCATTTTTTTCAGTAGAGATAAGCAGCCGAGCTTGGCCTTGGCCGTGGATGACCTTGGTAGTGTTGGTATTAGGCTAGAACTTGAACGTAGGCAAGTACTGCTTGCCAACCGAAGGAACAACCTTGGATCTTGCTTTGATTCTTAGTAGCTTGTTTTAATCGTTTGATCGATTTTATTTTTAGGTAACACTTAGAACTTGTCTCATTAATGATATTGTTTTTCTTTGATTAGATTGATCATGGATCCCGAGAACATCAAGTTAGAGAATGCAAAGTTGGCATGGGAATACATACAAAAAGTACGCAGGAAACCCTTGTCGCATAAGCGAAGTTCCAATGAGCGCACTTGTTAGTGTTTCATAAATTCCTTAGAAAGTGTGCCAAGATATGTTAAGTACTCTGGGCGCACTTCTCTACTCCTACGTATGTTTTGTACTAAGGCAATTTCTTCAAAAATATGGCAATCCTACTTGGCGTACTTTTGAATGGGTCTGCAAGTCATCAAGAATGTACGTCATTGCCTAAAAATCCAAGTTGGTGCACTTTGTAGGTATTACAAAGTTGGCATACTTTGGTGTACTTTCCTTACCGGTACGCTTTATCCCTTCTAGAGAATGGTGTACTTTGCTGTGTAGCGCACTATATGACATTCTCCAAAGATGGCACACTTTGTATACTTTCATATTACTTAATGACTAAGCAAAGACTTCTGACCATTGTCGAGAATTGTGTTCTCGACTGCAGGGTCGTCTCGACTGCTGTGCCATATCTTGAAACTTGTGTTTTGTCTTTTAGTAGACCTTATTGTGCTTGATTGTGCGACAAACCTCACTACTGGCATACTTAGTGAAAATGCGCCAAGTTCATAGCTTGGATACTTTTATTTATGCGCCAATGATAGATTTATGCTCAAAGATCCTGGCTCGCGTACTTCTATCATTGTGCACCAAGGTCCTTGAAATGCCCTTTAGTATGATTGTGCGCCATCTTTTTCTTGGAGCACCTTTGTATCAAAGTGCGCCAAAACTGCTTAAATTAGTGATTTGTGCGCCAAAACTTTTTTTGGCCAGTTGTGCGTCAATACTCGTTTATGCACTAATAGTGGTTTTTGCGCTTTGTGCACGGATGTTACTTTCTTGCCTAGTTTTATGCGCAAATCATGAATTATTTATTTATGCACCTGTATGCCAGTATTCTCTTTAATATTCTTAACTCTTGATGATTCTCTATTTCTTTTTTATCCCATTATTTTAGTTAATCCTGGTTATTTTTTGAACATGATATTCTTGATATTGATCCTAATTTCCTGACATGATCTAGTGATTGTATATAATAAATAAACTCCTGATAATCCTAATCATGTACTGATAATCATGATCCTGTACTGATAATCCTGATAATCCCGATCCTATACTGATACTCATGATCCTGATACTCCTGATAGTGGCTCGATGTAGCGCACCATCCTGATACTCCTGATCCTGATATTGGCTCGACGTAGTGCACCATCCTGATAATCTTGATCCTGATAGTGGCTCGACGTAGCGCACTCCTGACTTGAGAATTCCTGTAATTTTCCTGATCGAGGCTATTTGTAGCACCTGTATTGCATGACATGTATCCCTGTGTTTAATTTTGATTGTACTTGTCAAGTTACTATCCTGTCTTGCATCATGTCTAAGGTAGATTCCTGAGCAGCACGGTCAGGAATCCTTGATAATTGTCCAGGATAATAACTAGAATAATAATCTAGAAAAATATCTAGAGAGATTTTCTGGCTACATGCAATCCCGGTATTTCAGCAACACCTGATGGATTTGGAGCTCTCCGTCGTGAGGGACACACTTCCAGCACATCGACGAGTGTTGCACTACCAGAAAAGATAAGAAATGATTATACCTGATAAGTCTATACTATGTACATGTTCGTCTGGATAACCCGTATAGTGTGTAGGACATGTGGCCGTAAGGAATCTCAAACTGTATATGTTAGTAACTAGGACTGTGATAACCCTAATTAGCTAATGATAGCAAGCCGCAGGGCATGATTGGCCGTGATCGTTTGATTTTACAGTCTAGTCTAGTCTAGTCTTGTCCTGATTTACTTAACAGCTTATCCAAAAATGGTCCGGAGTACAAATTCTAGATGTCCGTGTTTAATTACTCCTGAACTGCTTAATTATTATTTTACTCATTGTGAGACTCATCTCACTATCACATATTTTTTATGTTCATATCGTGTATATGTATGCTATTGTTGTATATTGCTTTTCGTATATTTTTCTGAATTTCTCTAGCTGCTCTCATGTAATTTCTAAATTTATGAATAGTGTTAACCACTCTTGATATATAACCCCTCTCTTTCTCTCTCTTCCCCATACTTTCCCTTTTCCCCTATTTTATTTTATTTTCCTTTCCTCTCCCCTCCTCTCTAGCCGAGAGCAGCACAGGCCAGTCTCCTTTCCCTTGGTAGTAGTGATAGTAGTTAGTGGTAGTTATAGGAAAGTACACCTTGCCAATGAGGAAGAACTTGTATTTTTATATTATTGTGGATCTCTTACATTTTATTAGTCTTTTTTGTTCTCTATGAACTCCTCTACATGTTTACTTCATGGTATTTTCGATTTTGATAGCTTGGTTGGACTAGATCTACATTCTTGAGTTTTCATGGTTTTGATCTCTAAAAACTTGTTATTTTCCAAAACTAGCTGTTCTATGTGAGAGAGCATCTGATTTCAAGTGGTTTAGAATCTTACTTCTCTGGATTTGGGCTGGAAACGAGGATTTCATGAAGAAACTAGATTTTAGACTTGGAGCTTTTTCAAGGTTGAAACTTGCTGTTCTGGGACGAAGGAGTTCCATGCCGCCTGCTTGGTATGCGTCCTGGACTCCTCGCTCCATACTCAGCATGTGGCCATCTTGTTGGACGCATGACTGAATCTGCACATGCGCCCCTTAGCCAAACGCATGAAACTTGAACGAAAGAAATTTCTTTAAATTCCTGATTCCATGCGGCCCAGAGGAGCATGCGGCCCAGATGAGCATGCGGTCGAGTTGTCCATGCGGCCCCGAACTATGCATTCTCCTTTTTCTCTAATGCATGACTCAGCGCTGCCTTGGCACAGTTTCCACAAATTGTTTTTTCCTTTCCTAACACGCTTTATTGGCCAGTCATATCAATTACTTCCCGGACACGCTTTATTAGCCAGTCACATCGGTCACTTCCCTGACATGCATTATTGGCCAGTCACATCAGTCACTTTCCTGACCTTGTTTTTATTCTCTGTCACTCAACTCTTTTCTCGAGGAGTGGACCTTGTTATGACGCATGCAGCCAGTTTCTTGCCTGTGGCCAGCTCATCTCATGTACCTCTAGCACTTATAGTAGAATATGTTCCTTCGTTATATGTTCTCTTATGGATTATTTACTCCATATGCTTGGCCCAATTAGTTAAATTCATATGATGCATGTTATTTCTAAATTTCTTATAACCTAGATGCTACACTTACCAGAACATGGAATGTAATGGCACTGTTAAACTGAGAACTCCCGACACCTGACTTGTACTGAATGAACCTGATCCCTGACTCTAGATACATGATATATACTGAGAAACCAGATAGTGGTTCGGCGTAGCTCACTCTGGACATGCTAGAATCTCCAAAACTGAAATGCTTGTACTGATAAGATAAATTCTCGTGGTTGCTTGCTTGTCCATATCCTGATTATACTTGTCAAGCTTTTGTCCAGTCTTGCATCATGTCTTAGGCAGATTCTTGAGCACCATGATCAAGAATCCTTGATAACTTGCCTAAGTTAATAACTAGAGTAATTATCTAGAAGTATATAGAGATATTTTCTGGCTACATGCAATCCCGGTATCCTAGCGACACCTGATGGATTAGGAGCTCTCCATCGAGATGGGCACACTTTCAGCACACCACCGAGTGTTGCAATCTACCATTAAAATACTATATACTTAAATTAATTTATGCTATGTATTCTTACGTCTGGTTAACCCGGAAAGTCTGCAGGGCATGTGGATGTATTAAATCTTAACTGCATTTGTTAGTAACCAAGATTGTGATAATCCTAGTTAGTTAATGGTATTAAGCCGTAGATCATGATTGGTCGTGATTGCATATTTTCTAGTCTTGTCTTGTCTTGGATCATCCAGCTGCTAATTCTGAACTGTTCCTGTTACTGATTCTTGAAACTGATTAAACTGCTTACTTACATATTGCTCTTATTTATATTTTCTTATGATATTGAATGTTTGCATGCTAGTTTTAGTTCCTAAGTTGGCTTCCTTATGGTACTTTGCTATTTTATGGTTTGACCCCATTAGTTTTGTATGGCCAGATACCGGATCAACACCGCAGGATCTCCCGTACTTTCCGCTTCCAGATGGTGAACACCAGGAGTACATGAGGACTTGAGTGAATTTCTTCTTCATCACCCAACTGATCTTATACTCGTAATTTTGAGGTGTTTAGCCACCGAGCATGTGTTTAGATCTCTTTTTTGTACTTGATATCCTAGCCTGCGGGCTTATATGTAAAACATATTCTAGACTATAGCTAGAGCTGATCATGTAATATTGCACTCTGCTAGTTCTTTATTTTTGTAACTAGTTTTATGATCATCTATGTATGTATAGTTTGGGATGTCTTACTATTATATATTTGGTGATTATGCTTCTTGTAACTTGTTGCTTGCTCGAAATTGAGACAACTAGGATTCTTGACCCAGGAATGACTGTTGGATTGAAGAGTAAACCCTCACATGTCTAGACAGCTGTAACTATATCTCAGGGTATAGAGTACTCTGGTGTACATAGCTGGCTTTGTCCGCCCCCGCTCTTCTGTATTCTGGTTCTGGGGCGTGACACTGTTTAAGTGGTGGCCCATGCAGGTCTGAAAATTCAGAAGTGTGGGGGGTTTATCATTGTTTATATGTCTTAATTATGCTACTCTGTGATCTCTTCCAACATCGAATTTGTATCCCAGAAATCTTGATTCAACATCTGCTTTGATCCTCGATCTATCATGTCCTTCCTATTTGATCCTAGTGTTCTCTATCTTTCAGCGATACTGTTCATGGTCCTTCCGATCAGCCAGCCAGAGTTTTGCTGGTAGCAGGACAACCGTCGGCCGTCAGCATCTCTTTGTGGTTCAACTGCAATATTCTGAATCAGAGTCCAGGATGGCTCAAGATGTGGAACAACAACTCCAGCCAGAACCACCAGTTGTACCTGCAATGGCAATCCTACCGGTACCACTAAATATAAAAAGTGATACACAGGCCCTGATGGGGATCATCAGACAGTTACTAGCATCCCAAGAGCGATGGGGTGACGCTCTCACCCAATCAGTACATGAGCCCTTAGAGAGAGGCGAACATCGTGCCCCAAATTCAAAAAGAAATTTCAAGCACCTCAACCCTCGTATTTTTATGGTACCGAAGATGAGATTGCATCGAATGCGAGGCTTCAGGACAATGAAGCTATCCTAGAGGCAGCAGGAGTGCCTGATAGAGAGCAAGTATCAGTAGTTCGACTATAGTTGCTGGACTTGGCCTGAGATTGGTCGGCAACACAGATGATTTCTCTGGCAGTACCCGTCCCTTGGGCCATCTTCAACGAGATGTTCCAGACGAGGTGCATTAACGTGGTATCGCGCTATGATCTTCAGCAAAGTTTTAACAACTTGAAGCAGATGGGCAGGACTGTCGATGGCTATACGGCAGAGTTTTGCAGACTAAATCGATTTGCTCCCACTTTGGTGGTGACCAAATTGGATAGAGCTAGGAGGTTCCTAAAGGAACTTCACCTAGAGATCATATTGACAGTAGAACAACATGAGTTCCAGACTTTCGATACCATATTACGGGCAACAATGTCACGACCCGCACCCGAAAGTTCGGGCACGAGTGCGTGGGTACGTCCAGCCTACGCCGCAGAGACGGCGGTAGTACGCTGTCTAGGTCAATCCATCTAACTAGTCTAACTCATTCACAATTAACATAGGCAAGATAATAATGGGAATAGAAACTTAAAATTTGCAACTGAATTAAATGTGACAACAAATTCAAATGTTTAATACAGGAATTTCAAATGAAATCGGGGACAAACCCGATAAATAAGATAAGAAATAGAAATGAAAGATAGCTGCTACTAGCTACTCAGCAGCAGGGGTCTCCTGTGTGGGTTCTGGCTCCTCATAGGTATCATCAGTACCCTCATAAGGACCATAATAAGTAGGGGCAAGATCCTCATCATCGCCTAAATCAACAGATCCAGTCAGGAAAGGAGCAAAGTACACAGTGCACAACAATGTTAAACTAAATATTTATGACAATTAAACATTGAATATCATGTTAAGGAAACTGCATAAAAGAATGTTAATATTTCAGAGTCAAAACTATAAACAGGAATATGAGAAAACAGAAGTAAACGAGCAGGAAAAGAAACTACACAGTCAGCAAGAATATAACATGACCTGAAGTTATCTGTATGAAACTGTGTTTGTTTTTAGAATACTTAGTTGGCATGCAGGGGTTTATAAGGCTAATCCGGCCGTCATGAACGGCTATTAGTCACGAATAATCGAGATCCGGCTGATGGACAGTCGTGTACCAACAGCTATTATTCACGGCAAGGGGAAGGGTAAACTACATGCCTTTCAGTATTCTCCCACCCGACATGAAAAACAAGACATGAATTCCAAATATTCAAGACATGAAATATAGTATTCTAACACTACGTGTAATCAGCAAGAGTACTAGTAGAGCAGGGAATTTAATTATCATAATATAAAGATTAACTTGAAGTGCAGGTACTTGCCTGTTGTTTGGATCTGATTAATTAGGTTCTTGGGAGAAATTTCCACAGATGAGTCCAAAAGCTGAAATAGACATTACCATCATGCTCAGAAGATGTCAAATAGCTAGAAACGCCTGTCCTTGGGTCCAATTTGGAGACAAGGGCAAAAACGACAGTTTCGGGTCAAAACGGGGTCCGCCGTTGGGCCCGCTTTGCACCGAAAAACGTGTCCGGGTCAAAGGTCTCCAAATTCACCAAACTTAGTGTCAACAGGTCAGGAACGCTGATACGAACCCAACGGAACTTCCAGATTTGGATTCTGATGAGCCGAACACAAAATCGCCCGTCGAGCGGGGGCCTGTGGGGCCCACGACACGCGATTTCGTCAACGTTCTCAGAATCGAACCAAACTTGACCCACAGGACCAGCGTATCGCTACGAGTCCGATGGCGCAAGTTTCGTCTCGATCTGACGAGTGTGCACGAAGTTAAGGTGAATTGCCGAAAAGGCAGATACGGGGCGATGTTCGCGGATACGCGTTGATTTCGGTGTGCACGCACACCCTAATCAGCTTCCACGAAGACTCACACGTCCGTATCGATGATGCGCACGTATCTGTGAAGACCGCACGCGACCAAGTCGTCCCGTTTGGCGGGGCGGACTCAGTTCCGGGGTGAAACAGGGTCTGGTTTTTCCTGATTTTGGATCGCGGTGTGCGATCACCACAGGACGCGGTGTCCCGAACAGTTTGTCCGGACACCGAGAGGGTCATACAGGCTTCACAACGCAATTTGCAGAATCGAAAAAGGAGCTACGAGGCGAAAGTTACACATACCTGAAGGAGACCCGAAAACAGGGTCGAAATCGTGTCCGAGTCGTGTCGGACACTGTGTCCTGTGTCCGACACAGGAACAGGGATTAGGGTTAGGGTTTCGTCGGGAAAACGGCTGCACGCGGCGGAGGGCGGCCGGAGATACGCCGGAGGGGGCCGGGGAAAGTTCGCCGGAGCGAGGCGAAGCTTCTGGCGGGTCGGCGGCGGCTCGGGGCGGCCGGCAGCGGCTGCTGCTGTGCTGTGCTGCGGTTGCTGGCGGGGCTCCGGAGGGCGGAGACGGGAGGAGGAGGCGCTGGCGGTGCGGGGGAGGAGCTGGGCCGGTCGGCGAGGCGGCGGCGAGCAGCGGCGGAGCGGGGCTGCTAGGGTTAGGGTTCAGGGAGTTGGAGGAGGAAGACGGTGGGGGGGTCGGGGTATTTAAAGGAGGGCGAGGCGGTTGCAGGGGGCCGAGGGGAGCGGTGGTGAGGCGACGTGGGCCGCGGGGAGCGGCGCAGCGCGCGGGGGCCGGCGCTGCGCGCGGAGGGCGGCGGAGGAGTCGGGCAGCGTAGCTGGGGGGAGAGAACGTGCGGGTCGGGTCGGGTGGCTAACGGGTCTGAACAGACCCGCCCGACCCGCAGGGGAAATGGGCTAGGGCTGCTGGGCTGCTGGGTGTTGGGCTCGGCCCACTGGGCCGGGCCGGGCCCAAAAGAAAAGGAAAAAATAAAATAAAATAAAAATAATAATAATAATAAATATATAATAATAAATAATTAATTAATAATTAATTAATTAGAAAAATTGTTTTTAGGCATTTAAAAATAGTTCTGAGGCCCAGAAAAATTCAGAAAAATTACCCTAAGTCCAGTTTTCCATTTTACATCCAAAAATGTTATTTTCATGATATTTTAATATTATTTATTGCCAATTAAAAAATCATTTATTAATTGAAAAGCTTGATTTTAATTACAGAAAATTCCAGAAAATTGGGAAAAATCCAAGATTTAATAATTTGAAATTTTAGGGGGGTTTACAACAAGGAGGCATGAGGATACCTCCCAAAGAATTATGGATAGAACTGGAGGAAGGAAGAGGACCCACACCTCATGAGGTTCTTATTCTTAGTCTTCAGCACTAGCCCCGGCAGTTAGGGCCTTAACCATTGGATCTCCGAGGAGGCCCGTATCAACATCCTCGGTCCAGTAAACGATACCAACCCAACCCCAGCAGCAGAAGACATCCTCTTTAGTAGGATGTTCTTATTGTGAAAAACCTGGACACATATTTTCTAAGTGCCGCAGAGCACAAGGATTGTGTTTAGCCTGTGGAGATCCAGGACACAGAGTGGAATCTTGTCTACACAGAGCCAGTTCATCATAGTCTTCCCCGGCAGGACCATAGTATAGGGCACCAGTGCCGGCTCCGCAAAACTAGGGTCAGAGGCCTTTGCTGACCCAATCTCAAGTATACCAGCAACAAAGGCCACAGTAGTATGCGCAGGCCCAAGCTCAAGCACAGTTCAGGCAAGGAGGTCCACAGCAGAGAGGACCAGCACTGAGAGGATGGGGTCCGGCAATGGCACTCACTTTGGAAGAGCAGTTAGCTCTAGGTGAAGTAGTGGCAGGTACCATTCTCGTCAACTCTCATTCAACTTCAGTATTGTTTGATTCAGGGGCATCACATTCTTTTATGTCTGCACAATTTGAGACACGAGTTAGTTTGGAACCCGAATCCTTATCAGTAAGACTCAATATACTTACTGGTAAAGGTATTGTGGCAGTCGATAGAGTTTATGCATCGTGTCGAGTCATAGTGTGCAGGAGAGAATTTCTCGCTAGATTGATAGAATTTTCTATTGGAGATTATGACGTCGTCTTAGGCATGGATTGGTTACATGCTCGGTACGCGACGATAGATTGCCATGCTGACAAGGTTATTTTTCATATTCTCCGAGAGAAAGAATTCTTATTTTCTAGAGGCGAAACAAAGTCTTCACTAGCAATCTTAAGAATGGAAGTAGCGGAAGAAGTATAATTCACCAGAGTTGTTGATGAATTCCTAGATGTATTTCCATAAGAACTTCCAGGTATGCCACCAAAAAGAGAGATTGAGTTTACCATCGATTTACTTTCCGGGACAGCCCCAGTATCAGAGAGAGTCTACAGGATGGCGCCTTCAGAGTTAGAATTCTTATACCAAATGATTGAAGAATTGAGAACCAAGGGATTCATCCGTGCTAGTGGATCACCTTGGGAAGCTCCAATGCTACTTGTGAAGAAGAAGGACGGTACGTCATAATTATGTGTTGATTATCATGCCCATAATACAGTAACCATCAAGAATAAGTACCCATTGCCTCAGATAGATGACTTGTTTGACCAGCTTAGTGGAGCGACCGTATTTTCAAAGATTGATTTATGGGCTGGATATCATCAGATCAAAGTCAGAGAGTAAGATATACCTAAGACGGCGTTCAGAACAAGATATGGCCATTGGGAGTTTCTAGTGATGCCTTTGGAGCGACCAATTCGCAAGCAGTATTTATGGATCTCATGAATCATATATTCATGCCCTACTTAGACAAGTTCGTAATAGTGTTTATCGACGATATCTTGGTGTACAGTCGAAGTGAAGCAGAACACGAGCAACATCTTCACACAGTTCTTCAAATTCTCAGAGAACATAAGTTATATGCAAAGTTCAGTAAATACGAGTTTTAGCTTGATCGTATTTGTTACTTGGGCCACATCATTGCCAGAGGTAGAGTGGAGGTAGATCCCAAGAAGATATAAGCCGTTGAGACATGGCCGATACCCAGAACAATTGCAAAAGTTCGTAGTTTCTTAGGATTAGCACGATATTATCGATGATTTATGGCAGACTTTGCTAGAATTTTCACATCATTGATGCAGCTAACACGGAAGGATGTGCGCTTTGATTGGACAGATGCATGTCAGGCTTCCATCGAGAAGCTTAAGCAAAAATTGATTACAATACCTATTTTGACACTTCCGGACAAGACAGGTGGATTCACAGTTTATTGTGATGCGTCCGGCAAGGGACTGGGGTGCGTTCTAATATAGCATGGCAAGGTTATAGCTTATGCATCCTGGCAGCTTAGGAATCATGAAAGAAATTATCCGACTCACGACTTGGAGTTAGCAGCAGTTATTTTTGCGCTGAAACTTTGGAGACATTACCTATATGGAGATCGAGTAGAGATTTATACTGATCATAAGAATTTAAAGTATGTCTTTACCCAGAAGGATCTCAACATGAGGCAAAGAAGATGGCTGGAGTTGATGACAAACTATGATCTTGACCTTAAGTATAATCCTGGAAAGGCCAATGTGGTAGCGGATACCTTGAGCTAGAGAGCAGAAGCTTATTTTCTTACAGCACAGCGAGAGATTTTAGAAGATCTTCAAAAGATGGGCGTAGAAGTAGTATTGCCTGGAAATGCAGCATTGATGACAGGTCTACAAGTTCAGTCAGCATATTAGAAAGAATCACGGTAGCACAGTCAGTAGATGCCAAGCTTCAACGACTTAAAGCAGAGTGTGAGGCAGGACGTAGACTAGAACTTAACATTCCCAGTGACGAAACTCTCCATTTTGGGAATCATCTTTGTGTACCTAACGGAGAACTTCATCATAAGATTATGTTGGAGAACCATAGTTCACAATAATCAGTGCATCCCGGAGGAACCAAGTTATATAGAGACATTCGTCACCATTTCTGGTGGAATGGAATGAAGCGCGAGATAGCGCGATTTGTTTCTCGATGTTTGGTATGTCAACAAGTTAAAGCTAAGCATCAGAGACCAGCAGGACTTCTTTAACCTTTACCAATTCTGGAGTGAAAGTGGGAGCATATTACTATAGATTTTGTGACGGGTCTACCTCAATCCCCAGCTGGCTGGGATGCTATTTGGGTAATAATGGACCGACTCACTAAAGTTGCACACTTTCTTCCTTTCAAGATTAGACAGTCCACAGAACAGTTAGCCGAGATGTATATGAGACAGGTTGTTAGACTACATAGAGTGCCAGTCAGAATAGTCTTGGATAGAGATTCAAGATTTACTTCTCACTTTTGGCAGAGTCTTCAACAAAGCTTAGGTACTCGCCTGAAGTTCAGTACGACATATCACCCCAGACAGATGGTCAGTCGGAGTGAACCATCTAGACTCTAGAAGATATGCTTCGTTCATGTATTCTTGACTTTGGTGGTTCGTAGGAGGATCACTTACACCTGGTAGAGTTCTCCAATAATAACAGTTTCCAGGCCAGTATCCAGATGGCACCCTTCGAGGCATTGTATGGCAGAAAGTGCAGATCCCTTGTAGCTTGGGATGATATTGGCAAAAAAATTGCTTGGTCCCAAAATGATAGCCCAGGCAGTTGAAGTGGTCAAGCAAGTCCGAAAGAATCTTCAAGTAGCACAAGATCGCCAGCATTATTAGGCCGATTTGCATCGGTGACCTCTTGAGTTTTCTGTCGACGACCATGTATTCCTTTGGATTTTGCCTACCCGTGGAGTCATCAGATTTGGTATAGGGGAAAAGCTTAGTCTATGGTACATAGGTCCTTTCGATATTCTCAAGCGAGTAGAAAATATTTTCTATCATCTTGCTCTTCCGCCATCGCTTCGTGAGATACATAATATTTTCCATATATCCCATCTACAATGGTATATATCGGATGCAAGCCATGTCCTAGATCATTCAGAATTGCTTGTTGGTACTGACCTTTCGTATGAGGAGAGGCATGTATCCATTTTGTATCAGAGAGAAAAAATTCTCAAGAACCTGACCATTCGTTTAGTCCGAGATGCTTGGGGGGCATCACTCACCGGGCGAGTCAACTTGTAAGCGCGAGGTTGATATCCAAGCTCGATACCCATATCTGTTTGACTCATGAGATATACTTGTTTGTATATCCCGTACCATGATCTTGTCTTATGCATGCTTGCCTTGTTCTAGATAGTTCATAGCTTGTGATTGACACCCGTACCATGATGCTTGTTTTATTACCTGATTTATGTAGTCTACTTGCTAGATCCTGTGCCTTATTAAAATTTTGAGGAAATTTTTTTTTAAGATGTGAGAGTTGTGAGACTCGTCTCACTATCGCGTATTTTTTATGTTCATATCTTGTATATGTGTTCTATTGATGTATATTTCTTTCTGTATATTTTTTTAGATTTCTTTAGCTGCTCTCATATAATTTCTAGATTTGTGAATAGTATTAACCACTATTGATATATAACCCCTCTCTTTCTTCCTCTTGCACATTCTTTTACTTTTCCCCTCTTTTTATTTTCTTTTTCTTTTCTTTCCCCTCCTCCCTAGCCGAGAGCAGCACATGCCGATCCCCTTTCCCTTGGTAGTAGTGGTAGTAGTTAGTGGTGGTTTTAGGCAAGTAAATCTTGCCAGTGAGAAAGAACTTGCACTTTTACATTATTGTGGATCTCTTGCATTTTATTAGTCTTTATTCTACTCTATGAACTCCTCTATATGTTTACTTCTTGGTATTTTCGGTTTTGATAGCTTGGTTGGATTAGATCTACATTCTTGAATTTTCATGATTTTGATCTCTTAAAACTTGTTGTTTTCCAAAACTAGTTGTTCTATGTGAGAAAGCATCTGATTTCAAGTGGTTTAGAACCTTACTTCTCTGGATTTGGGATGAAAATAAGGATTTTATGGAGGAACTAGATTTTATACTTGGAGCTTTTCCATGGCTGAAACTTGTTGTTCTAGGACGAAGGAGTTCCATGTGGCCTGCTTGGCATGTGGCCTGAACTCCTTACTCCAAACTCAGCATACGGCCATCTTGTTGGACGCATGACTGAATCTGCACATGCACCCCTTGGCCAAACGCATGAAACTTGAAGGAAATAAATTCCTCTAAGTTCTTGATTCCATGCGGCCCAGAGGAGCATGCGGTCGAGTTGTCTATGCGGCCCCGAGCTATGCATTCCCTTTTTTCTCTAATGTATGACTCAGCGCCGCATTGGCACAGTTTCCACTGATTTTGTCTTTTCCTTCCCTGACACGCTTTATTGGCCATTCACATCAGTTACTTCCCTGACACGCTTTATTGGTCAGTCACATCGGTCACTTTCCTGACACGCTTTATTGGCCAGTCACATCAGTTACTTTCCTGACCTTATGTATTCCTTGTCACTCAACCCTTGTCCCGAGGAGTGGACCTTGTTATGACGCATGCGGCCAGTTTCTTGCATGTGGCCAGCTTCTTACAGCGGCCAGTTTCTTGCCTGCGGCCAGCTTATCTCATGCACCTCTAGCACTTATAGTAGAATATTTTCCTTTGTTATATGTTCTCTAATGAATTATTTACTCCTTGTGCTTGGCCTAATTAGTTAAATTTATATGATGCATGTTATTTCTAAATTGCTTATAACCTGGATGCTACACTTACCAGAACATGGAACATAATGGCACTGTTAAACTGAGAACTCCCGGCACCTGACTTATACTGAATGAACCAGATCCTGACTTTAGATACCAGACATGTATAGAGAAACAAGATAGTGGCTCGGCGTAGCTCACTCCGGACATGCTAGGATCTCCAAAACTGAAATGCTTGTACTGATAAGATAAATTCCCGTGGTTGCTTGCTTGTCCCTATCCTGATTGTACTTGTCAAGATATTATCCAGTCTTGCATCATATCTAAGGCAGATTCCTGAGTACCACGATTAGGAATCCTTGATAACTTGCCTAAGTTAATAACTAGAATAATTATCTAAAAGCATATAGAGAGATTTTTTGGCTACATGTAATCCCGGTATCCCAGCGACACCTGATATATTTGGAGCTCTCTGTCGAGAGAGGCACACTTCCAGCACACCGCCGAGTGTTGCAACCTATCATTAAAATACTATATACTTAAATTAATCTATGCTATGTATTCTTACGTCTGGATAACCCGGATAGTCTGCAGGGCATGTGGCTGTATGGAATCTCAACTGCATTTGTTAGTAACTAGGATTGTGATAACCCTAGTTAGTTAATGGTAGTAAGTTGTAGGTCATGATTGATTGTGATTGCATATTTTCTAGTCTTATCTTGTCTTGGATCATCCAGCTGCTAATCCTGAACTGTACCCGTTACTGATTCCTAAAACTGCTTAAATGGCTTACTTACATATTACTCTTATTTATATTTCCTTATGCTATTGAATATTTGTATGCTGGTTTTATTTCCTAAGTTTGCTCCCTTATGGTACTTTGCTATTTTGGGGTCTGACCCCACTAGTTTTGTATGGCCAAAAATCGGAGAAACATCACAGGATCTCCCGTACTTTCCGCCTCTAGATGGTTAACACCAGGAGCACCCGAGGACTTGAGTGAGTTTCTTTTATCACCCACCTGATCTTATACTCGTACTTTTGAGACATTTAGCCACCGAGTACGTGTTTAGCTCATATTTTGTTACTTGACATCCTAGCCTGTAGGCCTACATATAAAGCATATTCTAGACTATAGCTAGAGCTGATCATGTAATATTGTACTCTGCTAGTTCTTTATTCTGGTAACTAGCTTCATGATCATCTATATATGTATAGTTTGTGATGCCTTACTATTATATGTTTGGTGATTATGCTTCTTGTAACTTGTTGCTTGCTCAAAATTGAGACAACTAGGACTCTTGACCCAGGAATGACTGTTGGATTGTAGAGGAAACACTCACATGCTAGACAGCCATGATAGTATCTCGGTGTATAGAGTACTCTGGTGTACGTAGTTGGCTTTGTCAGCCCTCACTCTCCAGTATTCTGGTTCTGGTGCATGACACTCGTTGCGCTATTTAACTGTTACCTTACCTTCTATTCTTGCTGATTTGTCTGTATGCTGATTTTAGTTCATAAGTTTTGGTTTCCTTGTAGTAGTTGTTGTTTTGGGGTCTGACCACATTAATTTTGTATGGCCATATTTTGGAGCAGGATCGCAGGATCTTCCATACTTCCCTCATTAAGATGGTGGACACGAGGAGCACTCGAGGACATGAGTGTGTTTCTTCTTCCTTACCTACTTGATCTTGTACATTATTCTTTTGAGGCATTTAACCACCGAGCACGTATTTAGCTCATATTTTGGGACTTGACATTCTAGCATGCGGCCCTACATGTAAAGCATATTCTAGACTATGGCTAGAGCTGATCATGTAACATTGTACTATGCTAGTTCCTTATTTTTCTACTAGCTTCATGATCATCTGGGTATGTATAGTTTGGGACCCCTTACTATTATATGTTGGTGATCATACATATTGTAAGCTTATTGCTTGCTTGAGATTGAGACACCTAGAATTCTTGACCAAGGATTGTCTGATGGATTGTAGAGTAAACCCTCACATGTCTAGACAGCTATGACTGTATCTCGGGGTGTAGAGTACTCTGGTATACGTAGATAGCTTTGTTTTCCTCCGCTCTTCAGTATTATTGTTCTGGGGTATGACACGGTTTAAGTGGTGGTCCATGCAGGTCTGAAAATTTAGAAGTGTGGGGGGTTTACCAATGTGTTTAGATGTCTTAATCATGCTACTCCTTGATCTCCTCCAGTATCGAATTTATATCCATTAAATCTTGATTCAACATCTATTTTGATCATCGATCAATCATGTTCGTCCTTTTCATGATCCTTGTGTACTTTATCTTTCATGGACATTATTCTTGGTCCTTCTGATCATCCAGCTAGAATTCCTCCGGTAATAGGACAATATCCTGATGCCCAGCAAACCCTTCAGGTTCAGCCTCAGCATTCCGGGGTCGGATCCAGAACAACTCAAGATGAGGAACCATAGATCTAGCCAGTACCTCCCATGCAAACAGTACCTAATGTGGGAGGGGACAACAGTGTTCTAATTGGCATCCTTCAAGAATTATTGGAATCTCAAGGACGTCGAGAGGACATACTCATTCAGTCAGTACAATGGACTTTGAAAAGAGGCGGACACCGTGCCAACAACTCGGCAAGCAACTTCAAATGCCTCCAACCCTCGTATTTCTATGGTACCGAGAATGTAATTGCATCGGACGCTTGGCTTCAAAAAACTGAGGCTATTCTAGAGGCAGCCAGAGTTTCAGCTAGAGAGCAAGTCTTGGTGGTTCGGTTACAGTTGTTAGATTTGGCCCGAACTGGTGGACAACACATATGGTTTCAGTAATAGTAACTGTCCTCTGGGTCAAATTCAGCGAAATGTTTTAGGTTAGATACTTTGATGCAGTATCGCGTTATAATCTGCAACAGAGATTTAATAACTTGAAGCAGATGGACAGGACTGTCGACGGCTACGCGGCAGACTTCTGCAAACTTAGTCGGTTTGCTCCTACCTTGGTGGCGACCGAATTAGACAGAGCAAGGATGTTCCAGCAGGGACTTTAATTGGAGGTCATAATAGAAGTGGAACAGCACAAGTTCCAGACTTTTGATGTTGTGTTAAGAGCAGCAAGGAGGCATGAGTATACCTCCCAGAGGATAGTGGATAGGACTGGAGGTCGTAAGAGGGCCCATACTTCAGGCGGTTCTTATAACTAGTCTTCAGCACCAGCCCCGGCAGTTAGTGCTTTAACTATCGGATCTCCGAGGAGGCCAGTTTCAACAGCCTCAGTTCAGTAGACAATACCAACTCAAACTCAGCAGCAAATAACATCTTCTTCTATAGGATGTTTACATTGTGGAAAACCAGAATACGTGATCTTAGAGTATCGTAGAGCACAAGGGTTGTGCTTAGTTTGTGGAGCACCAGGCCACATAGTGGGATTTTGCCCAAACATATCTAGTTAATCATCATCTTCCCCGACAGGACCCCAGTATAGGGCTCCAGTGCCGATTCAGCAACACCAGGATCAGAGGCCTTTGCTGACCCAATCTCAAGTATTCTAGCAGCAGAGGCCACAACAGTATGCACAGACCTAAGCTCAAGTACAAGCCAGGCAAGGAGGTCCGCAACAGAGAGGACCAGCACCGAGAGGACGAGGTCAGGCAATGACACTCACTGTGGAAGAGCAGCTAGCTTCAGGTGAGGTTGTGGCAGGAAACATTCTCATCAACTCTCATTCAACTTCAGTATTGTTTGATTCTGGTGCATCATATTCCTTTATGTCTGCACGATTTGCGACACGAGTTGGATTAGAACCCAAATTATTATCAGTAAGACTCAATATACTTACTGGTAATAGTATCTTAGGAGTAGATAGAGTTTATACCTCGTGTCAGGTCGTTGTATGTAGGTAAGAGTTTCCCGCTAGACTGATAGAGTTTCCTATAGGATATTATGACGTCGTCCTAGGAATAGATTGGTTGAGTGCCCGATACATGATGATAGATTGCCATGCTGTCAATGTTATCATTCGTATCCCCGGAGTGGAAGAATTCTCATTTTTTAGAGGAGAGATGGAGTCTCCGTCAGCAAT
Source organism: Iris macrosiphon (assembly GCA_036927795.1). Lineage (NCBI taxonomy): Eukaryota > Viridiplantae > Streptophyta > Magnoliopsida > Asparagales > Iridaceae > Iris > Iris macrosiphon. The sequence goes on along the minus strand of JAYESA010000188.1, from coordinate 138,191 downwards.
CATGAGAATGACAGTAGCAGAAGGAGTACAATTCCCCAGAATGGTCAGTGAGTTTACATATATGTTCCCAGAAGAGCTTCCAAGCATGCCACCCGAAAGAGAGATAGAGTTTAACATTGATCTACTTTCAGGAATAACACCAGTATCAGAGAGAGTCTACAAGATGGCACCATCAGAGTTGGAAGTCTTGTACTGAATGATTGAAGAATTGAGAACCAAAAAATTTATTCGTGCTAGTGGATCGCCTTGGGGAGCCCCAATATTCTAGTGAAGAAGAAGGATGGAACTTTTTGTTTGTGTGTTGATTATCATACCCTTAATGCAGTAACCATCAAGAACAAATATCCCTTGCCAAGGATTGATGACTTGTTCGATCAGCTTAGTGGAGCAGCAGTATTTTCTAAGATTGATCTATAGTTGAGATATCATTAGATTAGAGTCAAAAAATAAGATATACCCAAGACGGCATTCAGATCAAGATATGGCCATTGGATGTTTCTAGTAATGCCCTTTGGAGAAACCAATGCTCCAGCAGTATTTATGGATCTCATAAATCGTATTTTCATGCCATACTTGGACAAGTTCATAATTGTGTTCATCGATGATATCTTGGTTTACAGTCGAAGTGAAGCAGAGCATGAGCAGCATCTTCGCACAATTCTTCAAGTCCTTAGAGAACATATATTATATGCCAAGTACAACAAGTGCGAGTTCCGGCTTGATCATATTTCATACTTGGGGCATATTATTGCAAATGGTGGAGTTGAAGTGGATCCCCAGAAGATATAAGCCATTGAGACGTGGCCAGTACCTAAAAAAATTGTAGAAGTTCATAGTTTCCTGGGACTAGCAGTATATTATCAAAGATTTTTGTCAGACTTTGCTAGAATTTCTGCGCCCTTGACATAATTGACTCATAAGGATGTGCGCTTTGATTGGACAGATGAATATTAAACCTCTTTTAAGAAGCTCAAGCAAAAGTTGATTACGACACCAATTTTGTCGCTTCTAGATGGGGCAAGTGGTTTTACGGTATATTATGATACATTTGGAAAAGGACTAGGGTGTGTTCTTATGCAACATTTTAAGGTTATATCTTTTGCATCTCGGCAGCTTTGAGAGGATGAAAAGAATTATCCAACACATGACTTAGATTTAGCAGAAGTTGTCTTTACTCTCAAACTTTGGAGGCATTACCTATATGGAGATCGAGTAGATATTTATACTGATCATAAGAGTTTGAAGTACGTCTTTACTAAGAAGGATCTCAACATGAGGCAGAGGAGATAGCTAGAGTTGATGATAAAATATGATCTTGACCTTCAGTATCACCCAGGAAGGCTAATGTCGTGACAGATGCTTTGAGCCGGAGAGCAAGAGCTTATTTTCTTACGGCACAGCAAAAAATTTTAAAAAAAATTTAGGAGATGGACATAGAAGTAGTATTACCTGGCAACATGACATTGATGGCTGGCTTGCAAGTTTAATCCAGTATAGTGGAAAGGATCAGAGCAGCACAGTCAATGGATGTCAAGCTTCAGCGACTTAGAGAAGAGTGTGAGACAGGACGTATACCAAAACTAAGCATTCACAGTGACGAAACTCTCCGATTTGGTAATCGTCTTTGTGTACCAAGTGAAGATATTCGTTAAGAGATCATGTCAGAAGCCCACAGTTCTCAGTATTCCGTTCATCTAAGAGGAATGAAGATGTACAGAGATATTCGTCTGCATTTCTGGTGGAATGGAATGAAGAGGAAGATAGCACAATTTGTCTTTCAATGTTTGGTTTGCCAGCAAGTCAAGGCTGAGCATCAGAGACCAGCAGGACTTCTTCAACCTTTACCAATTCTGGAATGAAAGTGGGACCATATAACCATAGATTTTGTGACCAGTCTTCCTAGATCTCCATCTAGCAGATATACAATTTGGGTAATAGTGGATCGACTCACAAATATTGCTCACTTCCTTCCCTTCAGAGTGGGACAGTCTACAGAGCAGTTGGCTCAGATGTATATGAATCAGATTGTCATACTTCATAGAGTTCCAATCAGCGTCGTATCAAATAGAGATTCCAGATTAACATCTCACTTTTGGCAGAGTCGACAACAGAGTCTGGATACCCGTCTGAAGTTCAGTACAGCTTATCATCCCCAAAAAGATGGTCAGTCAGAACGTACGATCCATACTCTAGAAGATATGCTTTGATCATGTACTCTTGACTTTGGTGGTTCGTGGAAGGATCACTTGCACTTAGTCGAATTCTCTTAAAATAATAGTTTCCAGGCAAGTATCCAGATGGCACCCTTCGAGGCACTGTATGGCAGAAAATGTAGATCCCCTGTAGCTTGGGATGACATTGGTGAGAGGTAATTGCTTGGTCCTGAGATGATAGTCCAGACAGTTGAGGTAGTCAAACAAGTCTGAAAGCATCTTAAGGTGGCTCAAGATCGTCAGCGCCATTAGGCCAATTCGTATCGGCGACCTCTTGAGTTCTCTGTCGGCGACCATGTATTCCTTCGAATTTTGCCTACCTAAGGAGTCATCAGATTTGGTATGTGAAAAAAACTTAGTCCATGGTATATTGGTCCGTTCGATATCCTCGAACGAATGGAAGATATTTTTTATCGCCTTGCTCTTCCGCCGTCGCTTCGTGAGATACATAATATTTTACATGTATCTCAGTTACGACGGTATATACTGGATTCAAGCCATGTCCTGGATCATTCGAAATTGGTCGTTGGTACCGACCTTTTATATGAGGAGAGGCATGTATCCATTTTGGACCGAAGAGAGAAGATTCTTAAGAACCGGACCATTCGATTAGTCCGAGTTGCATGGGGTATCACTCACCGGGCGAGTCAACTTAGGAGCGAGAGGATGATATCTGTGCTCGATACCCGTATTTGTTTGACTCATGAGGTATACTTGTTCATATATCTCATACCATGATCTTGTCTTATGCATGATTGTCTTGTTTTAGGATTGTGCTTGATTCTCGTATGCCCTTGCTTGCCTTGATTGTATGTCTCCAGAGTTTTTTGGATAGACCCCGTGCCTTATTAAAATTTTGCGGACAAAATTTTCTATGGAGGGGAGAGTTGTGAGACTCGTCTCACTGTTCTAGTATTCATACCCGGTATATACGTATTATACATGTATAGCTTATTGTTTAATTGCTTACATCTTGATTTATGCCATTCATGTATTGGTTAAGTTATTTTTGTAAGTTTTTCTTAGTTGCATGTTTGGACCATTGGTCCCTTGGTTTTCTTGGTGGGTGGCTATGATGAACCTGTGTGAGAGGCATGGATTATGATCCAATGGCCTACAATGAATTATTTGCCTTTATAAGCAATTATATTCTCTTTCCTCCACTTTTATTCCCTTTTATTTCTCTTTCCTTCTTCATTTTTCCCTAGCAGAGAGCAACAGCCGAGCTTGGCCTTAGCCGTGGGTGACCTTGGTAGTGTTGGTATTAGGCTAAAACTTGACCCTAGGCAAGTACATCTTGTCAACCGAAGGAATAACCTTGGATCTTGGTTTGATTCTTAGTATAGCTTATTTTTATCGTTTGATCGGTTTTATTTTTGGGTAAGAGTTAGAACTTGTCTCATTGATGATTTTATTTTCCTGGGATTGGATTTCTCATGGACCCCGAGAACAACAAGTCAGAGAATGCAAAGTTGGCATGAGAATGCATACAAAAGTACGCAGGAAACCCTTGTCGCATAAGCGAAGTTCCAGTGAGCACACGTGTGTGTATTTTACAAATTTCTTAGAAAGTGCGCCAAGATATGTTAATTACTATAGGCGCACTTCTCTACTTCTACATACATTTTGTAATAAGGTAATTCCTTCAAAAAAATACCAATCATACTTGGTACACTTTTGAATGGGTCTACAAGTCATCAAGAATGTACGCCAATCTTATGTGGCATATCCTATGTGGCATTCTCCAGAGATAGCACATTTTATAGCCTTTTGTATTACTTAATAACTAAGAAAAGACTTCTGACCATTCTCGAGAATTGTGTTCTCGACTGCAGGATCGTCTCGACTGCAGTGTCATGTCTTGGAACTTGTGTTTTGTCTTTTAGTAGACCTTCATGCGCTTGTTTGTGCGCCAAACCTCACTATTGGCATACTTAGTAAAAATTTGCCAAGTTCATAGCTTGGGAACTTTCATTTGTGCGCCAATGATAGATTTATGCGCCAAGCTCCTGGCTCGCGCACTTCTATCATTGTGCGCCAAGGTCCTTGAAGTACGCTTTAGTATGATTGTGTGCCATCTTTTGCTCGGAGCACTTTTGTATCAAAATGTGGCAGAACTGCCTGAATTAGTGATTTGTGCGCCAAAACTTTTTTTGGCTAGTTGTGCGCCAATACCCGTTTGTGCGCCAATAGTAATTTTTGCCCTTTTTGCACGAATATTACTTTCTTGCCTGATTTTATGCACAAACCCTGAATTGTTAATTTATGCGCCTGTATGCCACTATTCTCTTTAATATGCTTAACTCTTGATAATTCGCTAGTTCTCTTTTATCCCGTTATTTTAGTTAATCCTGGTAATTTTTCGAATATGACATTCTTGATATTGATCCTGATTTTCTTACACGATCTAGTGATTGTACATTATAAATGAACTCCTGATAATCCTAATCCTGTATTGATAATCCTGATAATCCAGATCATGTACTGATAACCCTGATACTCCTGATCCTGATACTCCTGATAGTGGCTCGACATTGTGCACCATCCTGATACTCCTGATTCTGATAATCCTGATAGTGGCTCAACGTAGCGCACTCCTGACTTGATAATTCGTGTAACTGTCCTGATCAAGACTATTAGTAGCACATGTATTGCATGACATATATCCCCATGGTTGATTTTGATTGTACCTGTCAAGTTACTATCATATCTTGCATCATGTCTAAGGAAGATTCCTGAACACCTCGGTTGGGAATCCTTGATAATTTTCCAGGCTAATAACTAGAATAATAATCTGTAAAAACATATAGAGAGATTTTTTGGCTACATGCAATCCTGGTATCCCAGCGACACCTGATGGATTTGGAGCTCTCCGTCGTGAGGGCATACTTTCAGCTCACCGACGAGTGTTGCACTACCAAAAAAGATAAGAAATAATTATACCTGATAAATCTATACTATGTACATGTTCGTCTGGATAACCCGAACAATTTGCAGGTCATGTGGCTGTAATGAATCTCAAACTGCATGTGTTAGTAACTAGGACTGTGATAACCGTAGTTAGCTAATGATAGCAAGCCGTAGGGCATGATTGACTGTGATCGTTTAATTTTCCAGTCTAGTCTATTCTTATCCTGATTTACTTAACAGTTGATCCAAAAATGGTAACCGGAGTACTGATTCCAGATGTCTTTGTTTAATTACTCATAAACTGCTTAACTGTTATTTTACTCGTTACACTGTTTAACTGTTACCTTACCTGCTATTCTTACTGATTTGTCTGGATACTGGTTTTAGTTCATAAGTTTTTCTCCCTTATGGTACTTGCTGTTTTGGGGTCTGACCCCACTGATTTTGTATGGCCATATTTCAGAGCAGGACCGTAGGATCTTCCGTACTTCCCTCATCAAGATGGTGAACACGAGGAGTACCCAAGGACATGAGTGGGTTTCTTCTTCCTTACCCACTTGATCTTGTACATTATTCTTTTGAGGCGTTTAGCCACCGAGCACGTGTTTAGCTCGTATTTTGGGACTTAAAATTTTAACCTGCGGACATACATGTAAAGCATATTCTGAACTATAGCTAGAGGTGATCATGTAACATTGTATTCTGCTAGTTCTTCATTTTGGTACTAGCTTCATGATTATCTGGGTATGTATAGTTTGGGACGCCTTACTATTAAATGTTGGTGATCATACATCTTGTAAACTTGTTGCTTGCTTGAGATTGAGACACCTAGGATTCTTGACCCAGGATTGCCTGATGGATTGTAGAGTAAACCCTCACATGTCTAGATAGCCATGACCGTATATCGAGGTGCAGAGTACTCTGTTATACGTAGCTGGCTTTGTTTGCCCCCGCTCTCCAGTATTCTGGTTCTGGGACGTGACATCGGTCCAGTCAAAGATACGGAGTGAAGCGGGTTTGTCACACCTGACCCGATAATCCCGGTCTGGATTGGCCCGGTCAGTCCTGATTCAGAACCAATTTTTTAATTTTTCCAAAATTTGGTATTTTGTTAAATTTTTTAATTTTACCATTGAATCCGATTTTTTTTAAAAAAAAATTAACTGGGCCAACCCGGACTCAGACCTAACCCAGCCAGGTCAGGCCTAACCCACTTCCTGTTTGGGTTTGGGTTCGAATTCGAATTGGGTTTGATATTCCACGCCTCCGGTCCAGACCGGCCTAGCTTCTCTTCTGGCTAAGCCCGATCCAGATGTACCCCGATTAACTCTAAGCCGGGCCGGTCCTATCTGGTTTGGCCCGATAAACGTCTTGAGAAAGGAACATAAATCAGGAAAAATGAGACTAGAAGAAAAAAAAAAAAATTTGAGTTGTCCCCCAATTATTTTACCATAATTCAAGGTGCAATCTACCGAATTACCATAATGCACGACCCCCCCCCCCTCCCCCCCCCCCCCCCCCCCAACATTTATGACAAAAATGTCCTCAAATACTTGAGTTTTGGTAAAATAAGACGGATGCAACTCAAATTTTATTTATTTATTTACGTAAGTCAAAGGGGTTTATTGTTAATTATTGGCCGTTTCTGTTAAATTTAGGGGTTTTCATGCATGATAATTTTGTATTGTATATCTTGAATTATGATAAAATAGGTATGGAAGGGGGTGGTTGATTGAACCCAAAAATTCTATATATAAAAATATCCTTTAAAGAAAGCGAGATTCCCACCTTTGTGGTCAATTGGACTATTGGAGGGGCATGGGAATGGCGCGAGAAAGACTCGTAGGTGGAGATGAGGAGGTGAAGGCCAAAAGAACACGAACACAAAGTCAATTTTCTAATTGGTATGGACCAAACCAATCACGTGTCCCGTGCTTTCTGCCTACTCTCTCATTCTCCAAACTCTTCATCACATTTAAACCTTTCATAATAATCTCGTCTTCTTCAAATTAACATCACCGTAATTAGGCAAGGACAAAATTTGTGAGTTTAATTGCAAGATAAAAAATACGTAAAAATAAATTAATTTTATAAAATTATATTTCTAGAAAAATTCCATAAACATATAAGAAAAATATAGGTTTGACATGCTTCATTTTTCCAATATCCTAGAAAAAAATTATAAAAAAATAATTGTTTCCTGGAAAAATAATTTTATAAAAAAGATAAGCTAATACATTGATAAAAAAATTGTATAAAAATATTTTTTTTATAAAAAATGCTCAATCAAAGACAGCAATGATCGGTAAATGCAGGGGGAAAAAAATGAAAAGCTTTAGCTCCATCATCTGTAGATTGGCGAAATAAAATCCGAGCAACATGTCCAATAATTAACAGAGCTAACAAAAAATGTGAACGATGTGGGCTCCTTATGGTAAGGTTGTTCAACGTCACATTGCATGCGAAAGCGATCTGGAAAGAAAAAGGAAAAAAAAAAAAAGGACAGAAGTTGCATCCCAAGGTTGTTTAGCCCATCTTGACCCTGTAAAAAGAAAATATAGGAACCGGACCTGAGAAGCATAAAAGAAGATTGTCTAGTTGCCGTTGCTCAACCCACATAAAATTGATAACATAGTTTCGAGATATCATATGAGAGGTAATAAGTTTTATAAAATTCAAACGAAGAGACAAGTCGCCAAACCTAATGGCAACATATGCACAAATTCGGACCGCCTTACCATCCAAAGAAATGACGAGATGGTCACTATACATACCACCTTTACTTATGGCGGAATGAATATATACATTTTTAATTTAAAAAGAGAATGGCCAAAGAAACAATTGCTCGTCATCACCCCATCTAAAAAGAGAATGACCAAAGCAAAAAGAGAATGACCAAAGCAAATGACCAATCTTTCTCAAAAAAAGAAAAAAAAAAAACACACACATATATAAATATATATATATATATATATATATATACATATATATATATATATATATATATATATATACCGCCAAACCTAATATCGATTTTGTCGTTATCTTGCCAAACCTAGTGGTGGTCTGGATGCATGTCGCCAAATCTATTGGCAGTCTGGATGTCACTCATATCGCCGTTAACTGTGGCCATATGTATTTGCGTTTTATAATTTTTGGAACTTGCTACCCGTCTTCTAATATCTCCAAAGTTTAGAACCGTGAGCGCAATTTTCTGAGAAAATATAAACACATCACGGTAATATTCCAGTTCAAAATATGTACAGGTTTTCACAGAAGTATAATCAAATGTGTGAATCTTTTACATAGGGCACAAATGACACTATAAAATTTACATACAAACTTCGTACATTACCGAACTCGAGTGATCCTTGTGGTTACTGGGGAGAGGTATTGTCATGCCCCTCTCCCAGAATACTGGATAAATACGAGAACTGACATGGCCAACCTCACGTTGCAGAATACCGAAGTAAGCCGCAATGTGTTAAGGTTGTCTAGAAGACAAATGGGTGGACTCTAGCATGCTATGACGACAGTCCTAAGGTCCTCAATCCATCAACAACAATTTCAAGAGTATATCATACATGAAAGTAAAGAGGCATCCCAAATTACATGTCACATATGATCATGAAACTAGTGAATACAAAATGCTGCACTAGCAGAGTATAATTATACATGATCAAATATATCAGCCATAGTCTAATATATACATTATGTTGACCGAAGTCAGAGGAGTAATCTCAGAACAAAAGGGCTAATATTGGCCCTTGCTAAACACCACAGAACGAGATAACACTATTATGGGTGGAAGAAGGAAACACACTCGCAAGCTTCGGCTGCAGTCCTACGAGTGCGAGTCATCTTGATGGAAGTATGATGGATCCTGTGTCTCCTCAGGGTAATCTGGCCAAACAAAACCAGTAGGGTCAGAACCCAAGCAACAAGTACCACAAAGGAGCTCAATGTGTTAACCAAAACCACAATCAGCAGAAATAAGAGACAAACGAATAACTAAATAAATACGGGTCGAGCTTTGTACGGTACCAATATACTTGTCTCGATAAAATAAGTATAAGGACTGGTGCACTGATAATAAACTAACTATAAAGAAAGATAATGCGACGAGCGGCAAGAGGGCATAGGACTACTCTGGATCAGGACCAAAACTCTTAAACCAAATAAGGACCGGGGTTGCAGACCTTCACCCGAGCAGAACTTTGCACTCTAACCACGCGCCGAAAGAAAATAGAATATAACAAGAAGAGCTTGTCAGACAAGAAAAATAACATATCACGGTCAAACATGCCTACGGCTTGCTATAATTAACTAACTAGGGTTATCACAAACTTATTTACTAACAAATGCATATTTTAAAGAATATCGCTACCATCGGCACTACAGTCAACCTGGATGGCCAAGGATACGCCAGTCTAGTACTTATAGTGCACATCACAAACAATGATTGATAAAGAACTAAAGCAGATAACTGATAGCATAACACAACATAACGTAGGCATAAACTGGTTTTTGAAACTATAAATAAATTTTGTAAATAAGATTGGTTTTGAAAACATTAAGAGGTTATATAAATGAAACTGGTTTTGTAAACATAAAGTGGTTTTGTAAACATAAACTGATTTTGTAAACATAACTTATCTGTAAATTATCTTGTAACATAAACTAAAACATAACTGGAACATATACTGGAATGCATATACTGAAATACATAATGTTATGAACCGCAGCTCAATAACAATAACTTGTAGTGCCACAACATACGTAAACTTGGACAGTCATGGAGCCCTTTCCTAGCAGGGTTGGTCCATGCTGCATGGGGCCCTTGGAGATCGGGGTAGCCGGTAGCACAATATTCTTTCCTTCCAATTATCTAGGTGAATCTTACCTTGTCTAATCATTACCAAATTTAATACAAATTCTTGAATCGTGGATAATCGAGAATCTTCCTAAAATGACGAGTTACGAATAGGAGCTATTCACAAGTTATCACTGGTGAACTTATCGTATCCGCAACACGCGATACATTAGGCAATAATCACGCTCGATTGTCCGATACCGAATGCAATAGATTAACATACACAACAATTTCTACGATGTCGTGAGGATTAAAACCATGTGTTAATATGTAAGAGCACAACATCCAATTATATAATACAAAAAGAAATATTCCAAAAATGGAAGGAGCGCATGATAAAACCAGGCGCATGCAGGAAGCATGAATGCAGGGCGCATGCCGAAAGCAGGGATGCAAGGTGCATGCAGAACGCAAGAATGCATGACGTATGGATGCAGGATGCTTGGATGCAGGGCGCATAAAAATCAGTCATATGCCCAACAAGATGGACACATACTGAAAAGGGGCGCATGGAACTCCATCGTCCGAAAATAGCACTAACTCCATGAAAAAAAGCTCCAAAAAATATGAAAAACTTAATTCCTTCATAAAATCTTCATTTTAAGTCTGAATCCAATGATTCAAAAACCAAATTGTACGAAATGAAAAGCTCTATCATATAAAACAACTAGTTTTCAAAAACACTAAGTTTTAATAGATCAAAACTAAGAAAAACTCATGGAACCCATGAAAAACTCTTAATTTTGAAACTCATATCTACTTAAAACCGTACTTCAAAATCAAAAACTCCAATAACTAAAATTAAAGAGGACATCAAAATTAAAGAGGACATCAAGAATAACATTTCCCATCAAACACATTTTTATTACTACATATATACAAAAATCCAAAAATTTATGGCTTCACCATTGAGCAAGATGTACTTACCTGGAGTGGCTTCTTAGCCTCTACCTCTCACGGTCCAAGTGATCACAACCTCTTCTAGGGTTAGGGTTCGGTCTAAGGAGAGACGAAGGAGAAAGAGGAAAAGAAAAGTAGAAAAAAAGAAGAAAGAGGGAGGAGAGAGAAAACTCGCATATATATATATATATATATATATATATATATATATATATATATATATATATATATATATATATATATATATATATATATATATATACAAAGGGGGATGGGGAGATGGCTTAGCCATGTTCAACCAAAATGAACCGAACCAAGTGTCTATTCTACATGCGGATCCTAAATCGGGTCTACGGAAATGCCAATGGATATTCTACGAGTCTCGGGTAGTCTCTCTAAACAACATGAATAAATACAAATGACAGGAAGCATCATGTAAATACAGCAGAAATATATTATCAGAAAATAAATTTAAATATCAGAAATTCAAGAAATAACAAAGCTGGAAACGGGTGTGACATGTATAAGACTCTGGCTGGGTGGCAGAAGATCGGTGGATCAAGCCACGTAGGTGTATTATTCCTTCCATTTACTTTGTATGAGTTGGGGACAATGGGCCCAAAAGGCATGCAACGCAACGTGCACAAAGTCCCGAGCGTTACTTTGTTTCCAGGCCAAATCAAGGATTTTGGTCTTCTTGCTATATATAGTAATATATGAATCGACCATCCATTCCCCCCATGAGTTGCATAGTATTATAAGTAGGAAGCGCACCGATCACTAATTGAATATGAGTCAATCTGCCAGTAAAGCTCAAGTTATTTACCTTCCAACCAGAGAATCGTTCTGGGCATCTAAAAAACATACATTAAATCGAAGCTCTGGCTATCATATTGCTTGTCAACTTCTTGGAAAATAAAGAGAAAGTAAAAGATGGAGAATAGAAGAAGAAAAAAGACATCTCAGAAAGTAAAAGATGGAGAATAGAAGAAAGAAAAAAGACATCTCATGACATAAATACCATTGGCAAAATGGAGAATGAGAAAAATTAGAACGGAGTAATTCTGCAAAGTGCATATGAGATAGAGGTGCATCTTGGGCCAGATGGCCCACTAATAGGACCTAAAAAATTTGGGTTGGGTTCAACCAAGCCCATACGGAGGCTGAAACTGACCCTACTCGCATGATATACATATCGAGTTGGGTTCCTCATACAAAATTCTAACATGACTGTAGAAGCATAGAAAATCTAGATCCATGTGTCCAATAAACATGCGTCCCAAGAATGACTCAGAAGGAATCAGACCGCAGAACGACTATGTGGTCAAGAAAAAGTAGCTACCATACGCCAACAGTAATCAAAGGCCATGCGCCACAGTGATCAAGCACCCGACGCCATAATGATCCAGTGACATATGCCACTAAGTAACTAGTGTTTCCATGTGCCAGCAGTGCCATACGCCACTAAGTAACTAGTGTCTGCATGCTCCATCAGTGCCATACGCCACTATTTAACTAATGTTCGCATGCGCCAGCAGTGTCATGCGCTATTATACCCTCAATCATCCCTGCACTCCAATACTAGCCACATAAAGGCCTGACACCAAGATTACGTCTGACACAGAATCCTAATAAAAAGGACTTTCTAAATGCCTCAAAAGACGTAAGCACGCTAAATGACAGAACCTCACGTCATCATAAACTTTACTCCTGATAGACGTCCAGAGCCACGTGTACGAGGCCCATGTGTTCCAGACTCAATGCAGTCCATGTATTTCTGGCCCCTTGTATTCCAGATTCCATGCGGTCCATGCGTCTCTGGCTCCATGCGTTCCAGACTCCATGCATTTCATGCGTCCAACATGGTAGGATTTCCTAAGATAAAATATTTTTGTTGTGACTGAAGTGATTCTCTCCAACTAAATATGAGCTACATGTCAAGCTGACCAAGTCACGCAAACAAAAGATGAGAACCGTCCAGATCTTCAGTAACAACAAATCGCAACAAATGTCTATATGGCAGCTCGACCTGGACTTAACTATATCATGTTAAGTATGTACACATGGCAGCCTGCCCATAACATGCGCCTACAGTTGCAACCATATTCTGTTGAAGGAGCCCACTACGGCCACCAAACAGAATCATACGCGGCACCTATAGGCCACCAATATTATGGCTATAAATGGGAGCAACTTGGACGTTCCAAGGGCTGGTTTTTCTGCTTTAGAGTCCATACCCCCCTCCAAGCAAGCTACGTACATACACACAAGCTCAGGAGAGATAAGAGAGAAGAAAGCATCCTCATTCTCTCGTCAGACCATCAACAAAGTAAAAGTGTCGCTATAGTACTCGATCTCCATCGTCATATTACCCATATCAAAAATATTGTACTTATATTGTTTGTCTATGATTTCTTTATACTTTTTGTTTGTTATTAAATAAAAGTTTTCCAAACTCACTTCAATGACAAACAAGGTGGCGGCTCTGTTGGGGACTTCCTTCTCCTCTGATGAGAAGGTCGTGACACAGTCCGACGCGTCGAAGCTGGGTTTGACCCAAAGGATGTTGGTTGTATGCTTCGACCAACAAGCCTTTGAGAAAATGCTCTCTGAGGGCGGCGTTTCGCCGAGGCTGGCAAAGCCTAAGAAGACCCACAGTACATTGGTTGCAAAGGTCATTGTGCCTTACCCAACTAAGAAGCATGCGCTCTCTGTCTCTTTTCCTACCACAGGGGACGCACATCATGCGTCCACACGAGCTGGCGACTTTTATGCGACAGTTTCCTCTAACAAGGAAGGTTCTCAGCACTTGAGCTCTGGCAGAAGAAAATACTACGATGTCAGGAGTTTGAGCGCTAAGACATGTTCTATGCGGCCACGTCAAAATTTGCATAAGGAGGACTATGCGACACCTGCCGACATCCGCATGCAGCCAGGACAACAACAGAAGTTTCGTCTTCTATTGAATCTCACACAACACTGACTTCATACGCCACGCTGAGAAATACGAAGATGTAAACTTGGACTCTTCATATTACGCACTGGCGCGTGCTAGGACGAAGAAGTCTAGGAAAATATGAGATCGCCAAGGTCAAACAATTATTCATTAGACCGACCGTCAATAGGCATCGCTAACTTGAATGCGTTCCCCTGGCGAAAAGTTATACAGGACCGACCCATGCGTCCAGCCCTTAGTGGCAATTGGACAGGGTCAGTTTAAAGAGTCTTCAATTAGCAACCTAGGGAAAATTCTTGTACGAAGCCCAGGTCAGGGAGCAAAGTCAACACCTACGTACCCATGTGCTCGGTCTACCCGGGCTCAAAAGAAGGGTGCAAAGGTGAATCAGCCCTCTCTTGACTTGTGCAATGTAATCAATCACGAGCACAAAGCAAAGGAGTCAACTAAGACATATGAAGAGTCCTCCCCAGGGTATCACTGTGCCAACATTATCATCAACTATTGCTGTAATAAAGTAGCAATACCCACAAGCAGGCAGTCGGCATTCCAACGACTACAACCAAAGGCACCCAACCGGCTGCAATCCGGATAACATGAGCAAGCATTAGAGGCAGAGGAGCTACCCCCCGCCTCATGTTATTATGCTAGGAAGGGCCCCTCCATGAGGGGAGTTCAGAAGTCCAACACCTCCAGTATATCGCTCTAAGCTAGCGAGTCAAGAAGACATGTCCTAGGAGGATATGCAGCAGAACCCGCAGAAGGTATTTTCCTAGGCACCCGCTCAAAGAGAAATACGTCAGCCACTGGGGGTAATTCTTTCTTAGGACCCCAAGTGGCTACGAAAACTGGGGGTTGTAATCCCCCGGACCTCTATGACAATCCGGCATTCCGAGAAGACGATGATTCCCAAGGAGCAGATGTTGAGATCCTTGGGGGTAGCCACTTACGTTAAGAGGACGCAGCTTCCTACGCTGGGGGTAGTATTCTCTTTGAATTCGAAGATGATGCGACACTACCAACTTTTTTGGATGACTATTTACGTGAAGAGTTTGAGGCAGAAAGTGCGACGTCCACCGTCCCATCTATTTTTTCCCACGTGAGAACATCATACATGGCAGGGGACAATCATGAGGGTCCCAACGATCGATAGCGTCTCGAAACCCTCGAGGCCATGATGCAAACCATGAGCATGTTAATGTAGGCCTTGACCCATACAATGTTGTAGATCAAAAAAATATAGCCTCACAACCAGCAAGGGCCTCTGGTCAAGCAAGCTTGGACCCCGGGACCAATGGGGATTCAAATGCAACCGTTCCACCTGCTGGCGGTAATCATACCCTGCCTGGATCACCTGCTCCTTTTGCAGTCGATGAAGCCTGGTAAGTAATACGGGAGGTGCGAGAACTCTATGCCCGCCTAGACTTAATGGAAAATCAGGACTCATTACGTGAGCTCAGGATCCGACAACCGTATTCCATCGAGTGGAGAGATGTAGCATACCAGCCCAAGTACAAGCCCTTTAACTTAACTTCGTTTGATGGAAAGACATCTTCCCGCCAATTCTTAAGTTACTTTGATACGATAACTGGACATATGCCTCACAACGATCCCCTCTTAATAAAGCTCTTTGTCAGGAAATTGTCTAGGATAGTTTTCGATTGGTTCTGCGGCCTCCAGGATAACTGAATTTCGTCGTTTGACAATCTCAAAGGTCTTTTTCTTGCTCGGTTCTACTACGGGAAAAATGTCATGACGATGGTGCGCTCCCAATCACCGTATCCGATTTGCGTCCATTCTAGCCTCTAACAACAGACAAGTCCAACCAGAAAGAAACTCGCTTCGATAAACCGCTGCACAAAGATACCGCTCAGGGGCCAAAAAAGCCCTACAACTTCAAAATATTGGTACAACTGGCCAATACTCCAGTGAAGTTGTCACTATTCGAGCTTCTCGGACTCTCCAAAGACACTCAGGTTGCTCTGAGTGAGGCATTACAGAATGTCAATACCTATCTGGCGTAGGTCAAGCCATCAACTGAGGATCCTGCCATATGCCCCTACTGTAATAATGTAATAGAGGAGATTCCCAATATCACGTTCTCGCAACAAGACATGTTGCTAAAGAACAATCGATATGATCGTCCTCTGTATTATACATGGTACATTGGTGCCATCAAGGTGGACCGGATGCACATCGACCCTGGCTCGTCAATCAGCATCATCTCGCAGAGTCTGCTTCAGATATTGGGCATCCTGATACATCGCCTGGTAGTAACCAATACTGCCATCAGTGGCTTCAACGCAGGGAGGAGCTACCCTCTGGGAAAGATTTACTTGAAGTGTCAGATCAGCAATTTAAAAATAGAGGTCACTTGTTACGTCATAGACATAGATGTATCCTACAACGTTCTGTTGGGACGTCCGTGGATATACCAGTACATGATCGTACCGTCAACCTTGCACCAGTGCTTAAAATACATGGATGATCATGGCATCGTCAACACAAAATTTTCTGACGTGTATCCATTCAAAGGGGTTGAGGCATATTACTCTAACTCGATCCTCTACAAGCAAGTCCACCAAGATGAAGGTGACAATAATATCGAAGATGAAGCAGAGACTGGGATAACATTGGACGAGCCCTTGAGAGTCCATCTCAAAGAACGCACTCCCAAAATAGCCCCTCCCCTTATGGTGAAACTGTAACTTTATGATGTAATTTCTGAGATGAGGTATAATCCGGCACCTTTTATGCCTTCATAGACTGAGTCGACCGTTGAAGGAAGATCCGACACCCAAACCTCTTATCGTTTGTCTTCATAGACCGAGTCGACCGTTGAAGGAAGATCCGGCACCTACTACGACTTCAGAACCTCTAGTGGTAAAGCTACGTAGGAGACCTCCGAAGTCGTCGCTGGCACTGGGGGTAGATCTCGGGAAGGACGAACTGGAGGAGTACATAGCCCCTCATGCTAATGTTCCTCCTCTTAACGATATAATTCCTGGGGATAAGATACCATATTTTATGAATAAAGGGATATCTTTGAACTACTCGGATGTTGCATATCTCAGCACATTATATTCCATGGAGCACGGTCTAGGCTTTCACCTGCATACACAAGTGACTTCCACCTATGCAGTGAACCGAATTCTTCCTATTTAAAACTCCTACTTCATAGTTTTGGCAAGGAAGATGGGAGACAAACTCATCAACTTTGGCAGAGTAGAAAGTTTCCAATCCTCTGTCCCAGAAGAATTTCAGCCAGAACTCGATACCGGCAAAATGCCACTTTATTGGTACAGCTCTCAAACCAACCATCTCATCCAGAAGATGGGGTACGATCTGAAAACCACTAGAGGATTAAACTACGGCAAAGGTCGATGGCTGCTTCTGCGTCTGCAGGCTCCTGCAGGTAAGTCCGAGGATTACTACCATAAGACCAAGCATGGCTTAGGGTATGTCACGCCTCCAACGACCCCCGAAGGGTCGAATGAAGAAGATGAGTTACACTCTCACTCTTCATAATCTTCCTCTTGGGACTCCGATGTCAGTATCAGGGAGATGCTCAAATAAATATTGTCTGCCAATATGGTGTCAGCTAACCCTGAGGAAGACGACGAGGATCTACCTGAACTCTTTAAAGTAGAACCCTGGGCCTAATGCCTAGACGTACAATGGGAGATGCAGTTCAAGCAACGAGAACCTCCCACTGAGAACGAAGTCATACAAATCGATCTAGGCGACTAATCCTCCCCTAAACATATCTTCATCAGCAAAAGTCTGTCCGATGAGGATCGAGAATCCCTACTACAGCTAGTCAGGGAATACATCAATGTCTTTGCCTGGAGTTACGAAGACATGCCGGGACTGGAACCCCAAATCATTGTCCACAAACTCAACATCTGGCCGAATGCTAATTCGGTCAAGCAACAACAACGGTGGTTCCGGTTGGACATCATGAACGCTATCGAAGTTGAAGTCAATAAACTGATAGCTTGTAGCTTCATCCGTGAGGAACAACATCCGGATTGGGTGGCCAATATCGTGCCCATCGTAAAAAAGAACAAGAATATCCAAATTTGCATTGACTTTCGTGATCTGAATGCGGTATGCCGTAAGGACGAGTTTTCTCTTCCAATCACAGACATAATAATCGACAACACTTGTGGCTTCGAGCACATGTCCTTCATGGACGGATTCTCAGGCTACAATCAAATTAAGATATTTTCTGACGATGAGAAGATATATTATTCTGAACGTTGATAGGAGTGTACTATACACAGTCATGCCCTTTGGTCTGAAGAACGCATGTGCTATATACCAACGAGCTATGAGCACCATCTTCCATAAACATCTGTGCAAGACAGTGGAGTGTTACATTGTTAACATCGCTATCAAGAGTCGCTCTAAAGATGATCAGCTCCGAGACTTGAAGACTATGTTTAACCTGATACGTGCGTACTAGCTTAAGATAACTCCTACCAAATCCTTCATGGCTGTCTCTAGTGGCAAATTTTTGGGTTTTGTCATAACTTCAAAGGGTATCCACGTAGACCCTGATAAGACTAAAGCAATCCTTGAAATATACCCGCTGAAGAACCTCAGAGAACTTCGTGGCCTTCAAGAAAGACTGACATACATCATGAGGTTTATATCAAATCTCTCTGGACATTTTCAGCCGTTCACTCAGTTCATGAAGAAGTGAGTCTCTTTTGTCTGGAACGAAGAATGACAACGCGCCTTCGACGACATCAAGGAGTATCTCATGAACCCCCCAGTATAGGTGGCCCCCGTTGTGGGAAGACCCTTCTTGTTATATGTGCGGGTGATAGATCACTCCCTCAGATCTCTACTAGCCTAGAAATGTGATGAAGGTCACAAACATACCATCTACTATCTCAACAAAAAGATGGCCGACGCAGAGCACAGATACAACCCCGTTGAGAATAAATGCCTTGCTCTGGTCTTCGCCATTCATAAGACTCTGCATTACGTGGTAGGACAAACCATCCATGTGATCTCTATAGTTAATCCTCTCAGGTTCCTTATGACTAAACCCGGAGCGCTTAACTCTCGCTTAGCCACATGGGCAATATTGTTATCGTTGTACGATATGGTATTTGTCCCACTAAAGGCGGTCAAAGGCCAAGCATTGGCAGATTTCCTGGCAGTCCATCATGTATCAAAAATCTTAAAGCTCTACGAGGAGATCCCAGACGAAGTAGCAGAGTTAAACATGACCACAAGCGCATAAGTATTTTGGCGAATATTCTTCAACGGTACTTCAAGAATAGGGCCCAAAGGCGATATTGTCGATGGCGTCGGGATAGTACTAATTTTCCCACACAATCTGGTCACAAACCGCGCTTATTTTCTCATAGAGCCATGCTCCAACAATGTGGTAGAGTATAATGCCCTCGTCATTGGGCTCCAACTCACTAAATAAGTGGAAGTAGACTACCTGAAAGCCTACGGTGATTCCAAGCTGATAGTCAGTTAGGTCCGGGGTGAATAGGAGGTCCAGTACGAGGAATTGATTCCCTACCACCAAGTCATGCTTGGAATAATCTCCACCTTCGAGGGGTTCTTCATAGAGCACATCCATCGACTGCAAAACATCAAGGCTGATGCCCTGGCAGGCCTCGCTGCCTCCCTGACAGTTCCGTCAAAATCTATCAGCTTATCACAGTGGTCTGTCAAGAGCTGGTCTATCTAAAAAATAATTATTGTCTGTGTATGAGCTACTCAGAAGAGACAAACACTAACTTCTAAGACTGGAGGCTCCCATTCATCGACTACATGGTCTATAAAATTCTCCCTGAGAACCCAAAGAAAGCCAGTTCCATTAGAAGACTTTCTCTTCGGTTCTATTATGATACAGCTACCAAAATTTTATATCGTTGTTCCTACGATAGTCTTATGCTACGATGCCTATCGAATGCAGAAGCGAAGCAGGCTCTCCGCGAGGCTCACTATGGAGTTTGTGGTGGCCATCAGCCCGGACCCAAGCTACATGACTGTCTTTGGAGAATATGTTACTATTGGCCGACAATGGTAGCAGAGGTTGTTGACTAAACGAGAAAGTGCCAAGCGTGCCAAATTCAAATCCACGCAGACTTTATCCACCAGCCCTCAGAATTACTATACCCAACGGTAGCATCTTGGTCGTTTGAAGCATGGAGAATGGACATTATCGGACCAATTAGTCCACCTTCTTCTAAGGGACATCGGTTCATCTTGGTTATCACCAACTAGTTCTCTATATGGCGAAATCTGTTCAACTCACTGATGTCAAGACCTCAAACGTGATCAACTTTTTTAAGCATCACGTCATATATCGCTTCGGCTTTCCACGGAGGATCATCTACGATAATGGTCCAAAGTTTATAAGTTATGCTTTTTACCAGTTTTGTGACAAAAACTGAATCCAGAATGTATCCTCGACTACCTATAACCCAACAACAAATGGTCTGGCATAATCATTCAACAAGATCATCATAAAGCTACTCAACAAGTTTGTGTCATCCAATAAGGGCGATTGGAATGAGAAGCTAGGTGAATATCTTTGGGCCTATCGCAAAATGGTCCGGACACCTACTAGCAGCATGCTATTCTCCTTGATTTTCGAAAGCGAAGCAGTCCTCCCACTGGAGATCCAAATTCTGTCACTCCGAGTGGCTCTTTTTAACCGATTGACCATTGACGACAATCACCGTCGACGGCTATAAGAGTTGGAAGCACTCGACGAGAAGCGTCTCTTAACTAAACAATACGTTGAGTTGTACCAAGCACGCCGCTCAGGAGCCTTCAACAATTGAGTCAAGAAGAGGAGTTACCAAGTGGGTAACCTCGTCTTGACAGTAAAAAGGCCAATGATTATGATCCACAAGACAGCTGGTAAATTCTAACCTAAATAGGAGGTCCCGTTCATTATGAAGTCCGTGTTCTCCAACGGCACCTGCGGGCTCGCAAAATCTAATAACGACTTGCTCATGATGCCGATTAATGACAAGTTCCTCAAAAAGTACTATGTCTGAGCTAGACTTCTACTCCCTTTACTATTAGCTGGACAACCAAAATGTATAATATACATTCCCCGTTGTTCATCCCTAGCAAGTGTGTAAGAACAATATGTATAAAAGTTTGATAAAAGCTATTATCTGTATTCAGGAATCCTGAATACGCAATATACAGTGGATCCTCAAAAAGCTCCCCAATGGAGCCACCTTCAGGTCTATCCACACTTTTGGGTGTACCACCCATAATCAGTTCGCTTGAACATTAGTTCACATCAACGTCACCTCTGAACTACTGCCCTAACCGATTATCCCCAGCAGGGTTTGCCATGTCCTTCTTACCTCTGAGAAAATCTCTCTATATGACTATCGATTGTCATGTCCATAATATCTCTAATATCGATCGTCATCTAAACTTATCACCCGTACGTAATTATAAATATACCAGCAATGTTAAGTCCACAAAATATGTCACATCCATATCAACTCTGGCAGGGCTTGTCTCGAACTTATTACTTGCACTCAGGTGCGCCAGAAGTAATGAGGACATAAAATCTATCACGTCCATATCACCTCTGATAGGGTTTCATTTCGAACTTATTACTTGCACTCCAGTGCACAAGAAGTAATATGTCTACCAAAGATCTCCAGTGGAATGTTCTCAACAAAAGAAAATAGTTCATGTCCATATTACCTCTGTACTATGAGCTGCCCATTTTCCTATCCAAAGAAAACAGCCATGTCCATATTACCTCTGGCTCATTTTATTTTCCTTGTATACCAAGATTGTACCTAACCTCTCGGTGTGACTATCGTTTAGCTCACGTCCATGTTACCTCTGAGCTATCGTCCCCACATCCTCCCAAGTAGAGTTTGCCATGTCCATCTTACCTCTGAGCAAACCTCTCTATATGACTATTAATTGTCACGTCCATAATACCTTTGACATTGGTCGTCACCTAAACTTATCTCCCATACTTAACTCTAAGTATGCCAGCTGTGTTAAGTCCACGAAACCTATCATGTCCATATCACATCTGATAGGATTTTTGCTTTGAACTTATCACTTGCACCCAAGTGCGCAAAAGGTAATAGGTCCACCAAAGATCCCCCAATGGGATGTCCGTAATAAAATACGGTATTATACTACATCCATATTACCTCTAGCATAATACCCAAAGTCCACAACATACAATATGACAAATACAAAGAAAAAATTCTGGAAAAGGAGAGACTTTATTGATTAATATTCAAGATCATGAGTACATATGATAAAAATCTATTTTTAAGAGTTTTTTATTAGTATTCAAAGTCATGAGTATATATGATGGAAATCCATTTTTAAGGGTTTCCATGAAGTATCACTGACACGAACCTTTTCCATTAGAAGCGTCCCTCCGTGCTGTTGTTGCTACCAACACAAGTAGAGCTAACATCATATCTCAATGCTTTATGGATCATCCCTCCATAGTGCAAACCTCGGTATATGGAAAAGAATCCGTACTAATGGATAGCAAGATAGGAGAAAATCAGGAGCTCTACAGTCATGCGGGAAGACCGAAGACAGGAATGGCAATTAATTCAAATCTTGTCATTGACACTGCTAGCCCCCGGCCGCTAGCAAGTAGCATAAAGGGGAGAAATGCAGGTAGCACGCAATATAAACAGGGACAACTCCACGCATGACGCAGGATGTTCACCCTCATCTCCTGAATCATTTCTTGGCAAAAAATTGTCACGTAAGGTGGGCATTCTCTTCGAATGATGGGTTCTATGATATTCTTTCATGCTCCTTCATGGGCATCGCGAAGGATGGTAAAACCTACATAAAGATAACACATATCAGTCTTAATGAAGATTGCAAAAGTGTACAGTGGTCGCATGCCGCTTATAGGTCGCAACCACACGTAGGAGGGGATGTCTCGATGTAGCCAAGTCCACACGCATGAGCAAGAGGAGGTCTCACCCATGTGGCTAAGCTACAGATAGATATTGCGTTCATATTATAGATAAGTTCCCATCTATGCGACAAAGCCACATATAAACTATGCGCGTATGATTGCAGATGATTCCTCATCATTCAGCGAAGCTACATATAGGCTCTGCCTACATGCTGCTGATAAGTTCCTATCCATGCAACCAAGCCACGTATAGGCTCTGTTGCACATGTTGTAGATAATTGCTCATCTATGCGGCAAATTTTTTTTTTTTTGGGGGGGGGGGGCTGCGTGTGTTCTAGATGATTTCTTATCTACGCTGCGAGGTCGTATACTTATGTCTCTGTGTCCCTGCCATCATGACACACCCCTACCTCCAAAAAGAATGCCAACATCAGAAGGCCATGGATCGCCACTACTCTTGACAAACCCTTCGACAAAATAGACAGAAGCCCCCAGGATCTTTTTTCACAAAATAGGGGGAAGCCGAGAGATAAAAGTTCTCTCTCCTCCCTAGCCCACCTATTTATAGGCTCCTAGGGCGCGTAATAAGATCGAGACGATAAACCAGACAGTTATAAGGATGAACCTGATGCCTCAATTTGCGTGATCCTTATTTATCTACTCGAAAATTATCGTTGACTCAGAATCCCCAAGAAATCTCCTCGAAGATCGAGCAAAATCTCGGCTATTAATGATCTGACAGCTTGACGGAAGCGCCTATTCGCAACGTGCCTATGCGACATGTCACTCAGATGCGACCTAAGGTCTTCTCCTCCATGCTTATTTTTTAAAGTATTCCAAACTTATCAGTTTGAAAACTTTGAAGGGGGTCTTGTAGAAGTATAAAAAATCTAGATCCATGCGTCCAATAAACATATACCCCAAGAACGACTCAAAAGAAATCAGGCCGCAGAATGACTATGCGGTACATAAAAGCAGCTACCATGCGCCAACAATAATCAAAGACCATGCGCCGCAGTGATCAAGCCTCTGGCGCCATAATGATCTAGTGCCATACGTTATTAAGTTACTAGTATTCCTATACGCCAGCAGTACTAAGTGCCACTAAGTAACTAGTATCCGCATGTGCCAGCAGTTCCATGCGCCACTAAGTAACTAGTGTCAGCATGCGCCAGCAGTATCATGTGCCACTACTCCCTCAAGCGTCCATGTACCCCAATACTGGCCACATAAAGGCCTGACACCAAGATTATATCTGACACAGAATCATGACAAAAATAATTTTCTGAACGTCTCGAAAGACGCGAGCATGCTAAACGAAAGAACCTCACGTCAGCATAAACTTTACTCCTGATAGACGTACAACGCCATATGTACGAGGTTCCATGCGTTCTAGACTCCATGTGGCCTATGCGTCTCTGGTCCCATGTGTTCCAAACTCCATGAGTTCTATGCATCTTTGGCCCCAGACGTTCCAGACTCCATGCGTTCCATGCGTCTCAGACTCCATGCGTCCAACGTGGCAGGGTTCCCTGAGATAAAATATTTTTGTTACGACTGAAGTGATTCTCTCCAACTAAATACGGGCCACGTGTCAAGATGACCAAATTACGCAAATAAAAGACGAGAACTGCCCAGATCTTCAGCAATAACAAATCGCAACAAACGTCCATATGACAGATCGGCCTAAAATCAACTATATCCTATTATGGATGTACATGTGGTAGCATGCCCATAACATGTATCTACAGTTGCAACTGTATTCTGTTGAAGGAGCCCCCTGCGGCCATCAAACAGAAGCATATGCGGAACCTTTATCCCACCAACATGATGGCTATAAATAGGAGCAACTTGGACGTTCCAAGGGTCGGGTTTTCTGCTTCAGAGATCATACCCCTCTAGGCGAGCTACATACGTGCACATAAGCTCAGGAGAGAGAAGAGAGAAGAGAGCATCTACATTCCCTCGTCGGGCCGTCAACGGAGTAAAAGAGTCGCTACAGTATTCGATCTCCATCGTCATATTACCCAGATCAAAAATATTGTACTTAGATTTTCTTTTTAGGATTTCTTTATACTTTTCATTTGTTATTAAATGAAGGTATCCCAAACTTACTTCAATGGAAAACACTGACCCATCTTAATGTGAGTCAGAATTGGGTTTCCCTTAACTCAACCTAAGACGAGGACCGCTCCCGACTCGCTCCAAGAAAGCGGGTGAGGGGCATATTCTGGCGAAGTTAATCCCCCCACCCCTCATAGCCATATTTAGATATTTACGAAATATTTGACCCAAATATCCTCAATAGTTGTTTATGCTTGTCTCAAGGTATTTTGGTCATTTTGTACTAAAATGACCTACAAAATGACTAAGATATTCTTCCAACAACCATAAACAAATATACTATAATAGAATTTTGGCCACTTTAACCCTTCAAAATTTTATTTAATATGATTCATTTCAACCATTTTCATCACAACTCAAATCTTCTTCCTTTGTCACCCAACATAAAGCCTCTATGTCTAGTGTTGTACACTTCTACGACAATATTAGTCCACGATAGGTTCAATATTATGAAAAACAAACATTTTGTGTCGCAGGAACCACAACCCAATGGAGCACAAGGCCCTTGGGAGTGGAATATTATTAATCACAAAAAATATGATCGGTTTAGGTAGCTATGACCATGAGACGGTCGGTCTATTTTGTGTCTTAATCCTTACATAGGTAGTTACGATCATGAGAGGGTCATACTATAAAACCTAGAAAGTGAAATGACAAATAGACATACATACCTTTTAGATATGTAGTTTAAGTCCATGCAACCAAGAAAAATCTTTAAGTTCCCGTAGACTATAAATAGTCTAGAGGAAGAGGTAAGACAATATAATTTTTTATAGGTAATTGCATTTATCTCTATCACGAGTAAAACCAAAGAGTGAAAAGGGATGTGTACAATAGATAACATATTTGTACAAAAGTGCATGTGTTCCCTAAAATGTATAAATCTATAAAGAACTAAGTTTAAGTAGGGTCCATAAGAAAATGCATATTCATGTACGAATTTTTATTTCATACACCGTCGATAGAGTTCTTGAACTCCTTCGGTGGAGTTCTTGAAGTCCACCAACGGTTATTAATGGATGTCGCATGTAACTACACTGACAGTTAATATGGATGTCATGTGTCAATAGCTAGTACCATGAATATGAACATCATTGTTAATGGGATATATAACAACCATCTGAACCTGTCGATGGAGTCCAAAACTCCATAGGTAGTGTATGAAATATAAATTGATTCATCTAAATGGTACAATCTACCACCTAGAAATTAAGGTCCGACGAACCAAAGAAATAGGTAAAATTTGTTGAGTAGTAAATGTCTCTAAGAGTCCACAAGTAAATGTTCATACAATAGGGGCGAGTTTCAAACCTTAGGTTTCAACTCTAGATGTTATGAACATGGTACCAGTAAAGAAGAAAAATTACAAGACATAAGATTTAATGTAGTTTGGATCGGAGATTTTCTCCTACGTCCACAGTCGCACATAAGTTATTGTATTATTTCAAGAGAGTTGTAATTACAAAGCCATATTTATAACAAACATCATGGTGATCACTATCGTCTTTAAGCATATTTACCGAACTACCTCTACTAATGTATTTATCGAACTACCCTTGTACGGACATACATAAGTTAAAAAAAAAGTCTTGAGAACTACCGCTCCCAACCCCTACCTTTATACAATGAGGTGTTGCCCCATGCAACCCCACCAACTCAGCACCAAGGATTCATGAATTCGGGACTGGATGTATACCAGAGAATCTGATGAAAGTTCCACAATATTCAACTAAACTCTAGAGTGAATGGAAGGTTTTATTTTTGGAAAAATTGAAACAAACTACAAGCTAAATACCAAATCATATGATGTTAGGATCAGTAAATAGTATGATGGTAAAAATTAACTATAACCTAACTTATTTGATGTTAAGATCATAAGTGCTAGTGTCTTTAATTTACTAACCCTTGGCTCTTGAAGTGCCAAAATATGAAAGTAAATATATTATATATCAAAGAGTTACAAAAATTTAATCTGTCATGTTTGGTCCAAATTATTGGAAACGCGGTGTGATCCGAATCGGAGTTGGACCATGAGGTGCGATATGCTGAGAATGAAATGCGAAAACCGTTTTCCAAACCAGAGAGTACCTGCGAGAGAACCGAGCAAAACACACAAACCAAAGAACACCAAACATAAATTGCAGACACAAAATTTTTTTACATAGAAAACCCAGATATGAAAAACTACGGGACGATCGGAGTCCAATCCTGAAGAACCTCCACTACTGGAATAAAGAGATTACACCCTCTACAAGCTCCTCACCATCCAACACGGATTACCGTAACTCTTTGGAACAGAAAATAGATTACAACCATGAAGCAAAAAGATAATAAAAAATACTCCAAATTGATCACCTTCTCCGAAACGGCCTTCAATCCTTCTTTCTCCTCTCCAAAGTTGCAATGACACTCTTGCCACCTTTTTTTCTCTCTTATTTTTTTCTCTTGTTGTTATATATTGCATGATCCTTTATATAAATTCTTCTATGAATTAGGATTTTCATATAAAAATCTATATATGGAATCCAAAAATAGTTATAGAAATCTAATTACATTCAATCATATATTTAATGGAAATCAAATCATAAATTGACTTGTCATAAATTGGAAATCCAATTACATTCAATCTTCCTACTGTTAGGACGAGGTCACCCACTTGAATTATTCTCTGTTTTATCCGTTTGTTGAAGGCTCCAAAGAGACGCGCTTGATACAACTCTATGTGTTGTTGAGCTAAGAGTCGTTTCTCGTCGAGTGCTTACAACTCCTGTAACCGTTGGCAGTAGTTGTCGTCCATGGTTATTTGGTTGGAGAGAGCTACTCATGGTGAAGGGATTTGGATCTCCAGTGGGAGTACCTCCTCACTTCCGTACACTAAAGAGAATAGCGTGTTCCCAGTAGCTGTCCTGACTGTTATACGGTAGGCTCAGAGACATTCACCCAGCTTCTCCTTCCAGTCATGTTTGTTGGAAGACACGAATTTCTTGAGGAGCTTGATGATGGTTTTGTTGAACGCTTCCGCCAGACCATTTGCTGCAGG
Organism: Iris macrosiphon; assembly: GCA_036927795.1. NCBI lineage: Eukaryota > Viridiplantae > Streptophyta > Magnoliopsida > Asparagales > Iridaceae > Iris > Iris macrosiphon. The sequence goes on along the minus strand of JAYESA010000188.1, from coordinate 110,255 downwards.
GTTGTATGCCATGGAGGCTATTTTTTTGGATTCAGTTCTTATTACAAAAACGATAGAAGGCGTGACTTGCGAACTGTGGACCATTGTCGTGGACGATCCTATGCGGCAAGTCGAAGTGATATATGACATGATGCTTGATGAAGTTAATCACATTTTTTGTTTTGACTTCAGCGAGTGGAACAACTTTTGCCCATTTGGAGAAGTAGTCGGTGATCGCCAGGATGAACCGATATCCTTTTGATGAAGGCGGACTGATTGGCCCGATGATATCCATTCTCCATGCCTCAAATGGCCAAGATGCTACTGTTGGGTGTAAAAACTCAGATGGTTGGTGGATAAAGTTTGCATTGATTTGGCATGCTTGGTACTTCCTTGCGTAATCGACAGCATCTGCTACCATCGTCGGCCAATAGTAGCCCATTCTCCGAAGGCGATCCTGTAGCTTTGGACCGGGTTGATGCACCTCGCAGACGCCGTTGTGAGCTTAGTGGAGGGCTTGTTTTGCCTCTGCATTCGACATGCATCAGTGCAGAAGGCCGTCGTAGGACCGACGGTACAATATTTTGGTCTCCGTGTCGTAATAGAAACGGAGGGAGCATCTTCTAATTGAGATAGATTCCTTTGGGTTTTCAGGAAGAATTCTATAGACTGCATAGTCGATGAATGGAAGCCTCCAGTATTGAGCATCGGTATCGACCTCTGCTGCATAGATGAGACAAACATAGGTTACTTTTGGGATAGACCAGCTCTTGACTGATTATCGTGATTAACTGATAGGTGTTGTCTGAGACTGCCAAGGAAGCAGTGAGGCCGGCTAAAGCGTCTGCCTCAATATTTTGTAACCGAAGTACATGCTCAATAAAAAATACCTTGAAAGTCATGATGATACTATGTGCAGCTTGGAGGTAGGGGATTAAGTCTTCGTTTCAAACTTCATATACTTCCCGAACTTGATTGACGATAAGCTGAGAATCACCGTAGGATTCCAAATACTCTACTCTGGCTTGTTTGGCGTGCTGGAGTCCGATGATTAAGGCGTTGTACTCTGCCATATTATTGGAGCATGGCTCCGTGAGAGAGTATGCCCGATTGATGACGAGACCTTATTGGGAGATCAACACTATCCCGACCCAAGCGATGATGTTGCCCTTGGGCCTTGCTCTTAAAGCACCATCAAAGAACATTCGTCAAACTGCTTCATGTGACGCGACATTGGCGTCTGCCACTTCGCCTGAAATCTCTTCATAGAGCTTTGAGGTTTCTGACCCCAGGTGGGCTGTCAGAAATTTGGCCAATGCCTGACCCTTGACGGCCTTCTGTGGGATGAATACCCTATCATATGGAGATAATAGTATTGTCCAAGTAGCCAAACGAGAGCTGAGTGCCCCAGTTTTGGTTATGAGGAACCTGAGGGGTTGACTCGAGAGATTACATGAATGGTCTGTCCAGTCACGTAGTGTCAAGTTTTCTGGATGGCGAATATCAGCGCAAGGCACTCTTTCTCGACGGCAGTATATCTATGCTCTGGGCTGACCATCATCCGGCTGAGGTAGTATATGGCCTGCTCGTGACCTGAATCACTATTCTAGGCTAATATGGCACGAAGAGAGTGATCCATTGCACGTACGTAGAGCAGGAATAACTTTTTTATGACCGGGGCCACCAGCACAGGAGGGTTTGATAGGTATTCTTTGATGTTTTTGAACGCACATTGGCACTCTTCATTCCAAACAAAGGAGACACCTTTCTTCATGAGCTATGAGAATGACCGACAACGTCTAGAGATATTTGATATAAACTTCCTGATGAATGCCAACCTCCCTTGGAGGCCGCAGAGTTCCCGGAGGTTCCTTGGCGGATGTATCTCCAGGATGGCCTTGGTCTTATCGGGGTCTATGTGAATACCCCGGGAAGTGATGACGAAACCCAGAAATTTGCCGCTGGAGACTCCCAGGAAGAACTTGGTAGGGTTCATCTTGAGGCGGTGTGCGCGAATTAAGTCGAACACGGTCCTCAGATCTTGGAGGTGATCATCCTTGGAGCGACTCTTGACGGCGATATCATCAACATAGAATTCCACTGTCTTGCACAGATGTTCACGAAAAATAGTGCTCATTGCTCGCTGATATGTAGCACCTGCGTTCTTCAGGTCAAAAGACATGACCGTATAGCAGTATACACATATCGGGGTCCGAAATAACGTATATTTTTCATCATTGGGAAATATCTTAATTTGGTTGTAGCCTGAGAAGCCATCCATGAAGGACATGCGCTCAAAGCCACAAGTGATGTCAATCATTACGTCGGTGATTGAAAGAGAAAATTCGTCTTTGGGATATGCTGCATTCAGATCACGGAAGTCGATGCAGACTCGGATCTTTCCATTCTTCTTAACGACAGGCACGATATTGACTACCCAGTCGGGATGTTATTCCTCGTGAATGAAGCCACTGGCTATCAGCTTGTTGACTTCAACTTTGATGGATCCATCACGTCTGGCCGGAACCATCATTGTTGTTGCTTGACTGGCTTGGCGTCTGGCCGAATATTGAGTTTGTAGATCGCGATTTGGGGGTCCAGTCCTGGCATTCTTCGTAACTCCAGACAAAGACATTAATATATTCCGTGACGAGTTGTAATAGGGATTCCCGGTCTTCATCGGGCAGACTTTTGCTAACGAATATAGGCTTTGGGGAGATCTCGTCACCTAGATCGACTTGAATGACTTCGTCCTTGGTAGAAGGTTCTCTCTTCTCAAATCGTATCTCCCATTGTGAACCCAGGTGTTGGGCCCAAGGTTCTATCTCAAAGAGCTCGGGTGGATCCTCGTTGTCTTCCTCAAGGTCGGTAGACACCATATTGGAGGACAGTGTTTGTCTGACCATGTTTTTGATGCAGACGTCGGAGTCACATGATGACAATTCTGAAGAGTGCGAACGCTCTTCATCTTCTTTATCTGAGCCCTCAGGGTTGTAGGAGGCGTTACATATCATAATCCATGCTTAGTCTTATGATAGTAATCCTCGGACTTGCCAGTAGGAAGGAAAGTCGTAAAGGCGACCTTCGGCCTTTGTCGTAGTTTAATCCTTCAGTGACCTCCAGGTTATATCCCATCTTTTGATCGGATGTAGGGCTTGCAAGATGTACTGGTATAGTGGCATTCTGTCTACCTCGGATTTTGGTTCTACTTTTTTGGGGATGAAGGACTGGGGGCATTCCACTCTGCCGAAGATGATGATCTTATCTCCCTTCTTAATGGGTGTGACTAAAAAATAAGAATCCTGGCTGGAGCGAAACTGGTGCACGGTGCAGGTAGTGGTCACTTGTGTGTGCAGATGAAGGCCTAGACCGTGATCCAAGGAGTAGAGTGTACTTATATGTATACGCTCCGAGTAGTTCAAAGATAGTCCTTTATTGAGAAAATAAAGTATCTCTTTCGGCGGTATTACATCGTCAGGGGAATGGATGTTGATACTGGCGGATATATATTCCTCCAACTCATCATTCTCCTTAGCTACCCCCAGCGTAAGCGAATGCTTTGGTGGTTTTCTGCATAATTTTACCACCAAAGGTCTGAAATTCACAGCCGTAGTTGGGTCTTCCTTTGGTGGTCAACTCGGCCTGTGAAGGCGAACGACCATTAGTATTACGGGTGCAAATAGGGCATAATCTTTTTTGGTGGTCAATTCGGCCTGCGAAGGAGGACGACCATTGGTTTTGGCGACACTGAAGGTACCGGAGATTCAGACGCCTTCTCGCACGATTTGATGATGAGGGGTGCGACCGCATCGGGAGTGCGAGTATGTCACGCCCCAAACTCCCACAAGCTTAATCGTCCCCGCTGAACGTGAATCACCATGTTGCAGCGCTCCCGCAGGACAATCGTTCTCATCGGGACGTGATGTCGTACGAGCCTAGAGTTGCGCTCGCACAAGGCGATGTTGTCAAACATCAAAGTTATAATCGAAACGACCAAGTTGCAGCAAAAGTCAAGTATTGTGTGCCAAGTACACATCAGAGTATACGCAGCGAAGCTCTCGATAAGGTCCAATGAAAATGCCACAAAGGAGAATGCAACAAAGATGATGCAATACTCTTGCTCTTTCTCTAGCCCACAAAGGTACTTACCATTCATACATTATGTCTCATATATCCAAGCAGCGCCACTATACCTGCGTACCTGAAATAATGAGGCAGATTCTCAAAGGCTCCTCGGGTGCTGTTGTGGCCTCGACTTCATCGTCGGCCTTGTTGCCACCTTCATCTTGGCGAACTTTCTTGTAGAGGATCGAGTCGGAGTAGTAGATCTCGATACCCTTAAATGGATCGACGTCAACGAACTTTGTTTTGACAAAACCGTGTTCATCTACATATTTTAGACACTGGTGGAGGGTGGATGGAACGATCATGTGTTTATGTATCCACGGATGCCCCAACAAGATATTGTAGGACGTATCTACATTTATAACGTAGCAGGTGACCTCTGTTTTTAAGTCATCGATCTGGCATTTTAGGCAAATTTTGCCCAGAGGGTAGCTCCTCCCCTTGTTGAAGCCACTGATGGTGGTATTGGTAGCCGCCAGACGATGCATCGGGATCGCCAGGGTCCGAAGCAAACTTCTCGGGATGATGCTGATCGATGATCATGGATCAATATGCATTCGGTCCACCTTAATATCGCCAATATATCTTGTATAGTACAGGGGACGATCGTGCCTATTGTTCTTGAGCAACATGTTCTATTGCGAGAAGGTGATATTGGGTATAACATCCATGGCATTGTTGCAATATAGACAAGCAGTAGGATCTTCGGTTGGCGGCTTGACTTGCGCCAGGTAGATATCGACATTCTGTAGTGCCTCACTCAGGGCAGCCCGAGTGTCTTTAGAGAACCGCAAAAGCTCAAATAGTGACAATTTTGCCAGAGTGTGGACTAATTGTGCTAAGATGTCAGAATTATAGGGCATTTCCAGCCCTTGTGGTGCCTCCCTGCGCAATGGCTTATCAAAGTGCGCCTCTTTCTGTTTGGACTTGTCCACAGATGGGAACTGAGTGGCCCAGGACCAGTAGTGGTAGGTGCGACAACCGGGGGTATATCACCATACATCAGTTGGTATATTGTGCCTGACCTTGTTGTACATATTACCAGCTCTTCAGTCGAGGAGAAAACTGTGTAACATGTCTTAGACTTTCTGCCTTTGGATTTGGCGGTGGAGGATGCCGCCGACTGCGTCAAGTCTGGCACAAGGTCGGGATGGACCCACATGACCTCCCCACGTGGTGTGGCAAGAGGTATTAACCCGGTCGTCTGGTCTCGAGCTGGTAGAATGTTGAAAACTTCCATAGTCTTCTTAGGGACAAGGACTACTCCGTCTTGGGCTTCCGTCGGTAAAAAGTTGCCAAATTGGAGGGACACCATGTTGGCGGCGACCGTCACGTCATCGAAGTCCAAGAAAAGAGCCTTGGTGTCTATCAGACGTTGGATGTACCACTTCAGGGTATAGCATTCCTGCGTCGGGTGATGGACGTAGCGGTGGAAGTGACAATACTTTGGGTTGACTATCTCTGCCGGCTCAGGCTGACATTTGACATCGGGGAGCCATATTTTGCCTTCCTGTATTAGCATGTCAAAGATGGGTTTGACATCAGCATCTTCGAAAGAGTAAGTCTCCTTCGATTTTGGAGGCTCCTCCAGCTTTTGCTCAGGCTTCTTGGTCAAGCTAGCTACCATAGCCTTTTTTTCTATCGTGGCTGCTATTGTCACTATTTTTGTTGTTGTTGTTTTTGTTGTTGTTGTTGTTATTGTTGCTGCTGCTGCTGGAATGCTTGCTCTTTTCCTCATCAATAGGGATATGGATCCCCAAGTGTCGAGCGTCTTTGAGCTTCTTCTCGGCGTTGACAACACTTACAATGAACGTTGTCCAGTCTTTGAACTGACTCTCGCCAATCCAGAGGCTGATTGTCGGGAGAATGTTCTTCTGGCACATCTCTATTAGTGTGGCCACATGATTTCCAGGAGGCAACCTTAGCGCGGCCTGTCGGAACCGCTCGATGTAGTTTTGCGTTAATTCTTTTTCACCCTGGGCGATGTCCATCAGAGAAGACATCGTCATATCATTTCCTGCCTCATAGAATTTGTTAAGGAAGAGATGCTTGAGGTCATTGAATGATGATATGCAATTATCTTCGAGACTGCAGAACCAATCAAAATTTATCACCGCCAATGATCCGACGAAGAGCCTGGTAAGGATAGCGTCGCTGCGGGGTAAGTGTCCCGTGGTGATCTCGAAGTAGCTCATGAAGCGGCGAGGGGAGGACTTTTCGTCAAACATGTTAATGTTGAAGGGCTTGTATTTGGGTGGGTTTTATGCCTCCACTCTATCGAGTATGGTTGCTGCATCCTAAGATCACGGAGTGAGTCCCGATTGCTCATGGAGTCTAGGCGAGCCCAAAGTTTTCGGACCTTTCTCCTTGCTTCCTTAGCTTCATCTCCTGCCGGAGGCACCGACGAGCCAGGTAGGAGAGGATCACCATCCATGGGTGGAGCGGTCATATTTGAATCCCCGTTGGTCCGGGGGTCCAGGTTTGCTTGCTCAGAGGCTCTTGCTATCTGAGAGGCCATGTTTGCCTTGATCTCCAGCATTGTTTGGGTCAAGTGTAAAACCCCTAATTATGAAAACCGTATTAATTTTTTCATTAATTATTTAATTTATTTATAGTAGTTATGAGCTAAATAGAGGAAATAGATTTTATTTAATCTTTATTGAGGTTTGTGCATTTAGAGAAAATTTGGAGCCATTATAAATTTTTCCTAATTTATTCCATGTAGGAGACACTTTGGACTATTGCTAGCTTAATGGTACAAATATAATTCCTATTGGATCTCAACCCGAAACCCAAACCCTCTATCCTAAACCCACTACCCGTTTAACCCCTATCCGGACCCGTTAGAAGAAGAAAATATCAACAACAACAGTAGCAAAAACCAACTTTTCTTTCCCTTCTCCGCGCGTGTGAGCCCTCTCATTCCACCGCCTCATATATCTATTATTACTAAACTCTCCTCAACCGAAACCAAACAAAGAAAGAAGAAACAGCAGCAGCAGTAGTTTTTGAAACCACTAAATTATCCCACCGCCTCTTTATCTCTATATATATATTACAAACTCTCCAAAACCCTAATCCCACTTCTTACACCAAACTTAACACCGTATTGGACGCTTGCACTATACAGAACTTTTGCTTGGCAAGTATACCTTGCTATTGTACTATTACTTACATTCCATATGATGTATGGATATTTTATTTCTGCTTATTTAGTTCATTTATTTTAACTGCTATATAAATTACGCGTCCAAGGAAACTCGGGTGCAACGACGGTGTCGTCGTATTCTGTTTTTACTTATGTATTTGCATTGGACCTACTTTACGAGACCACCCCATTATTATGAGGCATTTTATGTTTCATAGGCCAGGACACTATTCTTATACGAGTGTGAGTCACATGTAGGACACAGACTTGCGTATTCGGCTGGCCACTGGTACGTATAGGTCGTGCGACGGATAGGGATAACTGCCGATAAAAACTTTGTATGCTAGTAGACCTGGCAGTTATTTAGAGGTGTTATCGTGTCATGGATGTGGCATGCTTAGAGCATGGGGTGGGGAGAACAATAAGTAAAGCGTTTGGGCTCCTTTGTACTTTTTTTCTGTGCGCCCGGATTCTCTATCGGAGAGACGGGTGGTGATGACCACTATATATTATATTATCAGGCGGCCTCTGTCGTTCAAAAGACGACATGCTTTGTAGGCCCCTAGATCTCCAAGAGAATCATGCCAATCCCATTTTTCGGCCAGATAGCCCACATGTTGGAAAGTTGTTCTCAAATTGCATTCACTTAGATGGTTAGGCGACCCATTGGATGTTTATTTTTCAGTACTTATTGGCATGTTATTATGTATCTTGTTACGTCCCTCTGAGGACATGGTCCCTTTCCAGATATATACGAGCAAGAGTATCCGCAGGAGTACGGACCTGGACCTGACGCTACTTACCAGACTGAGGAGGTCTTACCTTCGGAGTATCTGTGATTTTATTACCGCCGTTTAGAGATCCTTGTTGCTACTTCAGTATAGTCATTTTGTAGTGGATTTGTTTCCACCCGACTATCAGACTTGATACTCATCTTGGATATTCAGTTATTATTCATCTCTTTATTCCTACTTATTATTTGTGCTGTGGATGAGATATAGATTGTGTGTGACTTGTGGTGACAGTATATTACCACTGGTGGATTGAATATTCATGTACAGCGTACGTGTGTATATGGTTTCCATATATTGGAGTTCGTATACATACGGCTGGGCGTTTTACGTATTCCTAGTCCTACGTATTTTGGGACTGGGGCGTGACATGTTTTTGGTGGTGGCCCATGCAGGTCAAGAATATATTGTCTCGGTTACGTAACTGTACCGAACAAGCCTACGTATAGGAATAGAGTATAAGGATCTCATTCACACTTGACTAAAACCTTATTCTTTCTTTCGACCATCCTATATTTGGATAAACAAATTTTTACGCCAAAAATCATTTACCCTGTGACCAGACCCTTTACCCTTGTTGGCGTAAAAGCCAAATGACTGTGGTTGGAGTAAAAGGCCAAACTATGAAGGAGATTGCCTCCTTGACGCTGCGGTTATGACAACTGCTACCCACGTTCAATCTGCGTATGACACGTATCCCTTTATAAGATCATGACATGCAAGCCACGTTGGTAACTGCCCCTGCGTAAACTTGATGATTCATGAATAATAGAATAATAGATAACCAGCGTAGAGTAGCCTGATTGGCGTAAAATGCAAGGACGGTGAGATGAGCATATTAGTCACAGTCTTAGCTTTCCCAGTCATGACCACTTAGAACAAATCTCGTGCATTAAATGCAGAGATATGCCTCGAGCCCTGTACAAGAAACAGCTTTTGACGTGGCGTCTGATTTTGTCTTTTCTTGAGCGTAAAAACTCATTTTTGTCGATTTTGTCTTATCTTGAGCGTAAAAACTTATTTCTGTCCATGTAGAATATGCAGCATATTCAGAAGACTCCATTCTTCTTCCTTTTGAATGCGTAAAAAACGACTTGTATCAAACATGTCACTAAATGACAATCTGGGCCTCTGTGCAAAATTATCATCACAGCCGTCCTCTCGATCATCGTGCAGTACTTTTGTCAGATATCAGGTTCACTGATTTGTCTGACAAATTCATCCGAGGAATACAAAGAGTTCCTCGTACAACTTTACGCTGCATTAAAACGTATCTAGACTTTTACACAGGCAGACTTTACGCAGGAAGAATAGCAATCTTTTATGCGCAGACTTTTTACTCAGACTTTACGCAGGAAGTATAGCAATCTTTTACACGCAGACCTTTTATGCAGGCAGACTTTACGCAGACAGATTTTTACGCAGACTTTACACAGGCAGACTTTACGCAGCAACCCTTTACACAGACTTTACGCAGGCAGACTTTACGCAGAAAACTTTTTACGCGCAGACTTTACGCAGCAAATCTTTTACGCAGACTTTACGCAGCAGATCTTTTACGAGCAAATATTTTACGCGCAGACTTTTTACGCAGACGTTTATGCAGGCAACTCTGAAACCATGTTTTAGGCCGACAGTTTTGAATCTTTGTTTTACGCCAAACTACCTTGATTCTCTTCTTTACGCGGACAACTCTGAATCCCTACTTTACGCTTCGCTGCATTACGCGGACAATTCTGAAGCTCTACTTCACGCCAAAAAAAAAACTTCCTTGAATCTTTGTTTTATGCGGACAGCTTATCAACCTGTTTTACGCAAACAACCTTGAAGCCCTGTTTTACGCAAGGAGGGACTTCATGTATGTTGGGGGATTTTGACTGTAAAATACGTGGACAATTCCCCAGCATATTTCATGCTTCTATATTTTATTTAATGCGTGCATCCTGTTTGATTCTGTACTTTGTCTAATCATTGTGTACATCACCTGCAGAGAGATGGATATGCAGAATGGATGTACTGTCGCCGATGGCGACACAACTCCTGGAGTCAATGGTTAGACTCAAGGAGGGACCTCAACAATTCCTAGACTTCCAGGACCAGATGGACAGATTCACAATCCAGTTCCATCTGATCTTCCCGTTCCACCTAATGGGAATCTTCCAATCTCATCGACACCGCAGGATGGCCAGGCACAACTGTTCCAATTCTTCCAGACGATAATGCAGGAACAGCGACAACAGACTGCCATACTAGCTGCAGAGCAGAGGCAACAAGCAGTAGAACAGAGACAAGAGTTCCTAGCAGCACTTGAAAGGATGGCTGCAAAGACTACTATACCAGCTCAAGCATTAGCTCCAGTACCTCGAGCTAGAGTTGGTTCAGTAAATGACTTTATACAGATGGGTCCGAAGCCATACAAAGGCATTGAGAGCCCAGAGGAAACTACCAACTGGATCACTCACACTCGAAAGTTATTAGAGGCATCGCAGCTACCTACAGACCTATGGATGACAGGTGTAAGAACGCTTCTAGATGGTAATGCTCATCACTGGTGGGAATCCATGGAGCGTCAGTTGGGTATATACCAGACTTGGGAGCAGTTCTTGGAGTACTTTGAAAGGAAGTACTTCCCGGACACCGTCAGAGATGCATTGTACGATCAGTTTCTCCACCTGGAGCAGGGGAACAGAACAGTGGACGAGTATGATGCCGAGTTTAGTCACCTTAGTAAATATGGCGTTGCCCTAATACTAGATGACTTGGCTAAGGCTAAGAGATTTCACCGCGGACTGACTCAGGAGCTCCAACACTACACTAGCTCCCAGTCCCGAATCTCTTATACCGAATTACTGACAGACATCAGCAGAGGAAAAGGAGGTCAGCTGAGGACACAACAAGGACCGGCAAGGACACAACAAGGAGGACCTATTAGACGTCATTTAGCTCGGCAACAATAGTACCAACACAGAGCAGGACCGTACCAGATTCCAGAAAAGCACCAATGTAATTATTGTGGGAGACACGGGCACATGTCAAGAGACTGCCGGACCCGTTTAGGACAGTGTATGAGATGTGGTTCCGGACAGCACTTGGCGAGAGACTGCCCAATGCAGCAGACACTTCCATCGTCAGTACAGAGGCTAGCGCTTCCAGCACCAAAGCCAGCTCAACATATGACTAGACCAGGAGCACCTCGACCTCCAGCAGCAGGAGGATTTCAGCGAGGACCACCACTACCTGCACAGGAGGATCAATTCATGAGGGCCAGACAAGGACAACCCCAGAAGAATGGACAAGCTTTTGCAATGGAAGTGGATGACATGGATCAGGAGATTGATGTCATAGTAGGTATCACTCTTGCTTTTACTTTTTCTGCTATGATATTGTTTGATACGGGAGCCACCCACTCATTAATATCATCTAGTTTTATTACCAAACATAATATTGCCCCTACACCTTTACCTAGTTGTATTAGAATTCTCACCGGAGGAGGAGTTGTACCTGTTAGTAGAATTTGTAGATCATGTCCTATAGTGATATGTGGCAGAGAGATGAACGCCCGACTCTTAGTCCTTCCTATGCCAACTTTTGATAGTGTGCTTGGAATGGACTGGCTAAGCAAGTACCACGCTTTCTTCAATTATTTTGGAGGAAGCATTCTTTTCAAAGTACCAGACCAGCCTGAACTTGAGTTTGCACGAGGATCCACATAAATCCTTGATGGTATGCAGCTCACAATGAACGATGTCGTCTATCATCCCATTATTTCAGAATTCTAAGACATCTTTCTAGAAGAATTGCCAGGCCTACCCCCAGATAGAGACGTAGAATTCTTAATTGAATTGACACCGGGAGCAGCACCCATAGCATCACATGTTTATAGACTGGCAAATAAGGAGATGGATGAACTAAAGACACAGTTAAAAGAACTAGAAGAGAAAGGTTTCATCCGACCAAGTGCATCACCCTGGGGAGCACCAGTATTGTTTGTACCAAAGAAGGATGGGTCAGTGCGTATGTGCATTGACTATAGAGCCTTGAATGCAGTGACAGTGAAGAATAAATATCCACTGCCATGCATTGATGACCTATTTGATCAACTTAGTGGAGCCAATATGTTTTCGAAGATAGATTTGAGATCGGGATATCACCAGGTGAAAGTACGGAAGGAGGACATCCCGAAGACCCCATTTCGGACAAGATATGGGCACTACGAGTTTCTGGTCATACCATTTGGATTGACCAATGCTCCAGCTATCTTTATGGACTTAATAAATCGAGTCTTCCACTAGTATTTGGACCAGTTCGTGGTCGTCTTCATAGATGATATACTTGTCTATTCAAAGAGCCACGAGGAGCACGAGAAGCACCTGCGGATTGTTCTAGAAACCTTGAGGAGAGAGCAGTTATATGCAAAGCTCAGTAAATGTGAGTTCTTCTTGGACAGAGTCTCATTTCTTGGATATATTGTTACAGGAGATGGTATTTCTGTTGATCCAGAAAAGATCTCGGCAGTCGAGACATGGCCTGTTCCTAAATCAGCAGCAGAGGTAAGAAGTTTCCTTGGACTTGCGGGATATTATCGACGGTTCGTGGAGAGCTTCTCAAGGATAGCAACACCTATGACTCAGCTAACTTGGAAAGATCAAGAGTTCATATGGACCAACGAGTGTCAAGCCGCTTTCGAGGAGTTGAAGAAGCGACTGACTACAGCACCAGTATTGACTATTCCATCAGGATCAGGAGGCTATGTGATCTACAGTGATGCATCAGGGAAAGGCTTGGGATGCGTATTGATGCAGCATAGCAAGGTGATTGCATATGCATCTAGACAGTTACGAGTATATGAGAAGAATTATCCAACTCATGACTTGGAACTTGCAGCCGTTGTATTTGCTCTAAAGCTATGGAGACATTACTTATATGGGAAACGAGTAGAAATCTATACAGACCACAAAAGCCTCAAGTACATCTTCACGCAGAAGGAGTTAAATATGAGGCAACGTCGATGGCTCGAATTGATGAAAGATTTCGAGATAGAGCTACATTATCACCCAGGCAAGGCTAACGTTGTAGCAGACGCGTTAAGCCGGAAACCAATAGCTTACTTCTTAACATCACAGAGAGAATTATTGGAGGACTTGCAAGAGCTTGGCATTGAAGTGATATTACCCGGAGCAAATGGGACATTAGCCAACTTGCAAGTACAATCATCATTAGTAGAGAGAATTAAGGCAGCATTGCCTACCGACGCCAGATTCAGAAGATTAAAGGAAAGGACAGAGGCCGAAGAGCAGACAGGACTACGCATTCATAATGACGGGACATTACAATGTGGTTATCGTCTACATATTACCAATGGAGAGATTCGACAGGAGCTGATGACAGAAGCTCATAATTCGATATATTATATTCATCCTGGAGGCACCAAGATGTATCGTGATTTACGACAGCACTTTTGGTGGCATGGAATGAAAAGAGAGATAGCTCGCTTTGTAGCTAAATATTTGGTATGTCAGCAAGTAAAGGTGGAGCACCAGAGAACAACAGGGTTATTGCAACCACTCTCGATTCTAGAATGGAAGTGGGATCATATCACTATGGACTTCGTAATGGGCTTTCCCAAGAGTCCAAGTGGCAAAGATGCAGTATGGATAATAGTAGGTAGACTCACCAAGTCAGCCCATTTGTTGCCTTTTAGAGTTGGCCAATCTACAGAAGCTTTGGCTGACTTATATATGAGGCAGATCGTGAGATTGCATGGCGTACCAGTCAGCATTGTATCAGACAAGGATTCGTGCTTTATATCGCACTTTTGGAGGAGCATGCAAGAGAGTCTTGGAACTCGTCTGAAGTTCAGTACATCTTATCACCCGCAGACAGATGGGCAGTCAGAGCATACTATTCAGACATTGGAAGATATATTGAGGGCTTGTATGTTAAACTTTGGAGGATCATGGGAGGACCACCTACACCTTGTGGAGTTTTCTTACAACAATAGCTATCAAGCGAGCATTCAGATGGCTCCGTTTGAAGTATTGTATGGAAGGAAGTGTAGGTCTCCTGTGTGTTGGAGTAACGTGGAAGAACGTCAGATTCTGGGACCAGAGTTAGTGGTCAACACCGTTGAGACAGTTAAAAAGATACAAGGACACTTACGAGCAGCGCAAGACAGGCAGAAACAATGTGTAGACCTTCATCGTCGTCCCTTGGAATTTAAAGAGGGCGATCATGTCTTCTTGAGGATATCACCTACCAGAGGCACCATTCGATTCGGAGGGCACGGCAAGTTGAGTCCAAGGTATATTGGACTATTTGACGTACTAGAGAGAGTGGGAGAAGTGGCATATCGACTTGCGCTACCACCTTCACTTGAGGGAGTACATGACGTATTCCATATGTCGCAGTTCAGGCGATATGTGGCAGACAACAGTCATATTCTCGACCATTCGGAGATCACCATTGGGCCGAGCTTGTTATACCAAGAGCAACCCGTGGGAATCCTTAATCATCGAGAGAAAGTATTGAGGAACCAGTCTATTCCCTTGGTCCGCGTGGCATGGAAGCATGGCGCGCCAGGAGAATCTACTTGGGAGCGCGAGGACGACATGCGCAAAAGTTTTTCGAACCTATTCGCAGACCAAGGTATAAATTTACTTTGTTAATTTATATCTTATACCATCCTTGACTTTCTACCATGGCTTAGTTTTAATTCGAGGACAAAATTTTTATAAGTTGGGTAGAATGTAAAACCCCTAATTCTGAAAACTGTATTAATTTTTTCATTAATTATTTAATTTATTTATAGTAGTTATGAGCTAAATAGAGGAAATAAATTTTATTTAATCTTTATTGAGGTTTGTGCATTTAGAGAAATTATGGAGCCATTATAAATTTTTTCTAATTTATTCCATGTAGGAGACACTTTGGACTGTTGCTAGCTTAATGGTATGCACAAATATAATTCCTATTGGATCTCAACCCGAAACCCAAACCCTCTATCATAAACCCACTACCCGTTTAACCCCTACCTGGACCCGTTAGGAGAAGAAAATATCAACAGCAGCAGTAGCAAAAACCAACTTTTTTTTCCCTTCTCCGCGCGTGTGAGCCCTCTCATTCCACCGCCTCTTACATCTATTGTTACTAAACTCTCCTCAACCGAAACCAAACAAAGAAAGAAAAAACAGCAGCAACAGTAGTTTTTGAAACCACTGAATTACCCCACCGCCTCTTTATCTCTATATATATATATATTACAAACTCTCCAAAACCCTAATCCCATTTCTTACACCAAACTTAACACCGTATTGGACGCTTGCACTATACAGAACTTTTGCTCGTCAAGTATACCTTGCCATTGTACTATTACTTACATTCCATATGATGCATGCATATTTTATTTCTGCTTATTTAGTTTATTTATTTTAACTGCTATATAAATTGCACGTCCAAGGAAACTTGGGTGCAACGACGGTGTCGTCGTATTCTGTTTTTACTTATGTATTTACATTGGACCTACTTTACGAGACCACCCCATTATTATGAGGCATTTTATGTTTCATAGGCCAGGACACTATTCTTACATGAGTGTGAGTCACATGTAGGACACAGACTTGCGTATTCGGCTGGCCACTGGTACGTATAG
Organism: Iris macrosiphon; assembly: GCA_036927795.1. Taxonomy (NCBI): domain Eukaryota; kingdom Viridiplantae; phylum Streptophyta; class Magnoliopsida; order Asparagales; family Iridaceae; genus Iris; species Iris macrosiphon. The sequence goes on along the minus strand of JAYESA010000188.1, from coordinate 94,564 downwards.
GTCATGCGACGGATAGGGATAACTGCCGATAGAAACTTTGTATGCTAGTAGACCTGGCAGTTATTTAGAGGTATTATCGTATCATGGATGTGGCATGCTTAGAGCATGGGGTGGGGAGAACAATAAGTAAAGCGTTTGGGCTCCTTTGCACTTTTCTCTTGTGCGCCCGGATTCTCCGCCGGAGAGACGGGTGGTGATAACCACTATATATTATATTATCAGGCGGCCTCTGTCGTTCAAAAGATGACATGCTTTGTAGGTCCCTGAATCTCCAAGAGAACCATGCCAATCCCATTTTTTGGCTAGATAGCCCACGTGTTGGAAAGTTGTTCTCAAATTGCATTCACTTAGATGGTTAAGCGACCCATTGGATGTTTATTTTTCAGTACTTATTGGCATGTTATTATGTATCTTGTTACGTCCCTCTGAGGACCTAGTCCCTTTCCAAATATAGACGAGCAAGAGTATCCGCAGGAGTACGGACCTGGACCTGACGCTACTTACCAGACTGAGGAGGTCTTACCTTCGAAGTATCTGTGATTTTATTACCTCCGTTTAGAGATCCTTGTTGCTACTTCAGTATAGTCGTTTTGTAGTGGATTTGTTTCCACCCGACTATTAGACTTGATACTCATCTTGGATATTCAGTTATTATTTACCTCTTTATTCCTACTTATTATTTGTGCTGTGGATGAGATATAGATTATGTGTGACTTGTGGTGATAGTATATTACCACTGGTGGATTGAATATTCATGTACAGCGTACGTGTGTATATGGTTTCAATATATTGGAGTTCGTATACATACGGCTGGGCGTGTTACGTATTCCTAGTCCTACGTATTTTGGGACTGGGGCGTGACATCAAGGCTTGCATTTATGCACTCATTGTATGCATCATGGCTTCGAGCATCTCGAGGCAATACCGGTCACTAGGGCCTTTATGGTCATCTCCAGCCATCTACACCGTCCTCACACGGGAAAAAATAGAGGGGCAGTACCGTGCTCCCTATTTTATACCCTTATAGTGAGTAGTCTTCAAGGAGGGCGAGAGTCGTTGTGTCTTCCTCGGATTCGGAGGGATACTACCCCCAGCGTAGAAGATTATGTCGTCTTAGTGGGAGTAGCTACCCTCCGGGACCTCGGAGTCCATTCCTTGAGAATCGTTCTCCTCGGAATGCCGGGTTATCGTGTATGTTCAGGAGGACACTACCCCCAACTTGGGACACCCCCAGAGATTCTGAGGAAGAACTACCCCTAGGGGATGACAACTTCTTCCTTGAGCGGGTTCCTTGGAAGACGCCTTCCTCAGGTGCCATTGTCAGCCCTCGAGGTAATCGCCTTTGCGATGCAGTGGTAGAGAGTGCCGGACTGGAGGTGTTTGACTTCTTTCTTCCCTTGGTGGCAGAAAACTTTTCAGTTGAGTAGTATGAGGCGAAGGGCAACTCCTCCTCCTCTGATACTTGAACCTGATATCCTGGTTTTCGTCAGGTAGGTGCTTTCCGGTACAGTCGCTGGAAGGCCGACTGTCTGTCTGTGAGTACTGCTACTTTATTGCAGCAGCAGTTGATAATTATATTGGCGCAGCCGTACCTCAGAGAGGGCACGTCGTACGCTATAATTGTTTTCCTTGCTTTGCGTTTGTGAGTAATCACGTCACGCAAATCGTGCGAAGGGAGTTTTACCTTTGCATCCTCTTTGTGAGTCTGGGTATCCCGGGCACACGGATGTGCAGGTGCTGTGTTTGCTTCCTAGCTTGGAGTTCGTACACTAACTTTCTCCGAGGTACTAATGGAAGACTTTTGAGACTGGCCCTATCCATTGGTGCCTGTGGGCTGGGCGCAAGGGTCGGTCTTGTATAACTGTCGGTCAGAGGCTCACGTAATAACTAGCGATACATGTTGGCGTCGGTCGGATGAGCAGTTGCTTGAGCTTGACGAGCTCGTACTGTCCTGGATTTCTTTAACTTAGCTATTGCATGCGCATAGTATGAAGAGTCCAGCTTTGGGTTTTCACCATTCTCAGCGGGTCGTATATGATCTGCGCCGTATGAGATACGGTCAAAAACAGAGGTTCTGTTGCTATTGGGGCCGGATGCGACCTGCTGTCTGCAATTGTGAGTTGATGCCGCATGGGCAGTCTTATGCGGCCTCCTCCTTGACCGTATAGAAGCTGCCTCAGCACTAGGACGTCTAGCATCATAGTATTTTCCTCTGCCAAAGTCTGGGTGCTGAACAGTCTCTGCGTCAGCCCGGGATGACGCATAAATGTGGACGTTATGGGTATTCGTCCGACGACTGTCATGGACAACAAAGTGAGAGGCTGAAAGCGTCTGCTCCACAGCTGGGTGGGGCACAGCGGCCTTGGCCACCCACGTTCTGTGGGTCTTCGAGTGGGGAGCACCCTTTTGGTTGGAAGAGGCTACCACATAGACAGTGGCCATATGATGTACGGTCCATGCGGTTGGGAGAGAGACGAGGAGCGCATGCTCCGTAGTTGGGTGAGGCGCATAGGCCTTTGCTACCCACGTTCTGCGGGTCTTCTTGGGCTTTACTTGCCTCGGAAAAGGACTCGTGCTGTCCCCGGAGAGCATGTTCTTGAACACTTGTTGGTCGAAGCGGACCACCAGCATCTTTTGTATCGAGCCAAGCTTGGCCGCATTGGACTGCGTCACCAACTTCCCAACAGAGGAGAATGATGTCCCCAGTAGAGTCGCCACCGTGTTTGCCATTTAATATCAAAACAAGAATCGGAAAAACTAGATTTGATTAACAAACTGAGAGAGTACAAAGAAGAGTCCTATGAGACAATATAAGTACAAAATTTATTTTCTGGGGGGTGACGATGGAGGGTTTGGAGTGTAGGAACTCTCTTTACTCCGTGGATGATCCGATGCAGAAGCTCTTCTCTCTCCCTTGAGTATTGATTCGCAGACCTCCTTTGTATGAGGGTAGTACCATGTTATTTATAGTTGTTTCATGACTGCATCCTATGGGTGCCGCATGCGTCCTTGTTTGATGACCACATAGGGTTCTCTCAACAGAATGCGGTTGCAATTATGGCCGCATGTCACGGTGAAGCTGCATGTGAGCTTGGTTAGGATTTACTATTGATGAGATCTCGGGGTCGTTTCAACCCATTGTATGCTTGACTTGGTCGTTTAGACGTGTAGCCCGTATCAACTGTACGAAGATCTCTTTATTTGTAACGAAATGATCTTGTTAGCTGGAACGCATTGGGCCAGATATGCATGGACCACACGAAGTCTGGGATACATTGGGCTAGAGACGCATAGAACGCATGGAGTCTGAGACGCATTTGGGCCAGAGACACATGGAATGCATGGAGTTTGGGACGTATTGGGCCAAAGGCGCATGAAACACATGGAGTCTGGGATGCATTGGGCCAGAGATGCATGGGTTTTTGTCATCTTCTACATTCGTGGCATTTGAACAGCTGTATACTGCCAAAATTAATTATGACAAAACCGTCAGCCTGAATTCCAATCCCCGGTGCAAGATTCGAGACGGTCAGGATGGTTGTCTATTTTGTCAGAGTCATAAATGCTCTGATGTGACTATAGAGATGATGTGTCAAAGGGAGGCATGCGTCTCGAGACATCATGTATTGGAGGGTGTTATGCGTCCAACCCTGTTATGCGTCTCTTGCTTATTTATTGACTGTAAACTGGAGTGCATGGAGAGACTTTTCATGCTTCTACAGTAATGATGTGGCATTGTGCCTTTGTGTGTTGGGACCTCGAGTCACCAAGCAAAACATAGAAAGATATGGATAATTTGAGAACAAATATAGTTAATCAGTTGAGATGGGGCAAGTATCGTATGGTGGGGCGAGAAGGCGCGTTCCTCGTCATACCTATATTATCGAAGAATTGTATGGTCATGGACATCCTATGCACATGATTTGGTTTCCTCGAATGAGATATGCATCGAGGCACCAAGACCGTTCGACCTAGGAGAAAACATTGGTAACGTGCTTTGGAAGCAAGGATATTACGAACACACCAATGGGGCATGCTACCTCGGATGGACCGTGCAATCAAAATACTTGACAGTTCAAGACCACCAAGCGGGCTTGCAACTCAGTGCTAGATCGGGTCAAAATGCCTCAAAATAGTCTATTATGGCTTGGCTAGTGACCTTCATATAGATATAAATCGGTTTGATCATGTGCGCTTGTGTAGACGGCTAGTACCCACCTTGCCTCGGGCAAGATTGTGCGCAACGATAGTGGTAGCGAGATTCAGATAGTGGCGTGGACAAATATGTTTCATATGTTTTGATTGTACGAGTAGGATATCACATGCTAGTGTATTTACTGCTTTTAATACTTATATACGGAACCTACTTTACTGCTTTCAATATATGCCTTGCCATAAAATCAATCTAGGTTAAACTAGCAAGACCACCTTGTAATAATTATATGCTTCACATGATTACTTAGTGTTGGTTTAGGCGAGTGGATTACCCCGCTCACCAGTACAACTGTGTACTAACCCACGTTTGTGGGCCTCTCTTTTAGGTACATAGGTGTGGTGGTTAACCTTGGATATATGAGACATGATGTAGGAACGGTAAGTACCTTTGTGGGCAAGAGAGAGCATGCGTGTTGTAAGTCTTCGTAGCATTTCTATTTGTACCCTTTGAGAGCTTCGCTTCGTATACTCTGATGTGTGCTTGTCGTAACAATGCTTGTCTTTTGCTGTAACATGGTCGTTTCGATGATAACCACGATGTTTGACGTCATTGTCTTGTGCAAGCGTAACTCTAGGCTCATACGATATCACGTCCTGATGAGAACGATTATCCTGTGGGAGCGCTGGCGTGGTAATTTCACGTCCAGCGAGGACGATCGAACTTGCAGGAGATTGGGGCGTGACTGTAGAAGCATGAAATATGCTGGGGAATTGTACGCGTATTATACAGTCAAACTTCCCAACATACATGAAGTCAGCGTAAAGCAGAGCCTCAGAGCAATGTGGCATAAAATATGGCTTCAAAGCAATACGTGTAAAACAGAACTTCAAGGCTGTATGGCGTAAAACATGACTTCAGAGCTGCCCGCCTAAAGTAGCGCTTCAAGGCTGTTTTGGCGTAAAAGGTTGCTACACCTCCCTCCGGCGTAAACTATGTCTGCTTTTAAGGCAGCGTGAAGTTGTACGAGGAACTCTTCGTATTCCTCGAATGAACCTGTCAGACAGAAAAGTGAACCTGACTCCTGACAAAGAGTACTGCACGACGATCGAGAGGACGGCTATAATGATGATTCTGCACAGAGGCCCAGGTTGTCGTTTAGTGGCATATCCTTGATACAAGTCATTTTTACGCACTCAAGGAATACGCTGCCTATTTTACACAGGCACAAATAAGCCTTTACGCTCAAGATGAGATAAAATCAGACGCCACGTCAAAAGCTGTTCTTCGTACAGAATTCAAGAAATATCTCTGCAGTTAATGCGCGAGATGGGGGCAGATCTCTGCATTTAATGCATGAGATTTTGTTCTATTTTTAATGACTGAAAGAGCTAAAACTAGGGTTAATACGCTCACATCACTATCCCTGCATGTTATGCCAACCATGCTAGTTTCAACTATAGGAGTATGCCGTATGCTATCTCCTCGAAATACGTCAACTCAGGCTATATTTGCATAGGTACGTGATAAGGCTATTTGGCCCAGAATACGCTCGAGACCTCAGTCAAGGAAGGATAATTGGTTATCTTTACGCTAGTTACCTATTATGCAACTACTTGGCTTTTACGCCAACAAGACAGCTACTTGGCTTTTACGCCAACAGGATAACTATTTGGCTTTTACGCCAACAAGATAACTATTTGGTTTTTACGCCAACGAGACAGTTATTTGGCTTTTATGCCAAATATCTTTACGCGAGGGGCAGTTACCTACGTGACTTGCATGCCGTGATCTTCGATGAACGATTATACACATTACCTCATAATGGGACACGCGTCACACGCGAATTCAGGAGATCTTTCAGACGTGGGTAGCAGTTATTATAACCGCCGCGTAAAAGGCACAACTCTCTCCACTAATTAGCTTCTACGCCGACTGGACAGTTACTGTGACTGATCTCTATAAATAGAGACTTCCGGTTACAGAGGGAAAAGGGATCGGAATCAGAGGAGATCAGAGAGAGAGCACATACAGAGAGTGTTGATTGACAACTTTGGCAACGAGAGTTCAATCCCTCCTGCAATCTTTGAAGCTTCTTCTTCTTCTACAGCACTTCTTCGTCATCGTGTGGTCCAAGGGACAAAGTGATCGACCGCAGATCAGACTCCTATAGCAATATTTTCCTAGAATCATTTTTATTGTGCTTGACATCCTCGTATAGGATTAATTGTACTCTTTTTTTCTTGTTTGTAAACAAAGAAAGGGTTTCGTATAAACCTAGTTTCTTTCTTCTGTTTATCATCAAACACAAGATGGCGACTCTGCTGGGGACTACTTTCTCATCTGACAAGAAAGCCATTGCTCAACACGATGTGGTATCCGTCGGATCAATGAAGAAGACTTTGGTCGTCCAATTCGACCAATCGGCTTATGAAGACATGCTTCGAGTAGGGGGTAGCTCCCATTCCCTCTCTGTCCAGGACAATAGGAAACTGCATAAAGTATGGATGCCCCGGACATCCTCTACCCTTCCTGCAAGCTCTCTCTCTCTCCGATCAATAAGGTTGTGACATCTCAACCTATACGTCTTATGCGTAAAAACCCGTCTTCCGTCTGTGACGTGGCAGACAAAGCTTCTGGCAATGCCCCAGTGCCAATCCAGAAGTCTAGAACACGCTCTGCGCATAAAAACCCGTCTTCCGTCTGTGACGTGGCAGACAAAATTCCTAGCAAGGCCTCAGTGCCCGCGCGGAAAATTCAAACGCGCCCTGCGCGTAAAAATATATCTCCCATCTGTGAGGTGACAGGTGGACCCTTGGATCACATCAAGGGAAAACGAGTGGCGAATCTCCCAACCTCTAGAGTTGTACGCCACAAAGAGAAGAAGATTACGCGGGACTCTGGAGGCCATTGGAGGACTCCCCCTGTTTTACGTGAACCTGTGCAAAGCTCCAGATTACGCCAGGATAAGCCCATCCGCGTAAAAAAGACCCGCTTCACGGGAAAATATGCTCCTCAGACGGGTGATGGATCGTATGCTACTTACATGGGCGGACTACTGTATTCCTATGGCCGAGAAAGGGTTATGATTCCTAATCTCCATAGGCCTACTGATGTAAAAAGGCAAAATAAGCCTTCTTCTTCTTCTTCTTCTGCTAATCTCCCTGATTTACGTGATTTCTTGATCCAAAAACGCAAAGACAGGGGTCATAACCAGGATTCAGTTCCCCTAACTACCAAGCGTGGGGAGATCATGTGGGAAGTAGCGTCAACACCTAACGTCTTCATGACATATGGGCCACATGAAGATTCTATCTTTATTGTTCCACCTAATCGCAATGATCAACATCCAATAGTCTTCGGTCGCATGCGGAATAGACCGATTGTACAAGAAGAATCTCGCGAGTCTGATGCTGGGAAAATGCAAATCCACAGATATAGCCCTCAGGCTTTGAGGATTATGCAAAACATGGGTTATGATATGAAGTTGAAGCAAGGCCTCAATTATGGAAACGGCAGACGAATACCGTTGCATGGTGATCCCTACTGTCAACGAACTCATTTTGGGTTAGGGTTTACTGCATCTCTTGCAAACTCTAAACCTCTAGAGTCTGATCCTATAATACCAGAGGAAAGTCCTTATAAATAAACTTCTGTGGACAAAGGCAAACAAAAAGAAGAAGAAGAACCAGACAACGACATGTCTGGGGGTGGTCTCTCTCGACAAAACAGAACAGCATCCAAAGCTGGGGTAGAAGACCCTCTGAGTCCAAAGATGATGCAACTGTGACCGTCTTCCCTGAGGACCGTACGACTCAGGTATCGAGAGCCCGAAAGCCAAAGGGAACTTTCTCCTTCAATGAGGATGACATCACTGAAATCTTCAAAATATTGATGAAGGAAAACAAACTTCGGCTACCCAACATCAGATATTCTGAAAAGGCTGGCAAGGTCGATGACCCGGAATATTGTCTCTTTCATCGGTATATTCATCATCCCACGAAGGCATGCTATGTGCTGAAAAGGAAAATCCAGGAGTTGATTGATGCCAAAGTCATCACTTTGCATTTATAAAAAGAAGACGGTGTCTCCCCAGATGAGCAACCTTCAGGATTATCCCCACTCAGAAAATCACTCCCCAGTGAATTTTTCGGATATGAGTTCATTGCCATGTCCAAGTGACCTCTGAGCAAACCTCCCAGTTTGTGGCTATAGATCAGTTCACGTCCATACTACCTCTGAACTACGTCTCTCCACTTTCTCCAGCAGAGTAAATCTATCACCACAAAAATGGTCATTCCCATATGTCCTCTGCCCTATTTTCTTTATCCCCACTATATCTTACCACGTCCACATTACCTCTGAGTAAGATATTTCAAAACTTTTACATGTCCACATTACCTCTGAGTGAAGTCCTTCTCTTCGACTTTCTACTATCACGTTCGCATAACCCCTGATAGTGCTAGTCGTTTCAACTTATTATCTGTATTTAAAGTACGCCATGGGTAATAAGTCCATAACCCAGATAAACAAATCAATTCTTGGTTCTTCATCCCCAACAAGTGCCTATGAGCAATATTTTCTCGATCGTCGAAGATCGTGAATCATATTCTATCATGTTAAGATGACCTTTGAATAGATATGTTCAGCAATCTGGCATCCCCAGCAAATGCCTATGTGCAATATTTTCTCCTTCGTTACAAATTCTTGTAAAGAGCCATCATCTGTACCAAAAAAATCCCAGATACACAATGGATGATGGATCCTCAAAATTCCCCCCAACAGAGCAATCATTAGGTCTACTTGCACACTCCCGCAATGACTATTCAAATCAGTCTCATTAGACGCTAGCCATGTTCATATTACCTCTGAGCTATCATCCCATCAATTTCTCCAGCGGAATAATCCTTTGGTCTACCTTCATGTTGGGATAGACCACACTGAAAGAATCACTCCTCAATGAGTTTTTCAGATACTAGTTCATGTTCATATTACCTCTGAACTGCTGTCATAATATTTTTCTCGGACTGAGTTTTTCATGTTCATATTACCTTTGAACAAACCCTCCGAGTTTTGGCTATCGATTATCATGTCCATATTACCTCTGATATCGGTTGTCATCTCAACTTAGCACCCGTACTTAACTCTAAGTACGCCAGTGGTGTTAGGTCCACAAAAACTACCACGTCCATATTACCTCTGGCAGGGCTTGTCTTAAACTTATTACTTGCACTCCCGTGCACAAGAAGTAATAGGTCCAAAAAAAAAAACCCCGGTGGGATGCCCGTAATGGAAACAAATTGTTCATGTTCATATTACCTCTGAACTATATCTCTCCACTATCTCCACAGAGTCATATTTTACCGTGGCTATATTATCTCTAGCAGGACTTGTCTCAAACCTACTACTTGTACTCTCGTGCACAAAAAGTAATGGGTCCATAAGAAAATCCCCAGTAGGATGTCTTCGCCAGCCACAAAACCTATCATCTGATTGGGCTTGTTTCGAACTTATTATTTGCACTCAACGTGCGCAATAAATAATAAGTCCACCAAAAATCCCCCAGTGGGATGTCCTCAACAAACACGATATTGTACTACGTACATATTACCTCTGGTATGATGTCCAAAGCTCGCACAAACAATCATAAAGAAAGGGAGGGCCCTTATATGATTGCAAATGGGGCTCACAAATTAGCCAAACCTAATGGAAATTTGGTAATGGCTCCTATTAACGGCAAATTCCTGAAGAAGTACTACACTTGATCTCCTTTGCTTAACAGAGTATGATGAAGATCTTATTCTGACGATACCACGCACAAAGGTTAGCTGGATCATATTCTATCAGATTCATATGACCTCTTAATGGATATGCTTAACTAATTTATAAATCTATCATGTTCATATTACCTCTGATAGTGTTTGGTATACAAATTTAGTTGGATTATATTCTATCAGGTTCATATTACCTCTGAATAGATTTACATTCAGCAAAACCTTAACGAAAGTATGTCATGTTCATGATACCTCTGATATCACTTTCATCTTAGCCTATCATTTATATTCTAAAGTGATGGGTCCACAAAGTCAGAAAATGTATCTTTATTATCTCTGAGAAATTACAAGAGAAACAAAAAAGTACATCATTGGGGAGGAGCAGTTAAATCCCTGATCTGTTGCGCCAAAGCAGCAATCCTCTCATTCCTGGAGTTTAAAATGTTAGTGCGAGCCAGCTCCAGCCTTGCTTCATCATTGCTCAAGAGAGAAAGTTTGGACAATGAATATGTGCCGATTTCATGCTTCTTATTCAAAGTATTCCAGACTTAGCCAAGTCTGAAAACTTTGAAGGGGGTCTTGTAGAAGCATAAAATATGCTGGGAAATTGTACACGTATTATACAGTCAAACTCCCCAACATACATGAAGTTAGCGTAAAGCAGAGCCTCAGAGCAATGTGGCATAAAATATGGCTTCAGAGCAATACGCGTAAAACAGAACTTCAAGGCTGTATGGCATAAAATATGACTTCAGAGCTGCCCGCATAAAGCAGCGCTTCAAGGCTGTTTTGGCGTAAAAGGTTGCTACACCTCCCTCCGGCGTAAACTATGTCTGCTTTTAAGGCAGCGTGAAGTTGTACGAGGAACTCTTCGTATTCCTCGAATGAACCTGTCAGATAGAAAAGTGAACCTGACTCCTAACAAAGAGTACTGCACGACGATCGAGAGGACGGCTGTAATGATGATTCTGCACAGAGGCCCAGGTTGTCGTTTAGTGGCGTATCCTTGATACAAGTTATTTTTACGCACTCAAGGAATACGCTGCCTATTTTACACAGGCAAAAATGAGCCTTTACGCTCAAGATAAGATAAAATCAGACGCCACGTCAAAAGCTGTTCTTCGTACAGAATTCGGGGCATATCTCTGCAGTTAATACGCGAGATGGGGGCAGATCTCTGCATTTAATGTATGAGATTTTATTCTATTTTTAATGACTGGGAGAGCTAAAACTAGGGTTAATACGCTCACATCACTATCCCTGCATGTTACGCCAACCAGGCTCTTTTCAACTATAGGAGTACGCCGTATGCTATCTCCTCGAAATACGCCAACTCAGGCTATATTTGCACAGGTACGTGATAAGGCTATTTGGCCCAGAATACGCTCGAGACCTCAGTCAAGGAAAGATAATTGGCTATATTTACGCTAGTTACCTATTATGCAACTACTTGGCTTTTACGCCAACAAGACAGCTACTTGGCTTTTACGCCAACAGGATAACTATTTGGCTTTTACGCCAACATGACAGCTATTTGGTTTTTACGCCAACGAGACAGTTATTTGGCTTTTATGCCAACCATCTTTACGCGAGGGACAGTTACCTACATGGCTTGCATGCCGTGATCTTCGATGAGCGATTATACGCATTACCTCATAATGGGACACGCGTCACACGCGGATTTAGAAGATCTTTCAAACGTGGGTAGCAGTTATTATAACCACCGCGTAAAAGACGCAACTCTCTCCACTAATTGGCTTCTACGCCGACTGGACAGTTACTGTGACTGATCTCTATAAATAGAGACTTCCGGTCACAGAGGAAAAAGGGGATCGAAATCAGAGGAGATCAGAGAGAGCACATACAGAGAGTGTTGATTGACAACTTTGGCAACGAGAGTTCAATCCCTCTTGCAATCTTTGAAGCTTCTTCTTCTTCTACAGCACTTCTTCGTCATCGTGTGGTCCAAGGGATAAAGTGATCGACCGCAGATCAGACTCCTATAGCAATATTTCTCCAGAATCATTTTTATTGTACTTGACATCCTCATATAGGATTAATTGTACTTTTTTTTTCTTGTTTGTAAACAAAGAAAGGATTTCGTATAAACCTAGTTTCTTTCTTCTGTTTATCATCAAACACAGTGACAACATTTAATTAGCCAATATATGCAAGGATATATTTGAAAAAAAAGTTTCACGATGAAGCCAAGTTTTGGCATTGTGTAGTAGTATAGATAATAAAGCGACATTTTGTTTTCTTCCAAAATATAAAAGATAAAGAATAGTCATGATTAAAAGATAAAATGTATATTAAATGTCTACAAATATGACACATGTAGATATAAATGAGAAACAATTTCATAAGCTGGATTATGAAGGGGTGTTAGAGGCACGTAGATAACTAGTATATATAAAATATGTGAGTCCCAAGTGGCTAGTTTTGGAGACACGTGTTCTGAATGTCGTTGTCAGAGTTGATTCTCGTGATGCCAAATTATTCAAGACTAGTCAATTGATAATGTGGTTAATAATATATTGTAAAAGCTTTGAGTTCAAAATTTCGAATCATCTCGTGCATATTTGCTCCCGTCTTCCCCTCCTCCCACCCCCCCACACACACCAACACCCACACCCACACCCACACCCACACCACCCACTAAACTTGTTGGATCGTCCCTTGTCCTTAGTCATGATTGGTGCACAATTTTCATCAAGTGCATTTTCATTAAAAATTTATCAAGTTTAGGATACTTGCTAAAGAGTGGTGGTTCCGTGGTTGAAATTATTGTAAGATATTGAGGGAGGTTCTGTAACATGACCTCAACCAAAAAAGAAGCAACAAGAAATGCATGCCAATATTTTTTTTATGTATTTAATTTTTATAAATTTTAATTAAAAAAAGTACATGTAATATTCCTCCCATAGCCATTCTTATATAGTATTTTGAGTATAATTTTCAATATTGACAAAGTGAAGTCAAAATCTCTACATTCGTCGAATAATTTATGCGGGTTTAGAATGTGACTTTTTATAGTTCGAAATAATCATAACCTTCAATATGCCTACTTGTAAGAATTTTGTAAAAAATTCACTATATACTACCTTTATCTTTTGTTGCTTCCTTATCTAATTTTTTAAAAAATGGCTAATTAGAGTTTAGATCCTAAATTTTATACCATCGTAGAGTTTAAGTCCTAACTTGTTTATGAAACATTTCTATATAGACTAGGAAGAATATAATGGAAAAAGTGAAACGAAAAAGGAAAATTAAGGATCTAAAATTTTCAACTAGATATGTGAGAACTTAAACTCTAAACTGATATAAAATCTAGGGTATAAACTCTAATTAGCCCTTTAAATAAGTAAGGTCAACAAGGTTGCAATTGCAAATATCTATCTAATTTATAATCTCAAATACTGCTAGCTCAACAAGGTTATTCATTCCATTGGGAGTTTAAAAAAAAGAAATTCTTAATCAAAGCCCAATATCAACCACTTGCATTCTTGTATAAAACTCCCACCGCCAAAACTAAAACCACTCTCCTTCCAAAGCTCTATTCCCCCTCTCCGCAAATAACCAAAAAAAAATCCCCTAATTTTCATGGGAAGAAGTCCTTCCTAAATCAAATCCAAGAAATTCTGGCTCGCCAACGATGGACATCGAGCTGAAGCAAGCGGAGCTCATCGACCACTTCGTCAAGCAGTCGTCGGCTCTGGAGGAGGCGGCCCTGCTGGCGAGCCTCGTTGCGGAGGCGACCTCCCACCCTTCCCTCTTCGCCTTCTCTGAGATCCTCTCCGTCCCCAACCTCTCCAAGGTCCCAAACCCTAATTTTCAATTTTTATTTAGGATTTTGATTTATGAGTGAAATTTTTTTTTTAGGTCTGATGCATTGTCTTCTTTCCTCAATACAGCTTGAAGGGACGCAGTACTCGTCGTCCCTAGATCTCCTCCGCTTGTTTGCTTATGGCACGATGAGCGATTACAAGAGTAAGCAACTTTTCTTAATGTGTTTTATGATGCGTTTATTATTTCCTTAATATGTGTTTCTATATAATCAGCAACCCCAAAAATTTGGAATAAAGGCTTTATTGTTAGTGTTGGTTATGTGGTTCTATATAATATGTGTTTTATGATGTATTTATTATATTCTTACTACGTGTTTCTGTATAGATTATTGGAAATTGGTTTTCGAGGCAGTCTATGTTATGTGGACATTTTAGCCCCGATATTCTGTGTTACATTGACACGAATAGGAGGTTACTCGATATAGTCACAGTTACACAACATTGATCTTGGCGCCCCTAGTGTACTTTGGAGTGTCTGTGTAAGATGCGGCATGGAGACACACCGAGTGTAGGTGTCTTCGTGCTTACTAGGTGGTAGTAAAAGCGAAGATTATTATGGTAAGATATGTAGCAAGTATTATGGGATGGTTTGGTTTGGGTTTGTTTGGTTAGCTACTGTAGTTGTGAAAAGTGCGTCCGAGGTGCGCCTCGCGTGTGAGGCTCGTAAGCTCACCCTCAACGCCCCAATGTAGGTGGATTGAGAGTCCCTTGGTGATGCGCACGTCTCACAACGCCTCTTAGCGAGGTTCAAGTCCATTTGAAGCATGCCTCTTATTTTTTTTAATCATATGTTACTTTTAATTGTCATTGGATTTGTTTATGTAGAGAAATCACCTTTAAATCTATCTTTTATTATGTGTCGGAAGAATATTATAAGACCAAATAGAAAGGTATGGAACTTCAATCATAAGAAACCGCTGCCACATTGTGCCTTTAATAACTATGTTAGGTACTATTATCTTTTGTTGCTCTATTCATTCAGATGAGTTATAGTAAATTTTAATAGGCAAACTGGTGAAGCCTCAATTTCCCTGGTCATGGGCTGCCAAGTTCTCTATGATCCTCCTAATGGTTCGAATTCCGTGATGCATGCCGACTTTTAGGACATGGTTCTCCTTCCATCTGCCTTAGCTGTTTCTATCTACCGTATGCAAACCAAAAAAAAGAAAAAAAGAGCAACATATATTTCAACATCGTCCAACTAGTTAGTCCTGCTTCCTTGCAACTATATATTATTTCAAGAGAAGAGGAAAGGGAGTAGTTCCGTTTTTTTTTCGAATTCCTGTCCATAACTAGTGCTCATTCTCTCTCCTTGGGTGGATTTGGGTGGAAAGGGGAGGTAGATGGTGATTGTAGCTTGGACCATGTTGTGCAAAGTCTGCTTCTTTTGAAACTAGGCTTTCCTATATTCTTTATGAAGAACTAGAAAATGCAAGTAAATGCCTAGTTGAAATAAAAATGAATCTGATTGGAATTATATGATGTACTTCCAATTTGCATGCATGTGTATATCTATTGAATCCCAGGGTGTGTTCACTCTACGGGGTGTATGGTCTTATGCATTTGACAACACCAGAACTGGCAGCTGGCACTGTATCTGAAAAATACCCCGTTCTTGGAGCAGATGTAGGCACTTCCTCACTCTCTAAGGAATTGCATCTACTTGTTAAATGATCTATCTTAAAATTCTGAATATCTTCCATTTTGAACCTTTCTATGATTCTTGAACATTTTGGAAGTAAAACTTGACTGTTTGAAAGGTTCAATATTCATCCTGATGATGCCAATTGTGTCATACATTACTCTTTTGTTTAAATAAATAATAAGAGACCAATGATTATGTGTAGGCATTTTGCATTTAAATACTAAAACAACTGGCTTATGTTCATTTTTCTACCATAACAATTTTTTATTCACTTAACTCCAATTGCAGTGTTGGCAAAGTCGAACCGGATCATAAAATCGTAGAAGGGTTTGAATCGGATTGGGTTTCGAATTGTGAATCACAAGATTCTTGATTAAATCTATAAAATAATTCAAATTTTATATGAAAAAAAACATGGACAATTCAAATATAAGAGATATAATGCATAATTGATAAAAGGATCCACAAAACAACTAGATTTTAGCAATATAATGCACAAAACAAGTCAACAGATTCAAAAACTATAGTTAGTAGGATCCCAAAATGTTAAAAACCAAAACATCACTCTCATTATACATCTCCATCTCTAGAACTTGAGAGAGGACCATCATTAGAGTCATTCTTATATATGTTTTCGATCATTGTCCACGACCGTGCAATGCTCCCATGCTACGTTATTTTCTTTTCTCACGTTCCAAAATCAGAGAGAAAATGAGTGTGAAGAGAGCACAAATTAAAAATTACCTAAAATGGAATTTCTTAAGTCACAACAATCACATGCTTCTATATTCCCGAAGCCGTAGAAGTCTAGCACAACATACAAAACGAATCTGACAAACAAGAATTGGGTTTTCTCAAAACCCTAGTTTTGGCATATTAGAGAGCATAATAAAGAGAATTTAACTAATAGAAATATAGAATACAAACACTAGCATAGAAAGTTATAACTTAAAACTGCAAAAAAAGAAAAACCTCAATTTAAAAAAAAAATGTCAAACTATGGTCCCAAAGTTGAATTTAGGTCGACTGGGTTCCTGATTCTACGACCCGAATCGTCCGATCCTTGTCTAGTCCGATACGTACATAGGAATCCAGATCACAAAGTCTCTAGAACGGGTCGGATAGTAAGATTTGCGATTTGGATAGTAAGATCCTGACAACAAGGGCCATTTGATACATCCGTTAAACTTAACAAATTTAGGACCATCCTACCCCTAAAGATAAGAAAACTTACGCTCGTATCACCTAAACCCTAACACTATATCCTATGTTCCATGTACACGGATTGAACATGACACATTCCCTACATGCACGGATTCAACACCTATTTGGTGTGTCCTAGTGTTGTATTTCAGAGTGTTCGTGGCATGTTTGATTCGGATGTTCGTCACGACACGACATGAATTTTGGAGTGTTTGTGCTTTTAAGCCTACATCCAAACCAGGTGGTGAAGGCCTGGCCATCGTTGCAGGGAGGAGGGAAGTTAATCTGCGACTGGGGCTACAATGAGGGGAGGAAGAAGATAGTGGTCGGTTCAGGTTTAGGAAGCATAAGACAGATGGTGGCAGTGAGTTAAGGTTTAGGGATTATGAGGAACAAGATAGGATCATAAAGAGGAGGAAGAACATCATAGGACTAGGATCAAGTTTATGGAGGAAGATCGTAAGGGTGGGTTATTATGGAGGAAAAATAATGTTAGTAGTAGGTTAAAGTTCAGGGACGAGGAAAATGAGGATGATGGAGGAAGAAGATGATGGTGATGGGTTAGGGTCTATGTTGCACAAACATGACAAAATGGTGTCCGTATCATATCATGTTTATACCCGTGTCGGCATCAATATTCATGCAACAAAGACTTGAAAGTGTTCGTATGCCGTACCCGTATTTTGCTCGCATCCTTACCCGTGTCCGTATTCGTTCAACATAGATTAGGGTTTAGGATGATTAACGATGGAGATTATGGTGATGTAAAGGGGGGGGGGGGGTATAACCGTCTTTTAATCTTTTCAGTCGACAATTTCATGGATTTCATAGTACTAAAGTTATAATAAAAAGTAACTTATTATTGCCAAAAAGAGTCATGATAGCAAAGTAAAACTTGGTCAATGTTCTTGTTTTTTAAGTGCAAAAAGACATATAGTTACAATAACTGTATTGTTTGTGTTCCATTGCTTTGGAAAGTTTTGGGCACCATTGTTGTGGCCTAATCAATCAATGTGGTCATCTCCTAGAACCGCCTAGCTTTAGCCAAACTGACAACTTTGGTTCCCTCTAAGATGATGAGGAACCATACCTAATGAAAATATGGAATCATTAATAATGAGACGAGTTGAAAAAAAATATAAACTCACCAGTTCTCCATGAAGTACAGAGGTGATTAATTTTAAAAGTTGCCACAGTAACCAAGGAATAAATAGTTTTAGACTGAGTCTTCGTGAAAGCCACATAACACATTCTAAGTGTCAAAGTTGAGCGAATATCTGCAGTATCTTGTAAGTGAATCTTGGCAGTAACCATGTCATCAATCTTTCTTCATAGAAGAAAGATGCCAAGTTGGCAGTTGTCTTGTATTTGCATCTTATGCATACACTGCCTGTATTGTGTACAGAGTAGTACCAACAATTGATATTAATCCATTATTATTATTTTTTGTTTGGTTTATTTTAATTTTATCACTTGCTACAACAACAAAGCCTTCATTCCCAAAATTTTGGGGTTAGCTGTTATTTTTTCACTTGCTGATGAGTAATATTTTCTGTCCAAATACTCCTGATCTTCCATTTGCTAATACCCTAATATTGGTACTTCTACTGAATGATCTCTTTCTTCTTTCTTTTTGCGTCTGACACTATCACCTACTATCATTTTTTCCAAAACTTTTTTTACTGTTCATGCTTACGGTGTATGTTCTTGCTGTAGGTAATGCTGGTCGTCTTCCTACTCTGGTGTCTGATCAAGTCCTCAAGTTAAAGCAACTTACTGTTCTGACATTGGCTGAAGTGAACAAGGTGTGCATATATATATATATATATATATATATATATATACTTAGTTTTTTTTCAACTTCACAGACATATTTAGTTACAAAAGGCATAAATTGCAGATATGTACCTACAACTTCCACCCTCAGATAAGTAGCTAATAAATTTGTTTTAAACAAGATACACCAACTTGCTGCACACACATCTTCCTAAAGCCACCTAAAAAAATGCAAAAATGACCGTGCTACCTCAAAAGAGATAAGTAGTAACTCTGTGTCTAGCTCTTCTGTCTTCTCATTTTACCCACCCATGACTGCCTCTTCCATTTCTGTAGATGCTCCCCACCATCTTCGGCAGAACTGTCAATATTCTTGCCTTGCTTTCTCACCCATCCCTACCTTATGGGTTATCCTCTTCTTGCTACAGATTCTTGCGAGGTAGCAGCTATAGCCGTAGTGTAGTCAATGGTGAAAGATACTAAAGGTGCTCCAACCTACTATCACTGGATATGCAAGGTGCAAGAAAACGCTCGTCATACTGAAGCAAGGTGTCATTATATATGTCTGTGTGTGTATGACAGCGCATCATAAGTTCTTCCTTGACACAATTTGGACATTTTATACTTGCTCAACATTCCTACTATTGGCAATTTGATGAAGTTTTGCAGCATTTGCTTGAAAACTCTAGTTTTTTTTAAAGTTCCTAATCTTTTTGACATCTTACGAATAAGCAAAAGTGACAATCTTTTGGGTCTTGCAAGAAATTATAGTTCCAAGCAGGGTCCATTAGTTGCAGCCACTTGATGAAGCAATATCTGGTGCCATTTTGAACTACCGCTACAAGTAAATTGGAATAAATATGGTAGCTTTAAACCTGGAAATCAGGATATAAGAGAAAAATAAAAACTTGTGTTCCATGAAAGATGAACAAAGGAACAATCATGGCTGCAAAAGCCTTCTTTTTGTTAACAAAGACAAAAGCAATGTGTCCTCTATTTTGACTAACTAAAAACTATGTTCTGTCCACATTTTTAGTCTAGAAAATATAGGGGAGAAGTGGCTGAGCTAAAAAGCACGAAGTGCGGACACTCCAAAAATCTGAGCCATGTCTTGTCGGATGCGTATTGAACATGTATTGGACACATCATGGACACTCCAAAATACACTAGGATTCACCAAAATATGTGTTGTATCCTTGTCTATGTGTCCTTACCGTGTTGTGTCCTATCCGTGTCCGAGCAACATAGTTGCTGAGTAAATGTAGAGAGGAAAGATAGAAGAACATAAAGAGAGGATAAAGAAGTTTCTGAAAAGTGTGTGCACATGAGAGTAGTATGAAGAAAGAAGAGGATGAAGAGAGGAAAAAAAAGGAAAAAAAATCAAAATAAAGTATACCTTTTGAAAACGATGATAAATGTTTTGAAAAGGGACAACCCAGATAAAATAGGAGGAATAGAGAAGATGTAGATTAGGAGAAGCTGTCTTTAATTATTTATCCATGCGATATATGCCTATTTTCTTTCAATAAATACCGGCCCACTGTACAATAGTACACCTTTGCTATTATGAAAAGAAAACCTTAGATTTTTCTTTTTTTTGTCAATTGAAAAGATAACTATCGACAAGTTATAACACTCAATCAAAAAGTAGAATATGAGAATTCATTTAACTCAAGACGCCTATATACTGTGCGTAAGTAGCCTAAAAGGTGTGCACCTAAACTGTCGAGGTGTGTGCCTTACTATGTTGGACGGACACAGTCACACATGAAAATGGTGCGCCATATCCATATCGTGTCCGTACACGGGTGTCTGTTTTTGTGCAACATAGATGATTATACTGTACATATTTGAAATTTTTTAGCACCCGTATCATGTCCTTATCCGCGTCCGTGTCCGTACTCGTGCAACATAGGTGCCTCATTAAAGACGTCTCACCTGATGGGACGAGACAAAATGTCTTATTTGTGCTTTGCCTTTATGCCTAGGGGCGCACCTTGATAACATTGCATAGCTCTCAATGGCCCTGACAATGGACAATAGGTTCGTTATTGAATTTGTAGCGAGAGAAGAGAGAGGTAGCTCTACTGTTGTATATGCAACAAGAAAAGGGGGAGAGTTGGTGTTGGGGGGGGGGTAGATTAAATAGTCACCACCATGTATAAGAGTGAGGATGCCTGCTGGGATTGTTGTTGAGCCAGTGTTGGGGCCATTGCTGACCTATGTTACCTGGACTCTCCACTTTAGGGAGAAGTATCCATGTCCATCCGATAGGACATGGGTATGGGTATGGAATCCGTATCCGATCCTCCATGGTGACAATCAGATCCTTTATGGTGACAATCATAAGACTGGTAGTAAAATAGATAGTTTATTTTAATGTGTTAGTGAAGTAGATAGTTTATTTTAATATGGTAGACTGATAGTAAAGTTATGAAATCTTACAAACTTAATTACATGATATCTTTTTATGAAACAGTGCAAATTTAATTATAAGCTTAAATATATGAAACCATGCAAACTTAATTACAACTGTCTTTTTGTGAAATTATGCAAATTTAATTAGAGAATGTCTTTTTATGAAATCGTGCAAATTTAATTACGTGCCTTTTATGAAGCCATGCAAATTTAATTACATGATGTGTCTTTTTATGAAACCATGTTCAAATATATTTATTTTAATAGTCATACCCTCGTACCCGTATCTAAAATTTGGATTTTTTTTAGTCGAGTCCATGTGTCCTTCAAATATGAGTTTGAAGGGTCCGACTCTTGGATATGTACCCGTACCCGACACCCGTACCGAGTCCAGATAACATAGTTGCTGACCAAGAGATGGGAAGATTATGTGACAAATATAATCAAGATTTAAAAAATTGAAGGGGCACCGTTAACCTAAAATGGAGGTCTGAATCACGTGACCATTGGCTTTGATTTGGAGACTAACATGTATCTGATTGAAAATATGACCTACGTTACCCGACCGAGGTACCAGGGTCGACATGACCAGACACAAATACCGGTACGGGATCCGGGTCGGACTCGTCAAGGTGACTAGCGGACACGTAATGATAAAAATACAAATAATATGTGACCTGCTGCTGCTTCTTCTTCTTCTCTGTTCTCTGTTGTGGAGAACAGCAACTGCTGCTTCTTCTTCCCTGTTCTTTGTTGAAAACAGAGAGAGAGAGAGAGAGAGAGAGAGAGAGAGAGGTGGTGTCTCATTATGAGGTTGCTGATGCTGAATTATTTTTAATCTTTTGTTGGTTTAGGAACATCTGAGAGACTGTAATCTATTAACTACATTCACTTGCTGAAAATAGCACGGTCACCAAAGCACCAAAGCTTGTAACTTGTGCTAAAGAAGATGGATAATTGGCTAGTAGATAGTAGATAGCAGCTAGCACAGAAGCTTGTAACTTGTGTTAATAATTGGCTAGTAGCTAGCTAGCACAGAAGATGAGTAGCCAATAGCATAAATGATTTATCATGTTGCTCCAGTACTGCATGCACAGAAGAAGAAGCATATTTCGGCTGCTATTTTGCATGCACAGATGATGAAGCACATTTTGGCATGCACATTTAGGCTGCTCCACTGCTGTCTAGGAACAGAAAAAAAAAAGCATTTAAGCAATAATTATCAAAGAAAAAGACATGACTCTTAGATATGTACCCGTATTCCTGTACCCATATCTAAATTTTGAATTTTTTTTAGCCGAGTTCACGTATCCTTCAATTATGATTTTGAAGGACCTGACTCTTGGATATGAACCCGTACCCAACATCCATACCAGAGTCCATGTAACATAGAATATGACCCGAGTCCAGGTAACATAGAATATGACAGTGTTGGAGATGTATCAAGTTCAAAATTAGCATTTTTTTTTCCTGCCCTTTTGTTTACCTTCAAAAGTCACGTGAATAATTTTTAACTTTTTTGAATGTGGCCATGCGATAACAGGATATAAGAGGAATATATTCCTTTTTCTGGAGGTAAATCAGTAGCCTGGAACACCAAGACTAAGTATTCAACCAACTATTCCATTAATAAATAACTATATTGGTTCTTAGGATGAATACATTCAAATATCAGAAATACAAAAAGATGAAAGGAAATATAAACCATCACATAAAAGAAAGCCCTTGATTTTGAAGGATCTATATAACAATAAAAGCAAACTGTTTTTGCATGTAAAATAACTGAGAGACGCCATAGAAGTATAGGAGAGTAACTTGAGCATTAAAATAGCCACAATTGTTATTCAAACCTCAAGATTTCTTGAGCATTAAAAAAGCCACAATTGTTATTCAAGCCTCAAGATTATCTTTGATAATGTTCTTAAGGTTTGGGAACAACCAAATTGTTGAGATGATAAGAGAATAGTAGGCAGAATCGTCTCCAAAAGATTTGAAGAATAGCATGAAAAGGCTTAGATTTATTAGGTAACTTGTTAACACTTTATATGGAGAATGATGTTTCAATCTCGTAAAGGAAGAAGAATCTTCACTTTGTTTCTCCTTTGCTGGTAAGTATTTACAGTCTTTGACATATCTACAATGCACAATAACTTAATAAAGTTTATATTGTAGCTCCATGATGTTTCATCTTTTCATCTGGGTCTCATTTAGCTAATAAACACTTTATGGTTGTTGTTAGGTTTTGCCTTATGATCAGTTGATGCATCAATTAGATGTTTCAAATGTAAGAGAACTTGAAGATTTTCTTATCAATGAGTGCATGTATGCGGTACGTACTTCTTTAATGTTGTACTTTCTCCTTAGGAATATTTCAGTGTGCCTTGCAACAGTTTTCACTAATGAATATCAGCATCATCTTTTACATGTCTCTAGAGTTTATTTCACAAGTAACTTATTGGTATATTTCACCACTGCAAATTTCTAATTTCTCTAGTAAAATATTTTTGATGTGAAGGCTGTGACAACCTAAGTGGATTCACTAATGCAATGCATCAAAAGCTCAATTTTCCTGTCTTAATTTACCTTTGATAGTTGTTTGATTGTTTCCTTCACAATCTTGAAATTGAGTGGTTGTTTATGCACTTAGTAATCCGTAGAAACTTAGTATTATACAATACTTGTGTCATTATAGGGTATAGTCAGAGGGAAACTAGACCAGTTGCTCAGGTGCTTCGAGGTCAGTATAAACTGTTTGAGACTATATTTTCTATTTTGTTTTTTTTATCAAAATGCTAAGATCTCAGTGTTATATACTTTTGCCGGTTGCAATACAGGTGCAATTTGCAGCTGGGAGAGATCTTAGACCTGAACAACTCAACAATATGATTTACACAGTGGAAAATTGGTACTGTTCCATTTCATAACTCTTTCTTATAACTTCTCTTTTGTTTTACTGTTGAAAAGTTACAGTAAATTCCATGGAGGGGCTATTGCTTCGATGGAGTATCTGTACATAATTCCCTGTTAATGATGTGACATTGATTTGGAAATCTGACATTAGTTAAAATGTGAATAACTACATATATTAGACACTAATGCCTGGTTTGGGATCAATGTTACCAGGATCGTGGGTCGCTTTGGTACGTAGTAAGGGTACGCGGTACGGTACCTCAGCCGGTACGCGGTGCGGTGGGGGTAGGCTTATTCGGTACGCTATTTGGGGTCGATGTTCGTTTTTATCTAGGTCGTCTTTTGTACCATATACAATTATATAGAAGTATACACCAAATATCATAAGTTCATAAGCAAAGCCATCAAAATCCAAGTGAAGGAAAGCATAGACAATATTTTTGTAACTAAACCAAATATCATAAGTTAATAACCAAAGCCATCAAAATCCGGGTCGCTAAATTTGACGAACGGGTCGCGAACGCACCCTGTTCGGGGTCGTTCGTCCCAATTCGTGAGACGTAGGGTGGTTGGCGAATTAGGCAACTATGTTTGGGACTGTTGCTGCTTTTAAAGCAGCAGCAACATCATCTTTTTTGACAGCAGCCCCCCATCTACCTTTCAAAAGCTGCCTTAAATTAACGGTTTTTTTAAAAGTTTTTTGATAAGCTGTTTGGTTGTTACGGGTAATGTTACCAAACAGGTTTTGGACTGCTTTCAAAAAACGAAGCAGAAGCAGCCATGATAAGCAATCGCAAACCCAGCCTATCTCAGTCCTTACAAGTGCAAAACAGTAGTAGTAGTTGGAATGGTATTGGCTTAAGAACTGTTGTATATTGATACCGTGGGTGAATCATCTGCAGCCCTGGATCCTACGTGATTTCTCTTCTGCTCATTGCTGCGTAGCCATCATCCAACCATATCTACTGAACTGAGTTCGATCTGATCCAGTGGCTAGGGTTGGGTGGGATTCATAGTCACCCCTAGAATAGAAAATTTTATGCATAAAAACCTTTTGACATTTTTTCCTGGTTGAGAAATGGCTTTCCACTACACTCCATATATTATATACTTATATGAAAGAACTGTAACTAGTCGAAGTGACTTAGTCAGGAAATTAGGTAAATATAAACAATTCCTGCTGCAGTATGTATCTAAAGTCACATTCAATGATGCATGTTGACTCGAGTTGAGACGTAAACATAAAAGCACTTCCTTTTCCTTTTGGGAGAGAGATTATTTTCAAGGATAATGTAAATGAAAATCTAGTTATATTTGGATGATAATAGCTAGAGTAAATTTTCCTTTTTGGATAACAAATATATCCTTTAACAAAAGATACCAAGTAAATATTAATATACATCAGAGGAACTACTACGGCTTATAGAGAAGTTTCAGAATGAAACCACCCCCTCAATTCCAGAGTGAGCCATGGACCCAGAAAATGTGGCTTGCATGGGATGCACATGCACATATCAGCTAGATGTCCTATCTAGTTATTGTCAGTATATCAGCAGAGATATAAAGAACCAGAAATTTCTCCAAAGAAGGGAAGAAGAATCAAAACTCCAAAAAAGGAAAAAGAACAAAAATTGCACCAATGCTAGTACAAGAGAAATAATCTTTTACATGTGTCATATTAGTTTACATTGAAAGATAGGTAGTTTGAAATTTTAGTTTGGTTGTTCAGATCCCAAGGAAGTTGGATTATATAAAATTGCATGAGGTTTTGGTTCACAAAGTAACAAAGTATAACATAGATTCGATTTTGATAATTCTGCTCTTTTGACTATTATATACTATTAAAAAGGCACAATTAGTGTTTCAATATGGACCTGATTTTGGGGTGTGAAAAAAATGACTATGATTTGAAGCTTTGCATGCGTTGATCAGGTTTGTTTTGTTACAATTTGTGCAATTAAAGGATGAATATGCAATGGGGATATTATGCTTAAACTATAGAAGTTATTCTAGCATTGTCTAAGAGTTAATGTTACTCGCATGAGACCCCTTCCCCGTTATTATTTTTAATACCTTTTTCTCCTACCATTCCTAAATCTGAAAGATCAAAATATACTTAAAAAAACAAAAGAAAGAGAATATAAATCAAATAAGGAGGTTTTATTCTAAACCTCCTCCCTCTTCTCTCCACCACCACTACTACTTATTCTCTCCGGTTAGTCACCCCCCTTTTCCTTTGCCTCCATCCTCTCTTTTACTTTCTTCTCTTTCTTTCCTTCTCCCTGTTCTCATACATGTGTGCAGTCACATATCTGACGGTGGTGGTAGGAGCCATAGCCTAGGTGGCGCCCCATCAATTTGCTGTTGATATGACCTACTGCCGCTTAAGTGAGAGAGGGAGGACAATAAGAGGACGAAGGAGAAGATGCAGTTATTGTGGTGATGGTCTTGATGGAGAAGAAAAGAAGGTTTTATGCAAATAAATCCCTTCTTTGTTTAACTTAGTCTTTTTTTTTCCGTTCTTTATTTGTTCTTTTGCTAAGGCAAGGGATTTTAATTTTTTCCAGACTCAACAGCTCATGCTAATGCTAGGGGGTTATTCGTGTTATGTGAGATATTAGGGAGTTGTCCGGATTTCTACCCAATATGTTATTTTATTTAAGTACTACCATTATATGCTATGAATTTATCCCGTGTTTTATAGCTAGGCATATTTATGTGAGTAGGCTGGTATGTGCCTCATGTTGTGGAGTTGAAACATGAACATACCTTTGACCTAGCTTTATAACTGTGTAGCCCAAGCGTTTTTATGCAAACAATCCACCCTTTGACGTCCTTGCCCTAGATGCTCATATTGTCCTAGATACTGGCCAGTTACCTTGTGCCTTAAAGTCAAGACCTGTCCAGGCTTTGGACTCTTAGAACTTCAAGACAACACAAGCAAACCTCCATAATGATTGTACCATAAGATCAACCATCTATCTTTGTGCTGTTTCATTGTCTTGCCCTGAAGCCAAGGACCGTCATGCATCACAACGATCCATTTTTGGGGTTGGCATTTTATTGAGTTATAGTTATATTGTATCACATGTTTTTTTGTTATTTAGTCAATTTCTGGATCTAATGACGATCATATTTTTTAAATGTGATTTTTTCCCCTTTCAATTTTCTTGCAGTCATTTTTTTAAGTTCACTAGAAATAGTCTAATCTTCCAGAAAGCAAGTTCATGTGCAATTGAAATATAGCAATCTGAGTATTCACTAGCAAGCATCAAAGCATCAGTAACATCATACCACCATGTGATGCCAATCTTTTATGGCAACTATGCTACACCAAATTAAAAAACCAATGTACATGTGTCGTGGACACACGGGATTGAACCCTTTGAGATGAAACAAGTCGAGCAAGTAAGTTTGTTGGATATATAATGCAAGGATCATTCACAAGCAATGGTTGTTAGACATCAAACTCTTGAATTAGAACCCCCCGAACTACTATAAATCTTGTTATTCTGTTGCAGCAAATGTTCAAGTAAAAATTAAATCTTACCATTGATTATGTTGAAATGAGTCTAATGTCTTGCTTGAGCGAGCTTGTGCTTGTCCTCACAACTGCACATATGATATATCTACTACATTTCTGTTTTTTTGAACATAATAATCAGTGTTCTAAATGGCGGCCGCCTCGACCGTCTAGGCGCCGCCTAGGTGGTAGGCGGTCTCTCTCCGCACCGCTTTTCGGTAGGCGGTGTAGGTGGACGCCTAGGTGCAGTAATACCTAACAAGATGTTTTGGCAAAACGGTTTTGCAAGCATTATGGATATATGTTTTACTTTTACAAGACTAAAACTTAATAAATCTTTGTTCTACAACATAGTTATGCATGTAACATCCTTAAAATATGTATATAATGCAAAAAACTGTGGTAAAATAGTAAAAAATGTCCAAAATGTATCAACCGCTTAGGCGGTGTCTAGACGGCCTAGACGGTAGGCGGACTCTTTCCGCCACGCACCCGCCTACAACCGTTTAGAACCTTGGAACATATAGCAGTCTAGATTTGGTTATTCCAAGTAAAAGATCAAAGAGAGCCAACTTCTCCAGAATTGAAGCAAAGCCACCTTTGGTCTAAACTTTAGCTTTAGAATATCACAACATAGATGATGGACTTCTATACAGGATATAAGATAGAGATCAGAGTTGGCCGATTTTGAATTGTCAACTTAATGTCCATCACAATACAAGTGCCTGGAGTGCAAATACATTTGTGGGGACGTGACTTATGGCTTCACACAGATGCACCATGAAGAAAACATACAGTTTATTCCGTGTCCTTCACTTTTCATGCATGCACTAGATTATGGTAACTGCAATTTAAGTTAGCATCATGTCAGCATAAATTGCTCAAGGGACATAATTGAAAGTTAGCCTTGTGTCAACAGAAATTACTGCCTTCTGAACATGCTTGGTTGTAGAAATCCATTATAGAGTTGAAATTGAGACTTGTTTTCAGTTATAGACCAACCCATGCACATAGTTTAGGTTCCATCAAGCATTATTCTTTCTTGCTTGCTGGTGAGAGTTAAAAAGTTTGGATTGTAGAACTTTGGATGTGAATTGCCTAATATTCATTACAAGCTGCAATAGCCAAATTGACTGCGCTAACACATGCTGAGTCTGTATTTGGAACAATGTGGTTTCTCAGCTGCCAGTCCTTCCCATGGCGAAATTTTTGTAGTGAATTCCTAAATTCTTGGTTCCTGAAAATTTATGGAATACATCTTACTCTAGCATTCCTGAGTTCTTGTATGATTTAAACCAGTATGTTTCAATTTGTTCTCTTCTGGAAGGTAACAATGTTTGTTGTGAAGCCCTGTTGTTTGTTACGAACTGACTTGCAGCAGTATGCTGAGTTTGTACTTCAAATAGTGTGGTTTCTCCTGTATGAACTACCAAGGCCCTTTCGGTTGCAAACCTATTTGTAGTAAACATCTAAATTTTTGTTCCTGAAATTTTATGGAATATATCTTCACTCTAACATACCCGGATTCATGCATATGATTTACAAAGCTCTGTGACCAATTATTTTTCTCTGGGAAGGTAATAATATTTGTTGGTGAAGACCTGATGTTCGTTACACAGTTGTACCTTCATTAGAATGACATGTTTATGCTTCTATCCTGCCCTACTTCATGGATGAGACTTGTACATTATTTCATTGTTATTTTGGAACCAACAGCCTCATAACATAATTGTTTACCATCTTCCCTACACGGATAAATACCCTGCAGGATGGGCACTTCAAATAATTTACTGCATACAATTCAAGAAAAAATCAAGTGGGCTGACGCAATGAGTGAGGCAAACAAGAAACACAAGAAGGAAATTGAAGACAAGGTAGAAGATGCTAAAAAATCCTTCAAGGTAAGCCTAGTTGTGTGCTTTGATGGTTATGTAACTGTGGTTAGCTGACTGCGGCTTACAGAGTGTTTATTAATGTGTATGTTGTATATATCTGCAAGACTTGTCTGCCTCTGTTAGTTCTGTTCAAAGTATATTCAATTATATGCCACTATAAGTTTCTCCATTATTTTTAGATAATATAGAACATACATAAAGTAAAATGGTTACCAATTGCGTGCAATGTTGGTCGATGTGTATTACTTATTGGTGGCAGAAGTTGCATTCAGGCCATCTTGGATTTACGAGGTCACGAAGAGATCAACTACTCTGAAGCGAGAGGAATGATGGACTTTGAAGAGGATCGTGTACGGCCCAAGAGGTAATTCCTATAATCTTTATTATAAATAGTTAATGAAGAAGTTAAGAATTTAAAACTTCAGTTCTGTATTACCTTCAAATATGTTCTTGTAAGGGACATTTTCCTCTCCAACTTTTGCAATATCCATATCTTTTTTAATAGCCTCATTCCAAATTCATTTAGCCCTACCCCTAGCAGCTCTGTTAATTAAGATACTGTCCCTCTTAACTGATCATCTATTGATCTTGTTACATGTCCAAACCACCTCAAATGACTCCTTATCCTAATCACTGAATATTCCTTAAGAAAAATGAATAATAGAAAATTTGTTCGTTGTCAAGAACAAACCTATAAGGTGCATATAGAACATGATTTAGACATTTCTGCGATGCCCATGAGACAGGTCCTGATCCAAACATAAAAACATGGCCTGATGTAACATATTGTTACTCTGTCAACTACTGAACCTGAATTCGTCGTTGTTGCGTCATGTGCATGCCAAGCCATTTGGTTGCGAAGAATACGTGGAGAAATTAAATGCTCTCAACAAGGCCCCACTCCGGTTTATTGTGATAGTAGTTCAGTAATCAAGCTCTCAAAAAATCCTGTCTTACATGGTCAAAGTAAACACATAGATGTGTGCCATCATTTCTTACGTGATCTCACAATGGAGCCATTGATTTGGTCTATTGTAGAAGCGAAGATCACGTTGCTGATATTTTATGAAACCCATCAAGTTGCCTTAGTTTGTAAAGTTACGTCGTTTGCTGAGCGTTTGTTTGATGACGGCTCCAGAATGATGGAAGGAATGTGCAGTATTCCTTGAATTGATTGTTTTGCTGTACAATTCAGGTTAAGAGAGGGAATGCTAGAAGTATTTTTTGAATAAGTCTTTTGTCTGCCCTATTCTTTAGGAGTTTGTTACCAAGTCAGTAGGAGTGTCTTCCTTGTTCTATGCTTGTACAAGTCTATATGAGCATTCTGGGAATGAATGGTATGCAATTTACATTATTCCTTAATCTGCAATTTACATTAGGATTGTAGAAGAATAATGTAAATTGCATACCATTCATTTACAGAAAAATAGACTCCTTATATAAACTTATACAAGCATAGAACAAGGAAGCAACATATCCCACTACTAACAAACACTCCTACCGAATTGGTAACAAACTCCTAAAGACTAGGACATACAAAAGACTTATTCAAAAAATACTTGTAACATTTTCACCCTTAAACATCAGGATTGAAGAATAATAATGTAAATTGCATACCATTCATTTACAGAAAAATAGACTCCTTATATAAACTTACACAAGCACGAAGCAACATATCCCACTACTAACAAACACTCCTACTGAATTGGTAACAAACTCCTAAAGACTAGGACATACAAAAGACTTATTCAAAAAACACTTGTAACATTTTCTCCCTTAAACTGAATTGTACTGCAAAACAATCACTTTAAGGAATACTGCACATTTCTTCCATTATTTTGGGGCTGCCATCAAACAAACGCCAAGCAATCGACATAACTTTAAAACCGAGGCAACTTGATAGTTTCGTAAGAATATCAACAACCTGATCTTCGCTTCTATAATAGACAAAATCAATGGTTCCATCCTTTGTGAGATCACGTAAAAAATAATAGCGTACATCTATGTGTTTACGTCGACCACGTTAGACATGATTTTTTGAGAGCTTGATTGCTGAACTACTATTGCAGTAAACCAGAGTTGGATCTTGTTAAGAGCATTTAATTTTTTCAAGTATTCTTTGCAACCAAATGACTTGGCATGCACATGACGCAACATCGACGAATTCAACTTCAGTAGTTGACAGAGTAACAAGATGTTGCTTCTGCGATGTCCATAAGACAAACTACTGATCCGAACATAAAAACATGACCTGATGTGCTTTGTCGGCCATTTGGATCACCCGCATAATCACTGTTACTAAATCCAATTAGCCCATATTGGTCTCCCATTTTATAAAAGACACTAAAATCAATTGTATCTTGCAAGTATCAAAGAGTTCTCTTAGCAGTATGGAGATGTAGCTCTGTTGGATGTTCCATATATCGACTGATGAGACTCACAACATGCATAATATTTGATCGTGTTGTTAGTCACGTACATTAGCCTGCCTACAATCTGCTTGTAAATGGTGTTATCAACTAACTCTCTTTCCTCCATCCTTCATTAGCTTCAAGCCGAGTTCAGTTGGCGTACTAACTGAATTGCAATTCTTCATTTGAAACCTTCCCAAATTTCTCAAATATATTTCTTTTGTGAGATAAAGATCCCAGCAGCAGATTGTTCTACTTGAATGCCAAGAAAATAGTGTAGCTTACCGAGATCAGTCATGCCGAACTCTTGATCATGGAGTGTTTAAAAGCATCAAACCTGACTGCATCGTTTCCTGCGTTGATCAAATCATGGACATATAAACATACAATCAACAATTTATTATCCAGACATGTTTTGATGAATAAAGTGGGCTCATACGAGCATTTTTGTAAACCAGCCTTGTAAAAATAGGCATCAATACGACTATACCAAGCTCGAGGTGATTGTTTTAGTCCGTATAGAGCCTTATGCAACCTGTACACCTTGTGTTCATTCCCTTTTCACACATAACCTGGAGGTTGTTCAATATACACCTCTTCGTGCAAGTATCCATGAAGGAAGGCGGTTTTTACGTCCAATTGGAAGAGAGGTCGGGAGTTTTGTGCTACCATTGCAAGAACTAGCCGAATGGTGTCATGACGTGCAACTGGAGCAAACTCTTCCTTGTACTCCACACCAAACTCTTGCTTGTATCATTTGACGACGAGATGCGCTTTATACTTATCAACCACACCATCCGAATTGAGCTTCGTTTTCTAAACCCATCTGACACCAATGGATTTATGGCCTTTGGGAAGATCTGTTAATTTCCAGGTGTTATTTCTATCAATGGCTGCAATTTCATCATCCATAGCTTTCTGCCACTTTGATTCTTTGATAGCATCCTTGAAAGCTACAGGATCACATTCTGAAAATAAAGCAAAATGAATAAGTGAACCTGTTTGATCAATGTCGCTGACTTCAAAATCTTGCATCCATGCTGGCCTTCATTTTGTGCGTTGAGGTCTTGAGTCCGTCGACGGATCATCATTAACTTTAGTGTATGAAGTTGCTGCAGGAGTGGGTGAGCTTGGTGGATCTTGTTCATTTGCTGGAAACTTGCCATATCCTTTGTCTTGTTCATGAAAGCATGCTGGGTTCTGCTGCCCCGAGCTATTAACAGTCCATGTCCATGTTTCGCTTTCATCAAAAACTTTCTTCTTAGTGATAGGGTTGTATGATTTGTATGCCTTGTATGATAGTCCATGTCCATGCAATTGCACCTTTTTCCGGATCATGAATCAGACAAGTGCCATCTTTAATGGTGATAACATACCCCTTCTCTTGAAGCTGACCCACACTAAGCAAGTTACTCTTCAAACCAGGAACACAAAAACATTGGAGATGATTCCAAGAGTGTTGTCTCTAGTTCTGATTTGAATATCACCTTTCCCCATAACAGAAGCCATAGAATTGTCTCCAAATCTCACTGCAGTTTAAAAGGTTTTGTCTAGTTCAGAAAAAAATGACTTAGTACCACACATATGGTTACTGCAACCCGTGTCTATGTACCACAAGTTTGGACGAGGTTCCTCTGTGAAATGACACACCATCAAGAGAGAGTCTTCTTCTTTCTCTACGTAAGTTTGATTTTTCACTCCTTTCATTACACAAATTTATTCGACATTCTGAATGAAAATGGCCATACCTGTGACACCTGAAGCACTCGACATTTGATTTGTCAATTCTTGAGTCTGAACTGATTGTTGATAGTCACGTCCTCTACCTCGACTCCGGAAATTGGAGAACTGGTTTTCTTCAGTTTTGTTACCTGCAAATCTTCCTTCTCTATTGCAATCACTATGACCACGACCTCTGCCTCTGCCACGACCTCGTCCTAGTCCTCGACCTCTTGATGTGAATTCATTATTGGTTGAGACCTTCAATGCTTGCTCCTCTTCGATACTACTTTTCATTCGCTGCTCATGTAGGAACAATGAACCTTGCAATTCATCAATGGAAAGTGCATCAATGTCATTTAACTCAATCGTACAGACAACATAGACAAATTTTGAAGGTCATTGATCGAAGAATTTTCTTCACCACTATGACATCTTCTAGTTTGTCACCATGAATCTCATCCTGTTTGCTGTTGTCAGCGTTCTGAAAAAATAGTCATCCACAGACTTTCCATGCTTCATATGAAGATCTCAAATTCTTTGCGAAGGGCTTGAAGCTGCTGCCTTTTCACCCTTGTTGTGCCTTGATGTTTCTTCTTCATAGAATCCCAAATTTTTTCGATGTGTCTTTTTGAAGAATAATCTCCAAGATTGATCGATCAATTGCTTGAAACAAATTATTCTTTGCCTTGATATCCTTCAGCTTTTGCTCCTCCAACTTTGTCTTCTGTACCACTCCACTAGGAGGTTCAGAAATATCTGTTACCACAAGATGCCAATACTCTTTGGAACTTAGGAAATTCTCCATTAGCATGCTCCGATGGTCATAGTGACCATCAAAGCGGGGAATTGCCGGTTGCACGAAATTGTTGTCAGATGCTGATGCCATTGCTTCTTGCTGCTGCAAATAAAAGAAAGCTGATGCTTCTTTCACCTAGTGGCTTAAGCCGTTGTTCCCATTTCCTCGCTGACCCATCATGCGAAAGGTACGCCGTTAGAGTGAGTGTGCCCGCGCTCTGCTCCTTCGACTGATTGTTCGCATTGGATCTCAGGCTCTATTCAGACCCCTTTATGAGGCTCTGATACTACTGATACAAAAATAGGATTGAAGAATAATAATGTAAATTGCATACCATTCATCCACAGAAAAACAGACTGCTCATATATACTTATACAAGCATAGAACAAGGAAGCAACATATCCCATTACTAATAAACGCTCCTATTGACTTGGTAGCAAATTCCTAAAGAATATGACAAACAAAAGAGTTATTCAAAAAACACTTGTAACAAAAAGGTGTAACATGACACTTCAGAAAAGAATTGTGCTATTGCAGGATTTGCTATATGCAATTTTGTGCAAGAAATAGAATACATGTGCATGAAGGATATGCTATTTGGGAAGGGCTACAAAAGGGCTAGGTTTGTATCAGGTTTAGGCAATATCAAATTCAATTAATTGAGTTTGGACTTGAATTCTTCAGCTTTTATGCATATCAGCTTCTAATTTGGATTCATTTCAAAGAATTTATACTAATGTTGTTTCAAACTACTTTTGATATGATACTTAATATTCATGATACATAGTTATCACTTATCACGTTTCACATTTTTA
Organism: Iris macrosiphon; assembly: GCA_036927795.1. Lineage (NCBI taxonomy): Eukaryota > Viridiplantae > Streptophyta > Magnoliopsida > Asparagales > Iridaceae > Iris > Iris macrosiphon. The sequence continues at coordinate 59,675 of JAYESA010000188.1, read as the reverse complement.
GAGGAGGGGCCAGGTTGGGCACATGCCCAACCAGGATTTATAATTTTTTTGTTCTGGATATTCAATTCTGATCGACATTTTTTTTTCAGGAAAGAGATGCAAACCTCTCAATGGAAACTCTGATATCTATGTAATAATAAGGATAGAAGTAAATCTCCTTGATAACTCATATCTGATCTATTTACTTATGATTGGATAATACAAAGATAGAAGTAAATCTTATTGATGAGCAACTGATTCATCTTTTAATGTTTTTCTACTCACTTCACAAAATAAAATCGGAGATAGACAAATATGATGAAGAAAGGAAATTCTCATTAAGAGGAAAAAATGAGAGGTTTGTTTTATATTTGTTTATTAGATTTTTTTATCAGTTTATTAGGCTCTTCTTTTGATACTAATACTAGCCGAATTTTTGAACTTATTTTTTCAACAATTCTGGATACGGTTCATGAAGAACATATGTAATTTTATGAATACTTTTATTCCTAGTACCACTACAAGTTCAACTATATATTTAATAATCTATTTATTCTCTTTTACTTCATTTTTAGCAATTTTTGTTTGAATTTTGTTATAGGTTAAAGTTCAATTATCAGTCTTAAAACAAAAGGATGAACACATAATTATTTGTTTAGACCATAGTGCCCCACCTGGATTATGGTGCTGGCTTCGCCTCCGTCTTTAGTGAGTTAAAAATAACACTCCACTGGGATAATAACATTATATGGTGGCGCATATGGAAACTCTTTTGATATGTATATGTTTGTGTGCGAAGTTTAGCTCTGGATCTTGGGATAGGATGAGTAAGCTTTCCAAATTTTATTTAGTGAAGTTTCATATTTTTCTTTCAAAATTCAAATGTAATTTCTTCCAAAGATTATATTGGGTTGTCAGTTATCATTTAGAGACATAGCTGATCCAGAAATGTTGAGGGATAGATGCAGACAGGAGCGGATCCAGCCACTTGTAAAATACCTATAATGTGGGTAGACCAAGCTTCAAACCTGAGACCTAGGTGAAAAGCAAGTAGTTTACCAAATAGAACGTTAACTATTTGATATTGAATTTGGTAGGGAAAGGTAAGATTTATTATACGTTGGCAAAAATATATGAAAATGACTATAAAATAATTTATTTGATAATTCAGTGAGCCCCCACTGGCTTCATGTGGATCTATCCCTGGATGCGGGAATAGGTCTGTTATTATTTAAAACCTTCAATGTTATAAATTGCGCTAGGCGGATTCAGTGCGCCAAAGGGGGGCCTAGCGCCTAGGCGGCCGCACAAATTTTTGTTTTTTTTTGAAAATTTGAATTTTCAGTTTTAAATTTTTAATTATTTTTTGATTCTTTTTGAATTTTTTTTGAATTTTGGATTTTTCTGATTTTTTTTAACTTTTAATGCATTTTTTTTTTGATTTTTTTTGAAATCTGAATTTTTTTTTGCAATTTCAAATATGAAATTTAAAATTTTTGAAAATTGAAAATTGAAAATTTTGAATTTTTTAAACTTCCTGCCTTGACCGAACAGGCCGAACATGGGCCAAATTGCCCGAACATGCCCGTCTAGACGTCGAACATGTCTGCCTAGGCCTGAACAGACGCCTAGGAGGGTCGAATTGGGGGTTTTCGGTTTGGCGGGCGGCCGTCTAACGCCTAGGCGGCCGCCTAGCCCGATTTTTAGATTACTGAAAAATCTTAGATGCGATATAGATGCCGAGATGTTGGGACCGGAAGTGCCAATACCGTGCTCCGATACCGTGTATGAAATGACCGCATCGAAACTATGCCAACTTGAGATAACCAACCATCCGTCTAACGCAAGCACAAAGACAAACAAAACTCAATATATGTGCGGTGACTACGTCACCTGGACCACGTCACCTGGACCACGTCGATGCTAGCTTTCATGTGTAGCACCTCTTGAACAACTGTGATCCTGTCGATATTAATAACTTGGTCAAGACCGAAGTCCTTGATGATCAGCCTCCCCGACTTCTGTCTTATATCGGAACGTACTCCTGTTCCGACGAGCTTCACCCTTGCTGACCCAACCAAGTGGACGGTACGGTTCCCTCGAGATTCGAGCTCATGAACCTTTCCACCTTCGTGTCCAACACTGAAGCTCCCTCGTATACATGTATTATCGAGAAGATCATCATGCACCGTGCACGCCGTCAATGACCCACAGCTCTCTTGGAACTATGCAAATGGAGATGCACCCATCTTAGATTGAGTTTATTGCACACTTTGATCTCCTCCCTGGCTTCGAACTGCTGAAACCAATGTCGCTCCATGAAGCTTTGGCAAATCATCCGTCACCAAAACTGGATCCGTGGAACAACCCCCTCCTGGAGACCGACCAGCTATCATGGGACCGACAGACTGACCCTCAATCTTTGACTTATCATCATTCATCGCTTTGTTCCGATGAATCGAATCCTCTGTATCCCTCAAATAATCTCAAAGACCTCCAAAAACAAGTTTTCAACCATCCACAAACTCCTGTTGAACATTCCTGAAGCCTCCATCCGATGTCTGTGGCCTGCGTGTACAACCTAGCGGTTTGAGTCTGTATATACCACACCATATATCTCCTTGAGCCAGCAGTTGAGAACCCTTTGTAAGCTCCCAATGTCCCCAAACTTACTGTGACAGTCATTATCCGTCAGCCTCCCTACCGAAATGAAGTTGTAGTGCAAACTCGATACATGTCGCACCCTCTTGAGAATGTGTTTCTCGTCAAGCTCCATTGTCAAGTGCACATCACCGATGTCCACAGCTGCAGTCGTACTCTTGTTGTCTATCTTCACACGTCCAAACCTACCGTCTCGGTACGATGTCAAGATCCTAAGCGGAGTGGTGTGATACGATGTCTCCCGTTTCCATGATCCAATTGTCATTATGACACATGTCACAAGGTTCCTCTGCGTCAGTTGCTACAATGATGAGATCTCCCATAGGTGTAAAATCTTCCTGATTATCCTCGTCTTTAGTTATTTTTTTTTTTCATTTTTGAGCTTCATGCAGTTTTTTTAAAATGATCCCTTTCGTCACAGTGATAGCAACCCTCTCCTTGCGGTCCACAGTCGCAGGATTCTGAGAACTCCCCCGTCGTCGCCTGTGACTTAAGTCTTCCTTTCCCGTAGGAAGCAACCCGAGCGGACTCTCGCGATGATTCAATTTGCTTACGTCGGACCTCCTCGTTCAACAAGTTATTTTTCATCGCCTCCATCGTGACAACTCTATCTGGTACGGAGTTGCTCACCGATACCACCACCGTCTTCCAGTTTGCTGGCAGAGAACTCAAAAACAGCAGGGCCTGAAGCTCATCGTCAATCATCATCTTCATCGCAGACAGCTGATTGATAATACCTTGAACCTCGTTCAGATGTGCCACCGAGACACCCTCCGTGTACTTCGAGTTGACGAGTTGACGAATAGAAAATGTCTTGTTGCCAGCCGTTATCCGTTCGTACAACGAATGCAGCTTCTCCCACAATATTTTTGCACAACTCTCCATGGACATTTGGTGAAATACCGAATCGTCCAGCCATTGGCGGATGAATCCAACGGCCTTTCGATCCAATCGTTTTCAGTAACCAGCAGCTTTGTCCGATGGCTTGGTGTTGTCGCCCTCCAACAAACCATGTAAGTCCTTGCACCAGAGTAGATTTTCCATCCTTGGTTTCCAAATCGTCTAATTTTTTCTGTGAGTGTGATCATACGTGTGTTCATCTGCTCCGTAGACATGATTGTACCTTTCCTCTCACGAACCTGAGAGCTCATATACCAGATTTTGGTATCAGACCAGAACCAAAAGCTCTTATACCAGATCTTGGGACCGGAAGCGTCGATACCGCGCTCCGATACCGTACCTGAAACAAACCGTGGCAGAAACTAGGGCAACCCACTTGAGATAACCAACCACCCATCTAACGCAAACACCAAGACAGACAAAACACAATATATGTTCGGTGAGTACATCACCTGAACAAATTGGTATCGGAGCGCGGTATCGGCGTTTCCGGCCCCAACACGAGATTGGTATAAATTGACCACTCTGCAAAGATAATTATGTCCGAGTTTAGCAACAGAGTTAAGCATGGATTAGAGGGTTACAGAAAAGGGTCAATAATAACCTGTGTTCACATGTAAGGTTTAAAATCCGATTTGCACCTGGTTTATTAATCCTCCTCTCCTAGTACTAGCTGTTAACTCGAAGTTACCCACAGCGTTGGTGATTAACTTTAGGTATCAAAGGTAGAATCTTTTTTTATAAATTATTATAGTTCAAGTAGAGGGTTTATCCACTTGATTCTTTGTTGCCAAACACTACAAAGTATTAATGGGAATTTGTTATCCATGGCAAAAACCCAAAGTTGTGCAGTCTTAAGTTACTTGCATCAAGAGTGTAGCATCTCTTCACTGATATTGTCGAGATGATTCTTGTTTTGATTGTATCCTCGGGGATCATTTGCAAATTCCTTCCCATCAAGGCTTGATCGTGTATGCAGTCTTGTGCTCTTCCATTTTATTCCAATGATCCACTACCTGATTGTATATGCACAAACAGTAAGTAACAATGCAATTTTATGGATGATCGGCCACCAATAAAAGTACATTATAGCTTTCATTATTAAATGATTCTTATTACTGTTGGGTTACTATTTCTAACCGTTCCCATGGCTATGACACAATGAGTGATACTGGATGATTCACAACCAAGAAAAGTAGCTTATAGCATTAACTGTAGAAGAAAGTCCTACAACTACTGGGTTCCTAATATCTAATGCTTTTGGCTATGACGCTGCAGGAGGCGATAACGAATGGTGTATAAGAGAGAACAATCAATTCAGCAGGTTTGCAACTGAGTTGGTAGTTACTTTTTCACTGGAGGGATCCGAGAAATATTCATTTTCATTTTACAACCAATACATCGATGTTTATTCTCCTTGAACCTTATTCTGAAATGGATCTATTTATCATTTTAGCTAGTGTAAACATGTGTACTTGTGACTGTTATATGTTGATACTCTTTCATACCTCACATCCCAAATTTACCAATCATAAGCACTCGATAGTTTTGGAGATTATCTGGCTTCCTTGGTTATGGCAAATTTTCTGTCATTTTATGAATCTATTACTTATCTCACAAACAAGTCACCTCAGGAATGAGACCCATATAATTGTGATTGTGTGCCTTGTGACTGGATCTCAAGTTGGCAAAACTTGTGGATGAGGATCATAAATGTGGACTCAAACAGGTCTTGGAACTTTTGAGATTGATTCTGTTCCCAAAGTACATTAAAAGTTTTTCTGGGTGGAGGTTGAGCCTGAAATAAAATGTCAGGTTGAAAAGAGGTTTTCAAATGAAAGATATTATTCGTATATTTTTGTGGCAGATACTGCTCGAGCCCCCCACTTTTGGTTGTGGTTACGACGTCTCTCTTTTGCTCGCTCCTTGAGATGTCTCTTTCATTGTTTCATCTCCATCAAAATCGTGTACCTATAGATGTTACAATGACAATGAATAGTGTACTATTTGTTCTGTGTGTTTATTATAGGCAAGGCTAATTGTACTATGATTTGACAAAGCAGTTATCGACCTCCAAGTTGCTATTAATATGTATTCCTTGTATAATTTCCATGGCCATATGGTGGTTTAGAATAAGAAATTTGATTAGTTTATATCCTTAATTCTTTATTAGACAGGTGGTACTGGAATTGATCATGTGGCTTTGGTACTATTTATATAAATATCTAGAGAACAGACATTATTAACCAATTTGGTATCTTTTATTTAATTGTACAAAGCAATTATTCTCGGGTAATTATAAGGGAACTACACATTTTACTCGGGGCTAGCCCATTGGAAATTTACAAAAAATTACAAGTTTGCCATCATGAAAGTTACTCGGGGCTAGCCCACTGTTATAATCAGGATTGTCAAAATTTTGATAGTCCTAACACTTGTATGGACTGTCAACATTTCGACAGTCCTAACACTTGTATGAACTGTCAACATTTCGACAGTCCTACCACTTGTAAGGACTGTCAAAATTTTGACAGTCCTACAATTTGTTAGGACTGTCAAATTTTGACAGTCCATTTATCAAAATTACAAGTTTGCCACTCTCATAGTTACTTGGGGCTAGCCCACCCCAAAGTATAAAAGTGATATGGCTTTCTATTTTGGGCATTCCACCTAGACTTAAGAGACCCTCATTCCACCAAGCCCAAACCTAAATTTGGAAATAGCTAGTTGTGGTTGGAGGAGGATTTTACTTTGGTGATACTCCAAGGAATATTCTTTCGGTATGTTTTCGACAACCTACGATGAATAAGTTTTGCAATTGTCCGAAAAAGATTTAGTTTATTTTGATTATTGTAGGAACAATGCATGAAAAAATGTTCGATGATGAAGTCGGATCGTCCAATTCATTAAATATGCACTCGGACGTTCCGAAGAACAAGTTGGTTGTTCCGAAGCACGTACGGTACGTACAACGAGAACCCTAATTCAACAGTCACGAGTTAGGACTGTAAAAATTAGACAGTCCTATATAAATATAGGACTGTCAAATAATCTACAGTCCTAAATTAATAGAGGACTGTCATAAATTTGACAGTCCTATATAAAAGTAGGACTGTCATAATTTGGACAGTCCTATTTAAAAATAGGGCTGTAAAAATAGTGACAGTCCTGGATAATTATATGAAGTTATTAATTTTTATATTATTTTATATTGGTTATAGGACCAACCTTGTTCAGATATTGTGGTACATCCTGCTGGTGTTGATGTGGATGATATTTTCTCAACGGATATTGAATTTGCAAGCCATGAAGAAGCATTAGAGTGGTGCAGAGAAGTTGAGAGACGACATAACGTAGTTATTGTCATTGCAAGATCCATCCGATCTCGGCCGGGCCGAAAATATCTTGAGCTTGGATGCGAAAGAGGAGGTGTGTTTAGGGAGCATCATAAAAAAAAGAGTGTTGTTGAAAAAGAAATCCCTAAGAAAAACGTTGGGACGAGAAAATGTGGTTGTCCATTGAAGGTGTTGATTGTAAAAGTTGAAGATGTGAAGTGGATAATCGAAGTTAAGAATGGAAGACACAATCATCCTATTCCAGGGACACTTACGGGTCATGCCTACGTGGCACGGTTGAAGGAGGATGAGAAAAAGTTGGTTGAAGAATTGTTCCTTTCAGGAGTTGCACCGAAACAAATTTATTCTGCTGTGCGACAAAAACAAGATGAAAACAAATCTACCATGAGGACGATCTATAATAGTTTGGCCAGAGCGAAATGCAATAGTATGAAAGGAAGAATGGCGATGCAGCAAGTATTGAAGTTGCTTGGGGAGCATCACTACGTGGAGTACCATAGAAGACATCCACAAACTGATGAACTCCTTTCATTGTTTTGGGCTCATCCTGATTGCACACACTTGGCTCGGTCCTTCGCAGACGTGTTGGTCCTTGATTGTACATATAAGACCAACAAGTTCAAGATGCCTCTTTTTCACGTTGTCGGGTTTACGTCTACGGAAAAAATATTTACAGTCGCTTTTTGTTTTATGAAGAGTGAGACAGTAGAGGATTACACATGGGCGTTGAGGAAACTACAATCCCTTTACACAGGTTACAAAGAGCCGTCTGTTTTTGTTACTGACAGAGAATATTCTTTGATAAATGCTATAGATATTGTATTTCCTCATGCGCATAGACTACTATGCACTTGGCATATAAATAGAAATATCCAAGCTCAATGCAAGAAAATTTTTGAAACAGTGGACGGTAAAATTGACATGCTTCGCTTCGAAGAATTCTACAGTGATTGGAGTCTTGTATGGCGAGCAAGTACTACAGACAGTTACGACGCAGCATGGTACATGTTCCAACAAAAGTGGGAGCCAAGTAACCCGACATGCATATCTTATATCAAAGATACTTGGCTAGAACCACATAAAGAGCAATTCGTCTTAGCATGGACCAACATGGTGAAGCATTATGGCACGATCAATACGAACCGGGTCGAAGGAGCACACTCATGTTTAAAAAGATATCTACGGTCATCGGTCGGTAATTTTGTCTCGGTTTGGCAATCGATTCATTTGATGACTATTGCCACGGTGAACGATATTGTAGCATCATTTGAGATGAGCCTCAATATTGCAAAGCATGAATACAAGCAAGAACACCTCTTGGATGGTTTAACCCATGTGGTATCTCACAAGGCCTTGGGGTTATTGTTTGAGGAGATTCGTAGGTCGAAGTCGGTGGGTTATGATCCCGAGGTTTGCGGTTGTTCATATCGACATTCACTCGGACTTCCGTGTGCACATGAGATCAACGAATACCGTCGTGAATCTATACCTATTCCAATAGATGGTGTTGATCAACGTTGGCGACAGCTGTCGATAATGCCGACGGTGGAAGTGCAAGATGATTTCTTCGCGTTGCCCCAAGTGAAACTACTTCACGCAAGGTGGTGTGGCGCATCGGAACCGGAGAGAAGATCCATTGAGTTTAAAATCCAAGAGATTGCAGTCCCGGCAACAACTCGATTGCAAGAGCCATCCGTTGTTCGAACTCCTAAGGGAAGACCACAGTCAAGAAAGAGTAGAGCAAAAAAGAAGGAGGAAGAGTCAACTAAAAGAGATCCATCATTATTTGAACATATCGAACGCAGTTTGGAGGCAAAATCCGTAATGGATGAGGGGTATTTCCGCAGAAAAAGAGTAAGCTAACTATTCGAAGGGGGAAGAAACAGAAAACGATAGATGCAGGCACGACGGAGGGTGTTGAAAACTTTTCTGTTTCTTATAGTCTATACATTGAAAATTTCCTACCTGAGATACGGAATTTCATTTGGTCTATTGTTGATGTTCCTGCGGATGGCCACTGTGGATACCATGCACTAGCAAGACAACTAGGCTATTCAGTTGAAGCAGGATGGAGACAGGTTAGGGCAGAGCTGTACGAGGAGTTGGAGTCGCGGCTAGCCTTCTATAGCCAGATACTTGGCGAAGAAATTGTTGAAGATTTGTTGGCAGGCATACCTTGTACGAAAACAGTTACCGGACCAGACCATTACATGATGTCCCGCCTGCTGCTTACGTATTCTCTAATAGGTATAAGTTACCTATTGTAATTATCTCACAAGGTATTAACAATACTTTCTTTCCAATGTGTGCCCCCCCGGCCGAACACCGAGTATCCAATCTATGTTGCATAGGGCTTGTCGGACAACACTTCGTCATCCCAAGGTTGATCGCTCATTCTCCAATTCCGCCACCTTCTACGCTTTGGTATAAACACGCACCAGAGGAAGCGATCGCATGGACGACACCCTACAAGGATGCAATGGCGGCCTATAAGAAGATGATGAAGATGGAGGATCCAAAAATCATGCCGGACGACTACATTGATATTTTAATCGATTGATACTGTATAATAAAAATGTATTTTCTGTTGATCCATGTATGTTTAAGTGTATATTGAACAATATGTTGTATGTTGTGTAATGAAAGGAGTTATGACGATTTTGACTGAATATTATGCATTGCTACTAATAACTTAGGACTGTCAATATGTAAGACTGCCAGGATAATAGGACTGTCACAATTATGAAAGTCCTAGTATATACTAGGACTGTCATAATTGTGACAGTCCTAAAGTTTGCCCCCTGTCATATATGCCCATTTATATAACTTTAGGACTGTCACAAATTTGACAGTCCTAGTGTATACTAGGACTGTCAAAATTGTGACAGTCCTAAAGTATGCCCACTGTCATATATGCCCATTTATATAACTTTAGGACTGTCACAATTTTGACAGTCCTAGTGTATACTAGGACTGTCAAAATTGTGACAGTCCTAAAGTATGCCCACTGTCATATATGCCCATTTATATAACTTTAGGACTGTCACAATTTTGACAGTCCTATTGTATACTTGGACTGTCCAGATTGTGACAGTCCTAAAGTATGCCCACTGTCATATATGCACAGTTATGTATGCAGCTCAAATTGATAGTTTAAACTTTGATACAACTTTTACAAGGCAAAATTAACTCAAAGAGTCACAATAAGGCAAAATTAACTCAAAGAGTCACAATAAGGCAAAATTATAGTTTAAACTTTGACAACTTTTACAACTCAAAGCCTAAATATCGTCAAAAGTCATATTCAGTCAAACGTTTACAACTTTTACAGCTCACATTTTGACAATTCTCAAAAGTCATATTCAGTCAAACTTTTACAACTCAAAATTATTGTTTAAACTTCATGGCGCCTCTTCGTGCGTTGCTCTCTATTTTCCAAGAAAGAAAATTCTTCAGCGTTGTCGATTTGTTGGAGTTCGTCATTGATTGTCATATAATTAGAACCCTGGCAACTTACGAGGCTTCTTCCCAACTTCTTCACTTTCCTTGCCTATTCATGAGAAATGAAAAAATTTGTTAGCCACAGTTACAAATATCAAACTTAAGGTCTACAAGTAGGCTCACCATCTTGACCAGTGCAGTATACAAGACCGATTTGGCAGAAAGATCTGACGGTACACGCACAATATCCCCTCCGCGTTGGAACAAGGTCGGTAGTCCAACACCGACGTAGTAGGCGAGGTAGTCGTCGCTGCACTCTGCCATATTGACTGCTGCGTGCCGGTCGGTATCTCTAATAACGTGACGTTGCCACTCGGTGAAGAAGGCCGATACCCAGTTGAACGATGCATGAATATAGTTTAGCGGTTTTTCCCGCGCGGAGGAGTTATCATTTGCAAAGTGCGCCTTGGGACAGTTTGTACGTAGCCAAACTGACGGAGCACTCTATCCGGCATATAAGCCTCTAAGATTTCATGACAACTGATAAGACCGTGATATAAGGCGATTGGTTGCAATGGACGGCTAGTCTGTCGCAAATCACGGTATGGATCCCATACAATCTGCACCACATAAAATTTACCATAACATCATTTAGCATAACGTAGTAAATTAATACCAATTAAGGACAAAATTAGATCCAAAATTCACCTCTTCTGTCGTCAAATCTTCGAGTGCATGGCGTAGGGCGGCCAATGTGTGAGAACGTTTGGCATCTTCCTTACTTGGCTTCCATCGGCACATTCTAGGCAGGTTCTCGTCATACCCGCGGTTCAGTTTCGCCCGCTGCAGGGTTGGAAAGTGCTCGTATATCCATGCCTTCACGTTACCAGGTTAAAAATATATTAGTCCAAAAATAAACAACACAATTTAAATTTATGTACACAAGTTGACAAAGATATATCTGTACATGGAGTAGAGTCTGGCATCCGGATATTGTCTTCGAACCCACACGGGATGCCGCACCAAGCTCGCGGTAAAGGTATGCCAATATACCGCTTCCCCAAGATATTTCGTCCACCGTGTCAATGTTGTCCAAATTGAGGAGATACTTGGCATTTATGGACGTTCCTGACTTATCGGTAATGCCGACAGCCCCTAAGATGAACTGCATATATCCGCGGACAACATTATCACTATTATCAATTTCGGGGGCCGGCTCAGCCAATATCTCCTCCAAATATTTTAGAGGAAGTCCGTAGGACTTCTTGAATTCTCGAAGACGAGTAAAACTAGTGGCATCAACTCCCAGACACCCTGATACATAATCGACAATATAGTCGTAATAGTTGATGCTCGACTCATCAAAAGTTTGATTCATCATGGGACGACCATCAACCCTAAGTCCCAATAAATGATGGACGTCATCAAGGGTAATCGTCAACTCCCCATTGGGTAGATGGAAAGTGTTGGTCTCTGGATGCCACCGTTCTACAAATGCTGAAATCAGTGCATTATCCACCGTCGTATATGAGTAGCTACCCAAATATTGTAGACCGGTGGGACTGATTTTTGCCTTCACATCATCTCCCAATAATTCATACCTCCATGTATTGCATTTTTTCCCATGGTTGATCACCGTCAACATACGACCACTCTCCTGAAAAGTCAACAATTGGATGAAATTAAACCTCTATGTAAAATGAACTTTGAACTTACAACTATATATAAATTAATCATAACGTAATGTACTTACCGGATTGTTCCATATTTGGTATGTAATATGGTTTTCGATCGACGGTAACATAGAGCAACCGTTTAGACGAGTGTCGACTGGACTATCTGCCTGCTCAGAAGGTCCTGAACCATCAGTAGTCCGGTTTTTGAGAGTTTGTGGAAGACTCTCGACAGGACTATCTGCAGGCTGAGAAGGTCCTGAACCATCAGTAGGCCGATTTGGAACATTTGGCATGTCCTCATCGGAGGAGGAAGAAGAACCGGAAGAACTAGGAGGAGCACGTCTCTTCGAACGAAGGGCAGTCTTCTTCGTCAATCGACGTTTCCTCACTTCAGGGCGTGCCTCGGGCTCGCGGATAGTGACGCCCGGTTGAATAGTACTCGAAACTGCGCGTTCCTTACGCATCGACGCAGTAGGGCGTCTTCTCATATTTTCATCCACAGTGTCCTTTCCAGGGGCATGACTATAAGACAAAAATTAATATATACAGACAAAAATTAATTTCTATTTTAACATAATAATTGAATTTTACATGAGGACTGTAGCAATTTCTACAGTCCTGTAAATATACAGGACTGCAGAATTTTTCACAGTCCTTATTTTTAAGGACTGTTGAAATTCCTACAGTCCTATATAAATTTAGGACTGTAGACAATTCGACAGTCCTAAATATATATAGGACTGTCGATTTTCCTACAGTCCTAAATCTATATGGGACTGTAGGAATTTCTACAGTCCCGTCCGATACTGCTCGACAATGTCGAGGATTCTCGACATTGTACGCCCTAAAATCGTGTTCGATCAACCAAGGGAACGTCTAAACTACATCCTAAACTCCGCCAAGGACTTGTATGCCCTCATTTGAATAATGGAAAGAAAATCACTCAAATTTATCAAAATGTAAGAGGATTTCTTAAATTTTTTGGACAATTTTGCAAATACAATAGCACAAGGAGAATGATGATTTGTACCTTGGTTCTTTCGAGACTTTGGGAGCCATCGACAAGGAGGAGGAGGACAGCGGATATCGCCGGCGGGAGGGGGGAAAGCTCCGGTCGGGTGGGGAGGGTTTGGAATGAATGGGCTAGTATGAGTAAAATGTTGGATTAGTATAAGTAAAAGTTCCTCTTTAGTGGGCTAGCCCCAATCCTGGACTAGTTTCAAGTAAATATGGTAGTGCCCTTATCAAAAGCCTTATTCTCGGGCCTTTTGTGTTTTAGTAGAAATAAACTTTGAATGGATGATTGCACAGATCTACTCATTGCAAGGTTTAAGCTATTGGAATAACTTGGCCTACCAAAGTTGGTGTCCATATATATATATATATATATATATATATATATATATATATATAAAGCAGTGTCCTCGTGCTAAATTACTTCTCTTCTACGGTTCAATAAACAGTTCTGAATGCTTGTGAATTAAGTACAAAACAAACAGGTACTTCTAATAAAGTAAAATGGATGATTTGCGCAATTCATTTTATTAACCAAAAAAAAAAAAAACCCTACTCTTACCATCTACACTCCTTGGTCCGTTTTCTTCCAGAAACGAGAAAAGCAGTAGTAACAAAACGAACAGGCCTTTTGAATGTAAGCGTCTTGTAGGTACTTCTTGTAATACTGGACATAGCATACAGTCCAAAACCAAATCGGATGTCTTATTGGAATTGGTAATGGTTGACATATGTGGTCTTGTCCATGTCATTGCGAACTCAATAGTGCTTGGTACACATAGTACTGTATCGATATTTGTACATGATTGTGTTGTTAGTAAAATTTAATTCTGCTAGTGCGAGTTCCTCAGTCCCTCGCTAGTCCATTGACTTGTATCCATACTTTAATTATGTGGTTTTAAGTAACAAAAATGTGCGGTGGCTTGCGCAGTTTACACGAGCCACCGTCCGACATTGCCTTCCTCCTTCCTCCCTATTGTTTCTCCGTCCTCCAACGGACTCCGCCGCCTCCTCCGCTGGGTGCGGCCGTCTGCTTCGTCGGCTCATGCGAGTAATACGCGAGCCAAGAGGCACGATTGTTCAAGTAAAACAAGAAAGATACTGGGGCGAACCATAAACCCATTTTTTCCTCCGGTGGGCATTCTTGATTCAGGCAATAGAGCAATTACTTATACTAGTAATGTGTATGTGCATTGCACGTACGTAAAAAAATATTAATTTTTTTTTTTTTTTAATTAATTTTTTTTTTATATACACTGTTGTTCCATGGATTCAAATCCACCCAACCAAGAAGAATGTTCCACATCTTAACCACATGAGTTAAAGATATTTGGCTATAGTTAGATAATATTTAGTAGTTAAACAATTAGTTAGACTTTATTTATTTATTTTTAATTGCGTGAGGTTACATAGACGGCTAGTCGTTTTTTATAGAGAGCATGTACATCTCATTAGTGGTAGTGACTAGTTTGTGAGGTCAAGTGTGGTAGCGTTACCGAAGAGAGGTATAAGATCTCGGCTGGGTGGCAAAAGGTCAGTGGATCGAGTCACGGGGGCGTATTATTTCTTCCATTTATAAATAGTAGTAGTTTGGGGACAGTGGATCCAAAGACATGCAATGCAGTGTGCACAAAAGTTCTGAAAGTTACGTCGGATCCCGTGCGTTATGTCGGAAAGTCAAAAAAAAAAAAAAGTGTGGTAGCGTTAGCATAATAGTCCACGTAAGCATCAGAGTCGTCGTCTCCTCATTGTGAGGGAGTGAGTGCGTCTAGGGATCAAGAACCTTTGGCGTGCGAGAGAGATTCATTGAAGGTTGTCGTAGATATTCTTGGATATTTGGTTGGTTCATGAAGACTTCAAGCATGTAGAAGACTTTGCCCGGACCCTCTGTATATGAATAACATGGCTACATAGGACTACATGGCATTTTCTTCATAATGGGATTCAAATCTCAGTTTATAAAGAACTTCTTCGCTTCTTAACCAAATCTTGTATCGAAAGTTATTGGATGCTGGGATCTTGAAAATATGAGCATTTCCCTTGCCACTAAGCTCTCGTGACAAGAAATTCACTCAAAATTGGAAGTTGGAAAGGAGAACATCTAATGTATTTATATTTCTGGATTCTCCTCTCCACATGAGTATCATTGTATAAAGTACATCTCAGCAAGAAGCATATGGGATCAAGACGAACAGGAAAATGAGCTACAGAATATGAATAAAACATGGCAAACTAAGCATTAAGGAATAGTAAATTATTCCAGAATGTAGTCATGATTGTAAGAGGCATATTGTTGAGTTTATCTAGTATGCGAGTCCATTCTATGGCCTAATTTAAATCCTACAATCTATATATCAGTTTGAGAAGTAAAAAAAGCATAAGGATGATGATCATAATATATGTAAAGCAATAATTCCCCACTCCGTAACAAAATATTATTATCGATAAGCTAACAATACATAAGAAATCTAATATTTGGGCATATCTAAAGTACTTGATCAGAGCACATACAAGACATGCAAAACATGAGAGTGAATATCAAAAATGCGAACAAGCTTCCCAAAAAACAAGGACTAACAGATACTAAACACCACCAAAATGATAACCACTAACTAACTAACAGGAAGAGAAATTCCAAAAGTTCGAAATGACTTCGAAATGATTTAGAAAACAATCGATTCTCGATCGATACTCGGCCGATTTGAGTTTGTCAAGGGCAACGAGTTCGAAATGACAAGTACTCCACTTTTACATGAAAATCATATCAAATGCCGAGAGCACAGTGTACTAGTCTACAGACGGACGATGCGGTCGAAATGGAGCCTAGGATGCGTATTCATGTCAATATCCTCCACTAGGCCGTCTCAAAAATACAAGCCTCGCTCCCTCAACTCGTGAGGTCACGAGAAGTGGAGAAGAGTGTGTGAGAGAGGGGGGAATGTAAGTTCTTTTCCTTGTCTCTCAAGAGGAAACTAAGAAGGGAAAGGAAAGAGAGAGAAAAATAAATAAATAAAGGAATGAATGAATAAGATGTAAATACATATAAACCTCCAGATCTAATCTCAACCATTGGAAGAAAATCCAATGGCCTAAAATGACATGAAAGGCCCAAATCAAGAAAACAATATACCGGGAAGTATACTTTCCAATATATTGTCGAGCAGGAAAAATTAGGAAACCTAATTTTCAGGGTTCTGATTCTACGTGCGGGCCCTAGTCAGGATATATGGCCATGTCATGAGTCTGATCTACAAGTCTCATGAAGTCCATGGGTTAGCACCGTTCTCAATAAACATAGAAATATATTAAGCTGCATAAGTCATTAGTTGATTATATTGGAAACTAGAGTATCGAAAAGACTTTTCGTACGATCCTCGATGCACGCAAAACGAAAATCTAAAAAAAATTCAGTAAAACCATCAATATCCAAATCCACTACCGCCATCATGGAATGATACCAATAATGAAGGGCTCACCTCGAGAAAATTCATTATCCTTGATTACGATACCAAAATCACGAGAATCGATTTTTTTTTTACAATATACGATAAATACTCGCACCTTGGTATACAAATATCAATACGGTTAGGCAAGTCTCGTGATATTGTTACCACCACCACCACCACCACCACCACCACCGAGATAGAGGCCAGGACTACACTATAGGCGGTGCCCAATCCCCTCTGATGGTGCTTGGCCGTATGGGACCACTTATGGGCGCACTTACCAAACCACCCTTTAACATTATGTGGGTCGGCCCACGTATAACCTGATCGGATCCGATCTGGACCGGACAAAACCACAATGGTTGGAGTCAATGCCAACAATAAGAGGTAAGCACCAAGATGGTACTCGTTCTAGGAAAGTGATGTAAAATATTAGTTTTTATTTAATTGTTTGTTTGGCAATTGAAAACTAAATAAGAAACATACAAGTAGGATCCATCACTCAAATGAAAACTACTGTTCATTCTAGTTTTCAAACAAATTAATAGAAACTCATGAAGAAGCTATAATGACCCAATTTTTAATTGCTATTTTTTTTTTTTAAACCATCTCACCTATGTTGCTAATTATTTTAGGGACATTTTAGCAAATACTTCCATTCAAATTATAGAAACTAGCATATACTTCAATTTTTTTTTTTAAAACTAACAAATGCCCCAATTTGTATAAAACAGTCCAAATTTCTGTTAAAAAGTGGGGTATATTTTAAAATTTTAAATATTCCGTACAAAGAATGAGAACATTTGCTAGTTTAAAAAGAGAGAGTAGAGATATATACCAGTTCACTACAAAAATACACTGTTTTAGCGACATAATTATCCGTCGCTAAGATTCAATTTTTCGTCGCTATTTTCAAATAGCGACGGATTAGCGACGAAATTCTTTCATCAAAAATATTGCCGTCGCTATGGATTTTTCGTCGCTAATCGACTGCTTAGCGACTGAATGAGCGACATAATTTCAGCGACGTATACTTTTTTTCGCTAAACTTTCTGACTACTTACCGACATAATAGCGACGATTATGTGAGCCCAAAAATTATCAAATTTTCCAGAAGATTTTGCACATTCTTGGCTCACATAGTTCGTCGCTAATCCGTCGCTAAGTCGTCACTCCCAGTAGCGGATTAGCGACAGATTTTAGCAAGGGATCCTGATACATGTTTGGTATATTTGTGTGTCTCAAACATTTTAGCGACGGAATTATCCGTCGCTAGGTAGTCGCTGACCTGAGATTTTTCATATTTTTCGTCGCTAGTATGTCGCTAGTCCATCGCTAAAGGTAATATTTTTTCTAGAAATCAATTTTTGCTGAGCATATACATGTTATACATTCACCAGTTTTCACACAAATAAATTTTACACAAATAAATTTCACACAAGTAACACACAAACTATGAAAACCCACACAAGCATGCATGTCCAAATGTTATTTATACAATGAACTAATAAAGTAGAGTAATCCAAACATACCACAAACTAAAAAAATACAACGGTGGAGGCGCAAGCGGTGTTATACAATTCAAGTCCAAAAATACGACGGTGTTATACAATTCCACAAAGTCAAATAAATACAATCAAGTCAAATAAATACAATCAAGTCAAAAAATACAACCAACTCAAAAAAATACCACAAACTAAAAAATCTAGCAAGTCGACGGTGGAGGCGGAGGCGGCGGCGACTTTCGGCTAACCATGTACTGTGCCACAACCATAGCGATGATATTCTGTAGATCATCGGGAGCAACGGCATATGACGCAGTGGCAGGAGTCGTCGAAGGAGCTAGATGACCCATCGATGCCGTCGGAGAAGCTGGAGCCGTCGGAGTAGATGGAGGAGCCGTCGTATTAGCCGTTAGAGGAGCAGGTGTTGGAGCATCTCGCGTGTCTATCAACTGTCGGACCAGCCCATGTAGCTCATGCACAGTCATCGTGAGCTGCTCACTACCAGAATAAGCGGGATTAGCGATATTTTTTAGCGACGTAAAAGTAAAACGTCGCTAATATTAAATAAATCAGCGACTCCAAGGAATAACGTCGCTAGACGTCGCTAATTGGCGACATAGAGCGACTATTATTCAGTTTTCAAAATATTAGTTGATATAAGTTTAATTAAGGTCGCTAAACGTTACTAATTTGTTTCATTTAACGACGTTTAGCGACTTATTTAGCGACGTTCCTCTTTTAGACATTT
This sequence comes from Iris macrosiphon, assembly GCA_036927795.1. NCBI lineage: Eukaryota > Viridiplantae > Streptophyta > Magnoliopsida > Asparagales > Iridaceae > Iris > Iris macrosiphon. Next base: position 40,949 of record JAYESA010000188.1, on the reverse strand, counting down.
AGCGACATCCAGTACGTCGCTAAATTAGCGACTTCTTTACTGGCGTCGCTAAACGTCGCTAATTTATTTTGTTTAGCGATGTTTAGCGGCTAACTTAGTGACGTCATGACGTGCGTCGCTAAAATGTCGCTAAATAAATTTTATTTAGGGCTGATTCCCCCCATTTCTTTCGATCCCTCTCCCAAATATTTTCCCCCCCTCTCCCAAATATTTTCCCCTCTCCCCGCGTCCCCTCCTTCCTCCGGCGACCCTCCTCCCTCTGGCAACGTGCTTCCTCCCTCCCGGCAACCCCCCTCCGGCCGCGTCCTCCCCCTCCGACATCCCCTCCTCCCTCTCGGCGACCCCCTCCGCCCTTGTCCTCACGCCTCCGACCACGTCCCCTCCTTCCTTCGGCTCACCTTCTTCCTCCGGCTCCCCTCCTCGGTGAGCTCCTCTCTCTGTATCTCTCTCTCTCTCTAATAAGACACGACACGACACGATACGACACGACACTAACCCTAACTCTCTGCTGCTGATTTAAGCTTGGAGTGTCCCCAAATGCAATGCCCTTCAGTTTTATTTATTGGCTCTCGATAACGGTTCACTGTGCAGAGACCTGTTAGTGTTAAATTTTATTTTAAAGCACCTTATGACCTCAGAAATCCTTCATATACTATGATAAATGTCCTTTGGACATGCTTTCAAGCAGAGCTAAAAGAAGTAGATGATGAACTCAGTAGATGCTAGCTCCTTCCCCATACAAAATTTGTATACTCGAGGTTCTGGGAAATGTGTTCAGATATACTGTATGTTTGAATAGTATGTTGTGGCTTCTTCATCTATCAATACAAAATTTAGTACATAAGGTTGTTAGACAAAATATTCATACAAATGCTGGATGACCACATCAAGATTATTTTTAAGGCTGGAAGCCTGGAACAGCCAGGATGAATATAATTTTAGATATGTCTGGATTATATGTATACAATTGCTTGACAAGGGTTACATTGTGTGCGTGTGCGTATGGAGGGCATGATTATAGCACTTGGCCATGTAAAACTGTTATTGTCTTGCGCCTATAAATTTACGTAGTAGTCCCTTCTTGACGGTGATGCATAATTATGAGAAGGTTTCTTTTTAATTTGATGCCTGCTTGTGTAGGTTATAGGTCTAAATGTTGCTACCTCTTGCCCTCTCTCTCTCTGGCTCAAGAATTTAAGAAATGTTTATATACTCGCATGCGAGTGATACTCATGTGGCTCACTTTGATACTAGCTCGTAGATGATATCTCGGACTACTGATACGATTGGCTAGTAGATGATGAGTTGGCTATGCTCCTGAGATTCTTGCTACTCTGCTACTAAGCTACTGAGCTGATGTTGAACCTCTGCACTTTGTCACTGTACTGCATACACTTCAATATTGCTACTGGAAGTGAAGCTCACTGGTTTGGGTTCGTAACAAACTCGAACACACATACACACCCTCATTCCCATGTACATGTCCGTGTGTCCGTGTCAGTATTAGGGTTAGTGTCCGTATTTTTAGCATTCAGTAGAGGAAACAAGAACCATGAGTAATGTTAAGAAGCTGGCTCAATAATAATTGACTTGATTTATTTTAAGTACAGCATACAGGAGAGGCTAGGTGCCCCTTCCTAGACATTTCCTAATATCTCCTACAAAAAATAATAAAAGCATAGGGCATCTTGACATTTAAAATTGACCATTTTTGTCATCCGGGTGAAGCCTCGTTCTCCTGATGCATTTATGTGTGACGACTTGTCCTAACTAAGTTAAATTATAGTTGTCTACTCACTTTTTATGTGTGACGACTTGTCCTAACTAAGTTCATAATCACACTGTATGTAATGATTTATATGATACATATTGTATGTAATGATTTATAGGATACATACTATCATTTTTGCAGAAGTATCTAGAAATGGATATGAATTACTATCTGCGTCATCATTCGTGGATGTACAACTGTCATCCTGATGACATGTGCGGTGTGCGGGATGAATTCATTGAGGGTGTATAATAGTTCCTGCAGTTCGCCAAGGCGTTCCCTCAGTACATGGACGGTACCAAAATTAAGTGTCCGTGTGTGAGATGTCACAACAGGAAATATCATCCAGAAGTGGAAGTCACATATCATTTGTACTCAAAGGACTTCACGCCAAATTACTATCAGTGGACCGCGCACGGAGAACTTGTGTCTCTAGCATCGGAGTCGGAGCCTTATATAGAGCCGTATATGGATGTCCATGACCACGATGCTTACGACGACGGGTGGGTGAACATTGTTTTTTATGCGGCGGGGCCTAGTTTCAATCCGGATAATTATGATGCGGCGGGACCTAGTTTCAATCCAGACAATTATGATGCAGCTGAGGAGGCACCGAATGCCGATGCTGCAAAGTTTATGGAGTTGCTGGAGAATGTAAGGACTCCACTATATCCTGGTTGTGAGGATCATTCACCGTTGGAGGTGGTTACAAGATTATTGAGCATCAAGTCCGATTTTAACATTTTGCAAGAATGCTATAATCGACTGATCGATTTGATTATAGAGATCTTGCCCGAGGGTGCAAAGTTGCCTAAAGACTTTTATCGATCTAAGAGAATGGTGAGATCGCTCTGGATGGGATACGAGAAAATTGATGCATGTCGCAACGGGTGCATGTTGTACTACAAAGACGACAAGGATGAAGATGCGTGCAGATTCTGTGGTGCTGATCGCTACAATGCCACTGTTAGAGGAAAGTCTGTCGGTACAAGAAAGCCTACAGATTCGATGCACTACTTGCCTTTGACGCCGCAGTTGCAACGGTTGTTTATGGTTAAGGAGACTGCAGAAAATATGAGTTGGCACAGGCGAAAACATATCGAAGGAGTATTGGATCATCCATCCGATGGAGAAGCATGGAACCACTTTGATCGAGAGTATCCAAATTTTTCTTCGGATCCGCGTAATGTCAGATTGGGGCTCTCCTTTGACGGTTTTACCCCATTCGGACTTTTGGGCTCCCAGTATTCATGTTGGCCTGTGATCGTCACTCCATACAATCTACCGCCTTGGATGTGCATGAAGACTCCATATATGTTCCTAACCGTTATTATCCCGGGTCCGAACAATCCAAAGAGGAATATCGATGTTTATTTACAGCCTTTGATAGATGAGTTGAATCAGCTGTGGGAAGAAGGTGTCAACACGTATGATATTTCTAGAAAGTAGAATTTTCAGATGAGGGCAGCACTTATGTGGACCATCAATGACTTTTTGGCCTATGGAATATTATCGGGATGGAGCACCCATGGTCGTATCTCATGTCCGTATTGCATGGACCGTACTAAGGCTTTCCATTTGAAATACGAAGGCAAACCGTGCTTCTTCGATTGTCATCGACAATTTCTGCCGAAGGATCATCCGTACCGGAGGAACAAGAATGCTTTTCGTGCGGACGTTGTGGAGAAGGCCAATCCACCGCCAAGGTGGCCCGGATACATAATATGAAAAGTGGTAAAAGATTTACCAAGTGCTGTCGAAGAGCCTGCTAAGGGGTACAAGTGTGACGAATTTGGTCGCACCCATAAATGGACGAAGAGGACTATATTCTGGGATATGCCATATTGGAGCACCAATCTGATCAGACATAACCTTGATGTCATGTATATCGAGAAGAATGTGTTTGATAACATAATTAATACTGTAATAGAGGTAAAGGGGAAGACGAAAGATAATCTGAAGGCCAGGTTGGACTTAGAAGAAATATGTAGAAGTCCTGCATTGCATTTGATAGAGGAGGGGAATGGAAAGTTAAAGCAGCCTAAGTCAGTTTTCTCACTGGAGAAAGAGGATAAAGGGAGACTTTGTAGGTGGATTCAGGGTCTAAAGTTTCCAGACGGGTACGTATCAAACTTGAAAAGATGCGTCGACCTCAAGGAGAACAAACTGGAGGGTATGAAGAGCCACGATTATCACGTATTCATGGAGAGGTTAATTCCGATTGCATTTCAGAAATTTTTACCACAGGTCATTTGGGATCCATTGACAGAGCTCAGCATATTCTTCAGAGATCTTTGTTCTACTAAGTTGCTCGTCAATCGTCTAGAAAAGCAAGAGAAGGACATTGCGGTAACACTATGTAAGCTCGAGAAGGTGTTTCCTCCTGGATTTTTCGACTCTATGGAGCATTTGCCAATTCATCTTTCCTATGAGGCACGTGTAGTGGTCCTGTCGGTTATCTGTGGATGTACCCCTTCGAGCGGCATCTGAATCACCTAAAGAGAAAGGTAAAAAACAAGGCACGGGTTGATGGCTCTATTTGTGAAGCTTATGTTCTCGAGGAGATTATAAACTTTTGCTCGACGTATTTCAAATCTCATGTTGCTACTAATAGAACGAAAGCTCCGAGAAACGACGACGGATATCAGGAATCTAATGATGCAATACTCAAAGTATTCAATGCGTCCGGAAAGCCTTCGAGGAAAATGAAGAAGAGATATTTGAATGACGACGAGCTAAGGGCCGCTCAGTTGTATATATTACTAAATTGCGACGAGGATGAAGTGGAGAAGCTAGAGGGGTAAGTAATTAATACGTCCACGTTTACATCATCTCAATGTAATAGTATAAGCTACTATTATGCTACTAATTAGCGGTTGCTTCATTATTTTTCAGCAGATATAATGATGAGTTGAGGTCGGTTAGACCCTACATAACAGACGAAGAAGTAGAACAAGAAATGAGATGCCATTTTCCTTCTTGGTTGAGCGCATATGTAAGGTGCTTGATAATTACTTTTTATTTCTGCACTTGCACCACAAATAACTTACTATCACTACTTTGGTATTTAGGTCGATCGTCTAATAACACCATAGACCGAATCTATTAGAACTCTATCCAAGGGACCAATTACTGCCGTTAAAATATGGCCAAGTTTCTGTGTGAATGGGTTTAGGTTCAAGTCAACAAATGCTCCTATCAGAGACAGCTTTCTGGATTTTGATTCCATGAAAAACAGTTGTTTGTGTATCAAATCTTCGAACTACAAAAACATCGATCCAGGCAATGATTTCTTTGGCATCTTACGAGAGATTGTGGAGTTGACATATAATTATGGCATATAGCCTACTAATATCGTGCTATTCAAGTGTGAATGGTTCGATCCGATTCAAGATCAAGTTTGAAAATTGACAAGCATGGCCTTGTGGATATAAACTACAAGCATAGATATCAAGACTACGAACCATTTGTCCTATCAAGTCTGGCTCAGCTCGTTTACTTCACAACTTATCCTAGAAGGGGGACAGCGAGGTCGAATTGGTGGGCAGTATGCAAGACTAAAGCTAGAAATACCTTTGACATTGACGAAATAGCTTATTAGGAGGACGATCTACCTCTTGTAACAAATATTGTAGATGTGGACTCAACGAAAGTTACTCATTACATGAGTAATAATATAGAAGATGTAGAATTATCCGAAGAGTAAGACGAAGATGAAGATGAAGTAGATGAAAGTGAAGACGAGGAGGAGGAAGAGGAAGAGGAGGACGAGGAAGGCGAACAAGATAAATTTTCTGAAGATAATTGAAAATAAAATATTTTACCTGTAGAATGTAACTATATTTTGACTGTAGAATGTACTATTTTGACGAATATATGTATTATATTTGAACTGTAGAATGCTGTGAGATATGTATAATATTTTGACTGTAGAATGTACTATATATTTGTATTTTTCTTTATTCATCATATGTTGTTATCAGGTATGACAGGACGACACGGAGGATTCGGCATGTCCCGAGGTAGACAGAGTGCTCCTCCGGTACTGCCTATTGTTGGTTCCAGATCATCGTCGTCCAGTACTCCAGTATATCAATCAGTCACATCTCCGACTACGACGACGTTACGTGGCATCACTCCTGGGACGAGTAGTTCCAGGCGTGATAGTACTCCCTCATCCAACGTTTCTCCTGCTGACGAAACCATGGAGATAGATGAGCAAGTAGAGGAGGTTGTGCCGACGTTGTCCCAGCATCAGCAAGATCCTCCATGCGCATCTCCGGAGGAGACGAGGACAGAGATTTGTGCCGACGGTACAAAGTAAGTCAATTAGATGGTTTAACATCATATATATCGTGTATTTTTTTATTCATCATATATTAACTTTTTCGATCAAAATAATTATCTCTGTATAGATATCGTCCATCGTCAGTTCAGAGACACCTGGGCCTATTTTTGAGGAACAACTATGGTGGCCCTTGGATCAACTACTCTGAAGCTCCGGAGGAGAGGAAGGCGTTCTGGTTTGCGTATTTCAAGGTAAAAGTATATTATATAAATCCTCTAATTTATGCATATTATATAACTTATCCGTGATGCTCACTTACTAAATTATTTATTGTAGCAAACGTATTTCTATCCTCCGTACCGGGCCGAGTTGATCGAGCGGCTATTTTCTACCATTGCCGCCAAGCTTATCCGTGATGCTCTGGATGACCAGAAGGCTCGTGATCGTGCTAGAAAACCGATCGAATGTTGGATCACGCCTGAGCAGTGAACTGCGATGAGGGCTACATTCGACGATCCGAGCTACAAGGAAAGGTCTGTCACGACCCGCACCCGGTATAAGGGCACGAGAGCGTGGGTACGTCCAGCCTACGCCGCAGCATCGGCGGTAGAACGCTGTCTAGGTCAAGTACTATCTAAATAATCTCACACTAGTTCCAACTCCATAAGGAGATACGGATAACACTATCAAAATGAACAACATACTCAATCACAACTACAACACGATAAGAATTTGAATAAACAAAAGAATACAACACAAGTCTAATGATAAAACAATCATACCTGCAATCAGTAACAACCAATCTCCAAGTGTCAGAAACAAGTCCACTAAGGTCACAGTCTGGAAAAATATTTTCCAGTCAGGAAGGAGCAAAGTACATCTCTAAATAGCAGTTCTATATAAATGACATAAACTATGTAGCAGTTCTACATGGAAATATACCAGAAGCATGTATAGGTACGAGAAATAAAAGAAATGCTGGAAATACTGTAAGTAAACGCAGGAGAAGAAACAATATGTCCATGAGCAGGCTGGTTATATGTGATTAGCTATGATTCACGAAGGTCAGGCTAACCGTTGGTTAGCTATGATGCATGTAGAGGTCAGGCTAATCACACGTAACAGCTATGAGGCACGGAGAGGGTCAGGCCGCACCCGACGTGAGATGTGGGGTGAGCTATGGTGCATATAAAGTTGTGTATGATCACATATCTACACTAAAATACTCCCCACCCCCGACTGGTATAGTAGATCCAATCATGGTACGCTATGGCACGGGATTCCCTAGGGAGGTAGCAAGTCTCCCCGGAAATCAGTGTCTGTACATGCACAAGATAACAAGGAAACAAGTCTTGTACAAGCTACACCATGAATAAGGAATAACATCTCATGACGAGATCCGTGTATACCAATCCGTGTAACCAATGTGTCAAGAACATGGATATTTACACTAGATACAGTGAACATAGGAGATATCATAAATTAGAAACTAATCAGAGAATGTACTCGCCTGGGGTCCTTAGCTGTCAATACCAATGTCCTGTCCCAGAGTGTCGTCTGGAGGAACCAACAGTCCTAAAAATATTTCAAATACAACATTTGCATCAGATGCTACGCTAACACACAGTCTATAAACACTGGCTTCAGGGTCATGCCAGGCAGGGCACTAGTCCGTTAGGGTCACCTAGTAGGGATACATATTTAAATAAACATCTCATTAACTAACTAATATATATAATTTCCATAAATTACAATAATAGATATATGTATAAATATATTCTTTAAAATAAATAATTCTTGTACGTATATATAAACATAATAATTTATACTTACAATATTTTATACATGCACCAAATTTAAATATATTTACAATATATATATGTATATGCCTTTTAAAATACATATTTGATTTATACTAGTTGAACATTATATATGTACTCATATATATGCCAAAAATACATTTTAGAATATATATATATAGTCAACATTTTCATTTAATATACTAACACTAATACACCAAATTAAATTTATACTAGCATATACTTTTTATTAAATAGATATCATAAAAATAACCCAATGTATATATATATATATAAATATATATACATATACCCATACATTATATGTATACCAAAAATATTATTTAATATGTATACGTTAAATACCTACACATTAAATAATATATACTAACACATATACTACTAAACATTAGTTTAAAAATACATATTTACATATACAAAATATATACCAATATACATATATATACATGTCTACACATTAAATAATATATACAATAGAATTTTAATAATACATTTATATACTTATACATATATTAAACATTAAATAAATACTGTACGTATACCTGTATTAGACATTAATTAAAATAATACTCTACTCATATACCTACACATTGATCAAATATATATACAATCATATATACAATACATTAGATATATATATACATACATATATATATACATATATATATATATATATATATATATATATATATATATATATATATATATATATATATAAAGAAGGAAAGGGGAGGAGTTTACTGTGGTCGGCTGGCCGGAAAGATGGCCGGACCGGAGGGGACAGCGCCGGAGAAGCTGTATGGGTCGGCGGTAGATCGGCTGGGTCGGGGCAGTCACCGCGGGGAGTACACAGAGAGCCGCCGGGGATGGGTGCTCGGGATGACCGGACTGACAGCGGCCGCCGGACTGCAGTCGGATGGAGCTCGGCTTGGCGTCGGAGTGTAGACAGTGGAGCCGCCGGGGTACACCGCAGGGAGGGAGTCGTCGGGCTGCGCCGGACTGTGCACGCCGGAGTTCAGAGGGGTTGTCGGAGTCTTGGCTGACTGGAGTTGCAGAGGAAGTCCGAGCACTGGCTGACCGGAGTTCAGTGCAGCGCCGGAGGGAGAACGCAGAGGGAGCCGCCGGGGTCGTGCAGCGGGAGGAGTCTGGCCGGTCGGTGGGCTCGGGATGGGCGGAAGTTGATGGGATTAATGGTGGTGATGACGATCACAGTGGGAGGAGGAACTCGTGAGGTGGAGGAGGAGCTTGCCGGCCGGTGGGTGATGCCGTGGCCGGAGGGAGATGAGCAGCCGGAGGGTGGAGCGCCGGCGCCGGGTGAACAGTGACTGATGGTCGGCCGGGGGTGCTTGCACAGTGGAGGGTGAGGGATGAACAGGAACTGAGTTGAGTTCCCCCCCCTCCCCATTTGAATTTAAGTTCAAAAGAACAAGGAAGAAGAAGAAGAAGAAGAAAGGAAAAGAAGAAGAAAATAGAAGAAGAAGAAAGGAAGAGGTTGGTTCCCTACGTTGGAGGCTTGAGGAATTTTGGAGGCTTGTGAGGTGGGGGAAAACCTAGGTTTCTTGGGATTAGGGTTTGAGGGTACAAGATATTAAATAGGGAGAGAGGGTGTGATGGAGGGTGAGGATTTGAACCCTTAGAATGAGTGGCTCAGATTTGACATGGAGAGAAAAATAATTCATGGGGGATGAGGGTGAGAGATTTAATTAAAATATTAATAGGGCTCCCTCATTGTTTTAAACAAATGAGGTATTGACACAAAATGCCAATTTACAAATTGACCCCCTTAAATTTGGGGTATTTGCACAGACGCATGAAATGACGAAAATTTGGCGGCGATTCGGTGTCCGGTGTTTTGTAGGGTCAGGGGCGCTGTAAGATTTGTGTGGGCTCAAATAACAGGGCACTGGAATTAATTTGGGATTTTAGAATCAGATAAAATAGTATCCTCAATTTAAATAGAAATAAATGCAAGTTGTGTTCAACAATTAATTAGGAGTACATGGAGCCAAAATCAGGTCAGGTCATCAATACCAATAGTGAAGAAGACTCAGAACAGAATATTATCCTAATTTGGGCCGCACGAAAAATAGGTCAAGATTGCCTCCAATTTTCGATTGGAACGCACAACGATAAAAAATAGGAATTTATTAAATAACGTCCGCGACGATTTTTGTGCGGCCAGAAATAATGTACAGAGAGCATAATTATGAGTTGCAAAAATAGCAGAATGGAAGGCGGGCATGTCTAGAGCAAGATTGTGAAATTTGTTGGAAGACCGAAGTCAGGATACTGCTCCAAATATCGAAGCAAAGGCAATGCGCAATAATAAATTAAAATACGGCAATTAATTACAATCTTCAGTAATTAATTTATAAATAAAACAATTTATTACAAAATTCCACAATTTGGGACAGGTTTCACCTATTGGGCTTCTAGGTCAAATCTACCAGCTCAAACACAAATGAACACTGTATATAATATATATTAAATTACACATCTCACATATTTATTCAAAACAAATAATTATCACGCAATTACTTAATTATAACTACCATAATATTAAATATTATAAAAAGTCGAAAATACCCCTGTTTTCGGAATGTGGTAGTGACAAGTCTACCCACCTTAAAAGAATTTCGTCCTCGAAATTTAAAGTCCTCATAGGAGTGCTTATTCATACACATTATTATTTCCATAAATAGTGAAATTCAACAACCCACAAAATCCTGAAATAATCCACCTTGTCGTTTCGCAATTTTCAAAAATTTTGGAAATATTCTCAAAATAAAAATCAGATTCCATCTCCTCACAATTCCCACGAATTTAACTTAAAAATTTATACTCGGAATTGATATCTGTTCCTCAAATTTAATTTCAATCAATGTATTGATTCTCGTCCCAAAAAGTCTTAATCCAAACAATAATCCATCAATGATCTGATTCTTCAGTTTTCTTTTTCCTCAAAATACTTAATAATGCGGCACTTATGGATCCTTCAAATGCAACGTCCCCAATATAAAATTTTAAATTACTATATTGCAATCAAATACATATAATGATAATTTTCCAAACTTTCCTCAATTTTAATGATAAATTATATCACAATCAACCTTCCTGAAATTAATAATCATCAATTCTGCCATGTTAAATTTTTAATCCTTTATTTAAATTAGCGTTTATCCTCAAATTTCAATCATACCTCGATCTTTGTAAAACCAATGATCCAGCAATTCTGTTATATCAACTCATGAATGCTTATCCTTGAATTTCTAATCATCTTGTCCCATTTGTCAAGTCATAACCTTTTCATAAATCTTTGTTATGATCAAAACCCCAATGATCATGGTCTAAGAAAAATTTTACCTACAGTCATACAACAAACAACTTAGGAAAAACATGCATGGTTATGGTCTGTCTTATCATGGTATTGCATTCTCTGTCAGGGTGTACTACTAACTATATCCTAACAAGAAAAATCATGTATATGAACTACAGTACTAGGGAAAATTCAGCCAAAAGACGAAAAAGAACATTAGGAAAGAAAAGAAAGAACCTGTTAACATATTTCCTGCAGTATCCCTATCTCTAACATACTCTTAACCCTGGCACATTTACTAACTAACTCCTATTCCTGTACACTGATATCCATATCAACTAATCATTTATCCACAAGATCCCTGAATATATCCATATTGCACACACGTCTATTAACACCTAAATCTGATGCCAAGAATCTCTAATATAATCATGATTCAATAATACATTCAAGTTGATACCTCTATCTCCTTAGTACCATACTCTCTGTCAGTTCCCGTTCCTACTACAATTGTCCATACTATTTTCTCATCATTCCAGTGCACACCAAGTGTAACACCATACTAAGTGCTAAACCCTTTCTAATGCAACTCTAGATGGACACCCAAGTCAGTCTGCGGTGCCACCTCAATCATGCTCAAGTCATCAGATCCTTACACATGTATATCATCTTCTCATATATTAATATTCATATTTCTCATCCACCATAAATTTAATTCTCAAAATACTCATCAAGGTTTAACTTCTCGATCAACTTAAAAATAAATGCATATGCCTCCTCAAAGTCAGATACTCAACATTGAATAAAAATTTTAATCACTTCTAAAATCTTTGTAGCCTTGACCATTTTTATTGAATCAATATTTAAAATCCTCAAAAAAAAAAAATTTTAATGACATAATCTCAACTCCTTAATTATTCTAAAAATAAAATTTTTATTTCCACCTTTTAATTTATAATTCCACAAGGGTACATATCAGTGCTCACGGCCTCTGATACTCAAGGTGCACTCAATGCATCTAGTGTCTATAATTGTGTACTAAAATTGTACTGCCTGAACCACTTGTACTATTACCTCCTATGATTAACGTTATCACCACCTGTATTTTCTTTCATGATTTCAATTTATGTCAACTGGTATATCACCCAATTATCATCGCACATAGTGCTTACTGTTATTAACGTTATTCTCGACCAATCCTCGATATAGAATCATCAGCACTCTTGGTATTATATCACTAGCTTCATTAATGGATCATCTCATCAAGCTCATTATAACTCATGATTACATGTATCTACTATAACACTCATGTTTCTTTACTCTCATGGGTATGTGTATGGTTCCTCATCTCGATGGTTGTATAGGTATTTCCTTTTAACCTTTCATAGCCTGTTACACTAATCTGTGATACGCTTCACCATCTTCATTATCTATTCCGATATTTCTCTACTCAGGATACCTCATTAACTTTATTCGTATATAATTCTTACCCTTAACATTTCCGATATCAATCATCAAATTGAACATCATGCTCCATAAATCCTTAACACAATTCCTGGATACTTAATTGTTCACGTAGATCATCCAATTGCATAATCATGATTATCCAGGACGGGTATGTTGGCTCTGATACTAACTCTTGAACTATCACTGATACTCTATACTCTCCTTAACTCTCAGTCTCTAATGACACTTCTCCTAGAACCATTGTTACAAGGTACTATGCTAAGGGCTAACTCTAGATTAATGCCTAATGCTTCCATGTCCAACATAAAAAATACTTACAAACTCACAAGTCACACTCAGTCAAACTAATACAAGACACAACCAAAATTGCAAGTCACTAATTATACTAACAAAGAATCCTCAAAGAAAATAAGCTCAAAAGGAACTGGATCAAAGACGGAAGGTATCTTTACTGCTAGTAAAGAAAAGAAGCGATGGAACAAAGTCCTGGAATAACATAAATAGATAAGTCTTGAGATGATACTTTAAGAACCAATTTAAGATACAACCTGATAATCATACACGTCTGTCTGAAATCATGACACTTAGAATCCTCGCCACGCCAGTAAGCATAGATGCGATAAACGATAGGTTTCGTAACTAAGGTATGCAACTCTATAATCATGTCGTCTAGAATCTTCGCCACGCCAACCGGTATGGCTGCGAGAGACTCTAAGTTTCATAACTATAGTATGTACATCCAAGTCAGGTTCCTACGTTCTCGTCACCACAGCTAATATGGCTGCGATAAACTCTAAGGTCCATAACCCAAAGTAGACGCTTTACCTTTCTCACTGTCCTCATCAACATATGTCATCAGATGATACCGTAAATTTTAGCCCATAAAATTCATCTCGATATGAAATTAATTCAACAACGATACCAAGAATTAAATTTAACAACTGGTCAACAAGAATCAAACTCAACAATGATACCAAGATTTTAATTTAATAACTGATCAATAAGGATCAAGTTCAATAACAACAAGCGAGAGCAGACGGGAACAAGGAAAAAGATTTAATTTGGAAATTATAATAAGATTCTCAAGGGGTCGTCCCAGGAATCTCTCAAGAATTTGTGATTGAGTATTCTCTCTCATCCTAGTATCTTATGTCCTATATCCTATAGCAGGCACGCAGTAGTATAACAAGGATGTCATACTACTACGACATCGCACAACTCGCGAAGTCTGACCTGCATGGGCCACCACTAAAAATGTGTCACGACCCGCACCCGGTATAAGGGCACGAGAGCGTGGGTACGTCCAGCCTACGCCGCAGCATCGACGGTAGAACGCTGTCTAGGTCAAGTACTATCTAAATAATCTCACACTAGTATCCAACTCCATAAGGAGACACGGATAACACTATCAAAATGAACAACATACTCAATCACAACTACAGCACGATAAGAATTTGAAGAAACAAAAGAATACAACACAAGTCTAATAATAAAACAATCATACCTGCAATCAGTAACAACCAATCTCCAAGTGTCAGAAACAAGTCCACTAAGGTCACAGTCTGGAAAAATATTTTCCAGTCAGGAAGGAGCAAAGTACATCTCTAAATAGCAGTTCTATATAAATGACATAAACTATGTAGCAGTTCTAGATGGAAATATACCAGAAGCATGTATAGGTACGAGAAATAAAAGAAATGCTGGAAATACTGTAAGTAAACGCAGGAGAAGAAACAATATGTCCATGAGCAAGAACCTATGACTAAGTGTTTGAGTACTAGCTTTAACATGTGATCGGCTTGGGATCTTGATCAGGCTGGTTACATGTGATTAGCTATGATTCACGAAGGTCAGGCTAACCGTTGGTTAGCTATGATGCATGTAGAGGTCAGGCTAATCACACGTAACAGCTATGAGGCACGGAGAGGGTCAGGCCGCACCCGACGTGAGATATGGGGTGAGCTATGGTGCATATAAAGTTGGGTATGATCACATATCTACATTAAAATACTCTCCACCCCCGACTGGTATAGTAGATCCAATCATGGTACACTATGGCACGGGATTCCCTAGGGAGGTAGCAAGTCTCCCCGAAAATCAGTGTCTGTACATGCACAAGATAACAAGGAAACAAGTCTTGTACAAGCTACACCATGAATAAGGAATAACATCTCATGACGAGATCCGTGTATACCAATCCGTGTAACCAATGTGTCAAGAACATGGATATTTATACTAGATACAGTGAACATAGGAGATATCATAAATTAGAAACTAATAAGAGAATGTACTCGCCGTGGGTCCTTAGCTGTCAATACCAATGTCCTGTCCCAGAGTGTCGTCTGGAGGAACCAACAGTCCTAAAAATATTTCAAATACAACATTTGCATCAGATGCTACGCTAACACACAGTCTATAAACACTGGCTTCAGGGTCATGCCAGGCAGGGCACTAGTCCGTTAGGGTCACCTAGTAGGGATACATATTTAAATAAACATCTCATTAACTAACTAATATATATAATTTCCATAAATTACAATAATAGATATATGTATAAATATATTCTTTAAAATAAATAATTCTTGTACGTATATATAAACATAATAATTTATACTTACAATATTTTATACATGCACCAAATTTAAATATATTTACAATATATATATGTATATGCCTTTTAAAATACATATTTGATTTATACTAGTTGAACATTATATATGTATACTCATATATATGCCAAAAATACATTTTAGAATATATATATATAGTCAACATTTTCATTTAATATACTAACACTAATACACCAAATTAAATTTATACTAGCATATACTTTTTATTAAATAGATATCATAAAAATAACCCAATGTATATATATATAAATATATATACATATAGCCATACATTATATGTATACCAAAAATATTATTTAATATGTATATGTTAAATACCTACACATTAAATAATATATACTAACACATATACTACTAAACATTAGTTTAAAAATACATATTTACATATACAAAATATATACCAATATACATATATATACATGTCTACACATTAAATAATATATACAATAGAATTTTAATAATACATTTATATACTTATACATATATTAAACATTAAATAAATACTGTACGTATACCTGTATTAGACATTAATTAAAATAATACTCTACTCATATACCTACACATTGATCAAATATATATACAATCATATATACAATACATTAGATATATATATACATACATATATATATACATATATATATACATATATATATATATATATATATATATATATATATATATATATATATATATATATATATATATATATATAAAGAAGGAAAGGGGAGGAGTTTACTGTGGTCGGCTGGCCGGAAAGATGGCCGGACCGGAGGGGACAGCGCCGGAGAAGCTGTATGGGTCGGCGGTAGATCGGCTGGGTCGGGGCAGTCACCGCGGGGAGTACACAGAGAGCCGCCGGGGATGGGTGCTCGGGATGACCGGACTGACAGCGGCCGCCGGACTGCAGTCGGGTGGAGCTCGGCTTGGCGTCGGAGTGTAGACAGCGGAGCCGCCGGGGTACACCGCAGGGAGGGAGTCGTCGGGCTGCGCCGGACTGTGCACGCCGGAGTTCAGAGGGGTTGTCGAAGTCTTGGCTGACTGGAGTTGCAGAGGGAGTCCGAGCACTGGCTGACCGGAGTTCAGTGCAGCGCCGGAGGGAGAACGCAGAGGGAGCCGCCGGGGTCGTGCAGCGGGAGGAGTCTGGCCGGTCGGTGGGCTCGGGATGGGCGGAAGTTGATGGGATTAATGGTGGTGATGACGATCACAGTGGGAGGAGGAACTCGTGAGGTGGAGGAGGAGCTTGCCGGCCGGTGGGTGATGCCGTGGCCGGAGGGAGATGAGCAGCCGGAGGGTGGAGCGCCGGCGCCGGGTGAACAGTGACTGATGGTCGGCCGGGGGTGCTTGCACAGTGGAGGGTGAGGGATGAACAGGAACTGAGTTGAGTTCCCCCCCTCCCCATTTGAATTTAAGTTCAAAAGAACAAGGAAGAAGAAGAAGAAGAAGAAAGGAAAAGAAGAAGAAAATAGAAGAAGAAGAAAGGAAGAGGTTGGTTCCCTACGTTGGAGGCTTGAGAAATTTTGGAGGCTTGTGAGGTGGGGGAAAGCCTAGGTTTCTTGGGATTAGGGTTTGAGGGTACAAGATATTAAATAGGGAGAGAGGGTGTGATGGAGGGTGAGGATTTGAACCCTTAGAATGAGTGGCTCAGATTTGACATGGAGAGAAAAATAATTCATGGGGGATGAGGGTGAGAGATTTAATTAAAATATTAATAGGGCTCCCTCATTGTTTTAAACAAATGAGGTGTTGACACAAAATGCCAATTTGCAAATTGATCCCCTTAAATTTGGGGTATTTGCACAAACGCATGAAATAACGAAAATTTGGCGGCGATTCGGTGTCCGGTGTTTTGTAGGGTCAGGGGCGCTGTAAGATTTGTGTGGGCTCAAATAACAGGGCACTGGAATTAATTTGGGATTTTAGAATCAGATAAAATAGTATCCTCAATTTAAATAGAAATAAATGCAAGTTGTGTTCAACAATTAATTAGGAGTACATGGGGCCAAAATCAGGTCAGGTAATCAATACCAATAGTGAAGAAGACTCAGAACAGAATATTATCCTAATTTGGGCCGCACGAAAAATAGGTCAAGATTGCCTCCAATTTTCGATTGGAACGCACAACGATAAAAAATAGGAATTTATTAAATAACGTCCGCGACAATTTTTGTGTGGCCAGAAATAATGTACAGAGAGCATAATTATGAGTTGCAAAAATAGCAGAATGGAAGGCGGGCATGTCTAGAGCAAGATTGTAAAATTTGTTGGAAGACCGAAGTCAGGATACTGCTCCAAATATCGAAGCAAAGGCAATGCGCAATAATAAATTAAAATACGGCAATTAATTACAATCTTCAGTAATTAATTTATAAATAAAACAATTTATTACAAAATTCCACAATTTGGGACAGGTTTCACCTATTGGGCTTCTAGGTCAAATCTACCAGCTCAAACACAAATGAACACTGTATATAATATATATTAAATTACACATCTCACATATTTATTCAAAACAAATAATTATCACGCAATTACTTAATTATAACTACCATAATATTAAATATTATAAAAAGTCGAAAATACCCCTGTTTTTGGAATGTGGTAGTGACAAGGTCTGACAAGGCCAAGGCGGCTAGGCGGAATGCTGCCAAGTGGTGTGGTGGCTCGATTCCGATGACGAAATATTTCCGTCGTTTGTTATATTTTTATTTAAGATATATTATTTTAATGTAAGTACGATAAAATGATAGTAGAAAAAAATATTTAAGTTTAGTACTAAATAATATATTTTAAACAGGTACAGAGGGATGATGATGCAAACATGGTGACCGTCTTCTTGGCCACCCATCGCAAGGACGACAATCTTATTGATGAGAGGGCCTCGCAGACCTATGTAAGTATTACTTTACTTTGTGTTAATTTTAATATAACTTAGGCAATTATCGAGTTTCCAAACTTTTCTAGGCCGAGTATCTTAGGCTGCGTGAGCGGGCGACTGCTAGTGCACCTACAGCTGGAGAGACTGGTACTTTCTCGCAGCCCGCTCCAGCTCCATCGACGGACGACCTGTGGGTGACCGCTGCTGGTGGTCTCCAGAGGGGTACGTACTACGGTACGGGATCCTATGGCGCCCTGGTTGCGATGCAGTCATCTAGGGCCTCCTCGATAAGTGCACATTCCCCACAGCCCTCGCAGTCGTCGATCAGAGTCCAGGAGGTCGTTGACCGTCAGATTGCGTCTCTTTGTGACGGGTTGCTGCGAAGGATAGAGGAGCAGCCCCGGTCCCAGCCGCAAGCGGACGATCCGACGCTCATCGCACGATTCGATATGCTCGACCGCAACATCATGGAGCTCCGAGATTTGACAAATGATCTAGCCTCGACAGAGCGTAACGTGACGGAGCTGCAGGCATCACAGCTATCCATGGGCGAGAGGCTGACGATGATGCAGGATTCAATGGTTCATAGCAGTACGAGGCTGTTATCTACCATGGATTCTTATAACCAGCGACTCGCAGACTTGGAGCGGATACGTCCTCCTAGTGCGCCTACATCGACACAGACTCCACCGACGTCACTGCCTTCTCTATCGACATCGGTGTCGATTTCACGGGAGCAGTATGATCTGTTCTTATCCTTCATGCGCGCCGGTGGTCATCCTCCTGCAGATCCGCAGTAGTATAGTTGCTGGATATTTGTATTCTTTGTATTATTTATGATGAGACTCATTGTATGGATATATATTTGCTGTATTCTTTACGATAATATTTGCTGGATGTTTTATTTTCTTCAAATTCTATTATATTATTCATATTAAATATATGTTAATTTATCGGTGTTGAGTGTTCAACCCAAGGGGGTCGGCAAACCCAGAAAATTCAACGGAGGGTTGCTCCGGGTCTATTTGTACAGATTGTGAATTAATAAACTGCAGGAATAATAGTTTGGAAACAATTCAGTATTTATTATTTTTATTTTTTTACTGTACATTTAGCGACATTTTTAGCGACGTTTAATGACGTTACTATACGTCGCTAAATACGTCGCTAAGTTGCGACGTTTCTACATGTCGCTAATGACGTCGCTAAAAATATCGCTAAAAACGTCGATGTACGTCGCAAAACAGTATTGCCAGGTCATTAAAGACGTCGCTGTAACGTCGCTATATAAGTCGCTAATTAGCGACGTTAAGCGACTGATGAGCACGTCGCTAATTAGCGACGTTGCGTCGCTAAAAGTCGCTAATGACGTCGCTAAAAATGTCGCTAAAAATGTCGTTGTACGTCGCAAAACAGTATTGCCAGGTCATTAAAGACGTCGCTGTAACGTCGCTATATAAGTCGCTAATTAGCGACATTAAGCGACTGATGAGCACGTCGCTAATTAGCGACGTTGCGTCGCTAAACGTCGCTAATTTAGCGACGCAGTTACGTCGCTAAAAAATGTCGGTATAGCAACGTTTAGCGACGTTTTTCCTTTCAGCGACTAGTTGAGTTCCGATTTCTGTAAAACGTTGCTAATTACGTCGCTAAAAGTGATTAGCGACGTTTATTGGTCATTTAGCGACAATTCTTTACGTCACTAATTTGACTTTTTCTGGTAGTGGCTCCATAGAATCGCACCAGAAGGAACGCCGAAGCCGGGCACTAATGGAGCTGGAGTAGCCGTCGGAGGAGCTCTGGAAAGAACCGTCGGCTAGGATGCCAACGATCCGGTACCGTACACGCTGCTGCATTTTTCTCTCCCGACAGCTTGTACCCATCGATCATTTCTCTCAGTCGGCGTACTGCTCTCAGCACCCCCATCTAAGATCTCATACGTCTCCTATATTTATTTATATAAATAGGTTTAGAGTTAAGGATTTTAAAGTTATATGTGCTATATTTGATTTTGGTTAGAGTATCATATTAGATACTAGATATCATATTATATAATTTAACCATAGTTCAAAGTATCAGAACTAGAATTGGTATAAGACCATTCCTTAATTCTAAACCTATTTGATTCTTAGTATTTTTGAAATTGGATGAAATAGTAATCACCCTTTCCGATTCCTTAATTATAAAGTTTTCATCTTTTATATACTTTTTACAATCTTAATATAATCTAGTATAACTTTATAAACCATTAGAATGTATAAAAAATTAACTTAGAAACTAAAAAATGTCATAGTTTGACTGTTTGACCTATAGTTGATCTAGTTTGACTGTTTTGACCTAGAAATCTAGAATCTAATTAAATTATAAAAATAATTTAATTAAATTGACAAAATTTTATAAAGACAACTACATATGCTTTGGCGGCCCGCTCATCTACGAGCTTCCCATCCTTCTTTCTTTTGTGGGTCCGCTGGAAAATTACTGGAAAGTCGACGGTCTTAGGGTCTTTCCCGGCTCTGATGGCCTCGTCACACTGTAAAAATTAAGCAATTAATAAATAAACAAAAAAATTAGAATTACAAACAATCATTCTAGCAGAAAATTTTAACACTAACCATCCGTCGAAAATGCTCGACTGTCGGAATAGATCCACCAGTATGGAGACCACCCTTAGCACGGGCAACCCTCTCCTTCTCGCACTTGGCCTTGTAGGTCGGTATGTCCATCTTCTTTTTCATGTGCTCCCAGTACTCTGACTTTAGCCACTCTTTGTGATGATCCGATCCAAGTAACGCCAGCGCCTTCTGGTCATTGATCATATCTCTTAACTTCTTGTTGGCGACGGTCTTGTAGCACTTTCGGATATCACTATCTCTATGATCCGGCAACCAGTACAACATCTGCAAATTAGAAAAATATTTTGTATCATTATAATCAAAAAAATTATATATTATTATAAATAAAATTTATATACATACCCCGAGCTTCTCCAGCCAAGCGAATCATCGATCGAGCGGGATGTCACTAAAGTTGATATAAGGGCCATCAAAGTAGCCCCGTATGATCTCCCCCAGATCATTCCCAACCTTGATCGGAAAGAATCTAAAATTAGTAGACAATATACAATTAGAATAAAAAATACAAAATAAATGTGTGAATTAATAAATTAATGCTTACGTCGCTCCATCGTCCCATAGCTCGGGACGAGAGATATTGACTGGCCGCTCTGGTAGAGTAGGGGGGTCTGCAAATCCAGGACGGCGAATATATACTCCATTTTCCACAAGAAGGCCTGAAAATGGATTTGCTCATGTGGGAGCAACTAGTGGAGTAGCCAGTGTAGTAGTGCCGGTAGTGGCTGGAATAGAAGAAGGGGTAGCAACTGATAAAAATCCTGCAGATGGAGTAGCTCCTCCTACTGAAGATGGCGGAGATAAACCACCCGCCGCATCTATGAACTCGTCCTCAGGCTGTGTGCGAGAATCTGGGATAGCCGACGTAGTAGACGGAGGATGATGAGAAGATGATCCTCTCTGAACCTGTCGTCGTCCTCGTCCTCGTCCCACCATACTATAGGTAAATCTGCAACAAATAAAAAAATGGTGTCATCAAACATATAATCATAAAGTAATGCATGGTGTGGTAAAATAAGTAAATACTAGTGTGATGATGAAATAATTAAATAAATATCTAAGATAATGCATATGTATGTATGTACTAATCTTATTCATCTTTCGAATTGTCATCATCTTCCGAATCATTTTTTGAATTTTTTCCTAATCATCTTCATCTTCTACTTCTTTATTTTTATTTTTACTTCCACTATCACCTTCATCTTCCAATTCTTGTTCCTCGCTCGATACCTCCATATCGGAGTTCTCTTCTATATGAGATAAATCTTCTATGTCAATCTCTTCGTCAACTCTATCATCCTCTACAGTAACGTCAACCTCCATACCATTAATACCGGCCAAACTCATATATGCAAGTTGAGACATGACCACCTCATCCTCTTGGTATGCTAGATCCCGAATATTATATGTGTTTCTAGCTTTAGTTTTGTATACAGCCCACCAATCTTTATTATTACGTCGTCGACTATGATAGCTCGTATAATACACTTGAACCGTTTGACTAGCCAACACAAATGGTTCAAAACTTACATATCTTTTTCCATATTTTATATCAACAAACTCAAACTGTTTGTCAATTTTTTATCCTTTCTTGGGTGTTGTGTCGAACCAATCATATTTAAATAGCATAATTTTTGTCTCATAAGAGTAATTATCACACCCGTTCCCAGATTAGGTATTTCTTGAATTTGTGATATTTAAAATTTTTCATGTAGATGTATTTATGCTGTATTTACATGTAGGTTCATGTTAATTATGTTGTATTTATTTAATTATATTCTTGTTTATTATGGGAGACTGCCAGAGACCAGTAGTGAACATCTTGGCAATTTCCATAGACCCGTACTAGGACCCGTATATAGGATGGATACCAGACCGGGTTCACTCTTGGAACCACTAAGCCTATTTTGGATGGTTGAGATTGATTGGAGAGTATTATGACTTAATCCTAGGGCTAACCTCATTTTTTCACTTTGTATATATATGTGGTATTCTCTCTCCTCTCACATTCTTTCTTATTTTTACTTCCTTTTCTTCTTTCATCTTCCTCCTTCCCTCAAAAGCTCCCCTTGGACGAAGCCCTAGCCTTAGCCCTAGCCCTAGCCATAGACTTGGTTCTAGGAAGAGGTTTGCTAGTGTTTTCGAAAACTAGTTATTCCTTATGTTAGAGCATTTTATTTCGAGCATTTTGGCTTTTGTTTCAGTTAATTTGGACTTAAAATGAAATTTTTATGAAGAAAATAATTTTTGGATTTTTTTTAGCTTTTTTTGTCATGACTGAACTTGCTGTCTGGAGAAGATGAAGTTCTCATGCGGCCAGTGCAATATGCGATCGAGACTTCCATGCGGCATGATCCTTATGTGATTGGACTCTTTGCCGCATAGCCAACCAGCATACGTCCATCTTATTGGATGCATGACTGCTGATTTACACAAGTGCCCTTGAACACTTTGTACATTCACTCGCTGAACGAATACAAAATTTGCAAAGTCCAAAAGATACTCCATGCGGCATCGAACTTATGTGGCAAGCAGAGCATGCGACCACCTTCCCTTGGACGCATGACTTTGAACTTTGGCACATCATTGGCGCATCTTTCTATGATTTTGTCTTTTTTCTGACACACTTTATGTTACATCATAATTTATGTCACTTCACTGACACGCATTTAATGCACGTTAATTCGGCACTTGTTCCAAGGAGTGGACTTACCCTTGACGCTATGCGGCACCGATCCCATGCGGCACCTGCCTCATGCGGCAAGCAGTCCATGCAACCTGGAGACATATGCAGCCAGCTCATCCATGCGGCCAGTGCTCATGCACCTGATTAGTGCATGCGACAATTCATCCGTGCACTTCTCATGCGCGCATGTGATCCTATGTGACCCTAGTAATCCATGTACACATTCCATAATTTCTCGAGTTTAATTATTTTATTTGAAATATTTCTTTGTTCTATGTGGTTGGTCTTGACAATTGCTTGTTATTGATCATATGGAAGAAATAACTTAGTAACCAGACTGTGCTAAACCTGGCTATGTGCTAGAACTGACTATGTGCATAGTATGATTATATGTTGTAGTAGGCCATGTGATAATCCAAAGTGAACTCAGATTATTAGATTAACTTATCCTTTGTTTGTTGGATAGAGTGAGGGGCGTAGTTCTGCTCGGGAGACGATCTATAATTTTGGTCCTTGTTTGGTTTAAGGATTGTGGATCTGCTCCAGAGTGGTTCATACTTTTTCCCTTACTCACATTCGGCGGCAAAATTCATTGATTGATAGTCATTGTACCTGATTTGAGGAGATTATATTTTGACCAAGTGTCCCCATGTGGTAAGACTCATATGACCAACTTTAAGTTTGGTGATTCGACCCGATTTCTTATATCCGTGCCAATACAGTTACTAAGTGCTACGTGTAAATGTATTATAAATATGCACCGAGGTGCGACATAACTTACTACGTGCTATGAGATTACATATTTTGGGTTGTGCATCAAGAATGCCTCCTATACTACGCGATATATGATATTATTATATAAATTCTCTAGCACGGGCATGGTATGTGGGTCAACTACCAAAGCGTGGCTAGGACTTGATTGATTGTTGCATCACGCTAGGGTGAATCTAAATTAAACTGCCAAGTGACAGTTGATTCGTATCTAGCGTGGACCGTACTACGGTACGACACAAAGGGGAGTAACATGTGACCACGCCATATGATTTCAATAAACTATAGGGTTAACTAGGGAAGTAAAATATATAGGGCATTGGGAGGGAATATAATCTCGAGATCGTGCCTAACTAGCCACCTCTAGTCATTTGAATTAGGGTGTACAGGCTAGTCCCCATGAATATTGTTTTAATACTCATTAGTGGATGGCAATATCCGACTATTATATGATACTATGTGTTCTATGCAATCTTAGCACGGTGGCCTTACGAGGGACCGGTGTATACTACTATGTGCTATATGGCAATTTGTGGCTCGACTAACCCTACTAGTACCTGGTTCGATCTGAGGATTCCTATATGCATAATATCTCTAGGATAACCCAGACTCCATGTATCAAGCCGTATGATTGATTGACCGATTAAATAAGTATGTACTGGTAGTCTAGGGACATGAACTATTGTGGTACGACGGTTCAACCATTGTCCTTGTTTGGTTGTAGGGTTGCGCCAATGTGTCACAATAGTTCATGTACCAAAGCTACATATTATACCTATATCTTAGCTTGTATTATGGCATGTGTATCCTGGATTATATTAATATGTTATATCTTCGTCGTGTTTATAATTGGTTAGTCGTACCTTATCTCGGAGTAGTGCGGCACCTCTTGCCCTTGTTTGGTTGTAGGGGTGTCATACTGCTCCGATGAAAGGTCATACGCTTGTAGTTATGGCACTGATTATCCTATTTTATGTACTTTATTGGTTTTTGCTTTATTTACTTGTGCTTCTTTGTGGTACTTGCTATCGGGGCCTGATCCCGCTGGTTTTTTTTGGCCAGATTTAGTTGCCGAGCCCGAGGATCTTGTCCTGTATCTGTCCGATGGCACATACCAGGAGGATGTCCGCCGAGGAACTTGAGTGGGTTTCTTCTTCCCCACTATGAGTATCATTCTGTTTTACCTTTTGGCGTTTAGCCGACGGTACTTGTTAGCCGGTTTATCTGGACATTAGTTCATCTACATAATTGTATATTATTCAGACTGCGACTGGCTTACAGTCATGTACTCTTGACAATGCACTAGTGTACCATTATGTATAACTAGTTTCATGATCATTTTGATAGAGTGTCAAGGACGCCTAACTGCTTTATCTTACATGTTTATTATTATTATTTCTTGGTTGATGATTGAGACATAGATGTTCTTGACCCTATGTGACTTGATTGTAGCATGCACCCCCTTATCTCTTGACAACCTTAGCACATTGTGGCTTACTTCGGTATTCTGCAAGGTGTGGTTGGCTGAGTCACTCCCCCACTCTCCAGTATTCTGGTTCTGTGGTGTGACAGTAATCCAGCTCCACGATATCTCTTAGTACACCATAATAGTCAAATTTTGGATCGACATCATAGACTGAATCCCTCACACATACTCCAGAATTCTTTGTATTATTAGCCTCCTTATCAACAAATGATTGATTACTAGACTTATCAGTGGTTCTAAATTTGAAGCTATTGATGGTGTATCCATCCCAACACTTTATCCTCTTGCTTGGTCCGATAGCTAATGCTCAAAGTCGTTCATTTTGTAAGTTTGTATCAGGACGAAAAACCTGAAACATCATGTATCATATAGATATTAGACAAAGATTGGTCTGAATACTAAATTTAGAATGCTTAATATTTAGGATTCGTACATAATTATGGAACCACGATATAAATATTCTATCAATCTCTCTAGCAAGATCATCTTCATTAATATTAGGTCACTCTAATTTTACCTCAGCTCTAAAAGTACTGTGATAATAAGAAGAACAGTTAGAGCAATTCTTTTCCATGTATATACAAAATTGAAATATCTAGGAAAGATGTGTTGCTTACTTCTCAATATCTTGCATCTCTTTTATACCACTATTTAATAATATATACCGATGAGCGACTTTAAACTCATCGTCTTCCAACCAATATACTTTAGTTTCACTTGTAGGCTTCCCTCCCATATTGAAGATAGTGTGGTTTACACTATTCGGGGCATTAACCCTACCGTCATTATTTTTTGGGGCTCTATTGCGATTTGTTCTGACATGAGTATTAAAGTAGATGGAGCAGAAGTTTGAAACCTCCTCAATGATATATGCTTCTCATATTGAAGCTTCTACATGAGCCTTATTGCCAATCTTCTTCTTCAGGTGATGTAGATACATATAGATAATATATTGAATCTTAGAATTATATGAATAAATAAATTATTAGTATAAAAAATTTATACCACTCAAATGGATACATCCATCGATAATGGACGGGAGCACTAATGTGTGGTTAGTATGCAAGATGAATCGGCAAATGCTCCATACTATAAAAAACCAGGGGAAGCACCATTTCTAACTTACACAAGGTCAATACAATCTTCTCCTCAAGTTCTATTATATGTTGCACCGTCAACTTGCTTGAACACAAATATCTAAATAATATAGATAATTCGGCCAACGAAGTCTAAACTTGATGAGACAACATGTCTCTCAGAGTATCTGGTAGTAACCTCTCCATAAACACATGGCAATCATGACTCTTCATCCCTGTCAGCTTGTGTTCATTGAGATCAACACATCTTGCCAGATTTGATACGTAGCCGTCAGAAATCTCAACTTTGAATTCCAGTTGTATATTATCAATTTATCCTCCCTACTCAATGTAAACGGTGCTGGAGGCTTGACCCAATTGCCGTTGCCACTTCGTTTTAGGTGTAAATCTGAACGCTAGCAAATAATTTCCAAGTCCTTTCTTGCTTTGACATTGTCTTTCATTTTCTCCTTGATATCAATCACCGTATTGAAGATGTTATAGAATACACTCTTTTCGATATGTATGACATCAAGATTATGCCTTATGAGATTGTCCTTCCAATAAGGTAAGTCCCAAAAGATACTCCGCTTCGTCCAATTATGCCTACGTCCAAACCCTTCAAAGTGATCGCCCGATATCGGATCTTCCATCACAGTCGGTAATTTATCTACCTTGTTCCAAACTTCATCTCCTGTCAGTCTCAACAGGGGAGAAGATAGTTCATATTTACTAGCTCTAAAGGCATCTATGTTCCTTCTCCACGGATGCAACGTAGGAAGGAACAGACGGTGACAATAAAAAAATAATTTTCCTCCGTTCTGGAGACAGAATGCCTTACTCTTTTCCATACATATCGGACAAGACAAAGTACCATGAGTACTCTACCCCGATAACATCCCATATGATGGAAAATCGTTGATGGTCCACATGAGAGACACTCTCATCTGAAAGTTCTACTCCTTCGATATATCATATGTCCAAACGCAGAATTGCCACAATTGTTTCAACTTATCCACCAACGGATGCAAGTAGATAACGATGTTCTTCTTTGAATTTTTTGGACCGGGTATGATAAGTGTCAAGAATATGTAAGGAGTCTTTATGCACATCCACGGTGGTAGATTGTAAGGAGTCAAAATTATCGGCCAACAAGAGTACTGAGATCTCGACTGTCCGAAAGGAGTGAATCCATCAGAACATAAACCCAACCGGACATTCTTGGGCTCCGTAGCAAATTCAGGATGACACAAAAAATGCTTTTATGCCTCTCCATCGAAATATTGAGATAATTTGCCTTCATCCATCTTTCATTCCTTGCTATGTCATATCATGTGTTGTGCTGTATTTGCGAACATATACATCCTCTGCAGCCTCTTTGTGATCGACAAAAACTGCATGTACTTGTAGGGACGCAACCTTGCTCGGACAGTTGACCTTTCTTTGCCCCGAATTGGCTTGTACCGGTCCGCATGACAGAAAATATATTTATCTTTATCATTGTTCTCCTTGTAGTACAACATGCAACCATTTTGACAACAATCTATCTTTTCGTAGCCTAATCTGAGTTTTTATATCATCATCTTCGACTTGTAAAAGTTATTAGGCAACTCCTTCGATCCTTTTGGTAACAACTCTATAAAAAACTGAATAATCCGGTCGTAGCATTCCTGTGGCAAGTTAAAATTAGACTTTAGGTTCAACAGCCGCATCACCACCGACATGACAGGATGAGAATCACAACCCAGTTATAATGGAGTATCGACATTCTTGAACATATCATAGAATTCTTTCGCACTAGGATTAGGATTCTCCAGATCAAAACTTGGACCGGCCGCATTAAATACCAACTCACGCGCCAGGTTTCGTGGTCGATATTCAAAGTTATCTCCGAGAGTGGACTCTTCTACCTCCGTATTGAAGGAGAAATAATGATATTGCGAAAACAAATATTCTCCTTGAGCCGTCCACTCCTTGTAGTTCGGTACGAAACCCTTCTTGTAGAGATGCTCCCTCATGAGATCCACCTCTTTGGATGGTATATTATGACATTTGACACAAGGACACTTGATGAGCCTCCCATCCATGAAATAAGGTTGACTACTAGCGTATTTGAAAATTTTCTCAACGACCGCCATAAAATCATCTGTCAAACCAATCATACTCTCATGTCGCCAATTGTATATCCATGATCGGTCAACTAAGTATCGACTCATTGATTCTGCATATACCATATATTCAAACAATATGGATTAGATACAAGATAAGTTAGGATATTTGTTAAATGATTAGTTACATATGATACCTGATGAAGAAGTCTCATAAAGAACTAAATGAGCTATTGGAAAGACCATATTTGAGCATTTCTTCGTATTTTACAAGTATCCAAAACCATAATTCCTCGACACTCATCCGAATATGGCCCATACATGCCATATCATAGTAAGGTTGGAACTACTAATTACTATTCATAATAGTACCCTGAAGTGATAATCGATACTCATAGTAATGGTCCGATACCGATTCCGATACAAAGACCAATACTCTAAATGTTAATAATTTATTATAGGTTAAATTAGTGATAACCGTATCGATTTTAGGGCCGATGAATAAATCGATACCGATTCGAATTTTTGAACGTCACATATTCTATTTTTGATATTCTAGGATACGCTCAAGCCTATGTATTAAGAATTATATATGTCTAAGGATACACATATGAATAAAAATAATTATATATGTAATATTCAATTTGTCAATCTTCTTCTAAGTTAATTATAGACACATATAATACATATTACCATTTTTGTGTCCTAATACGCGTGTCAATTTGTCTGTATTTTTTGATACGTGTGTCCGTGCAATAAATCGGTACGAAATCCTTCTTGTAGAGATGCTCCCTCACAAGATCGATCTTTTTGAATAGTATAATATGATATTTGACACAAGGTGACTTGATGGGCCTTCTATCCATGAAATAAGGTTGACCACTGGCGTATTTGAGAAATTTCTCAACGCCCGTCCTGAAATTATCTGTCAAACCAATCATACTCTCATGTCGCCGATTATACATCCATGATCGATCAACTAAGTATAGACTCATTGCTATATTTCACGTGAAAGCTTATGCACGTATCACAACCCGCACCCGGTGTAGGGATGCAAGTCGGAAATAACGCCCAGCCTACGCTGCAGCATCGACGGTAGAACGTTGTTTGGGTAATCTATCTAACAATATAAGATGCCACCAACAATATCAATATACTTAATCACAGATCTAAGATGGAAAATAGCACGAATATGATAAAAGAATAGAATAGTCACAATATAACTCATGAGTCAAATAATAACATCAATGAGTCAGAGAAATACTAAAAGTAAGCTGGAGACAAATCCAGTACAAAAGAACAACTAAGATGCTACAAGTCCCGGATCGTCTGTCTCAGTCGGGATGAGACCCTCCGGAGCC
Source organism: Iris macrosiphon (assembly GCA_036927795.1). Classification (NCBI taxonomy): domain Eukaryota; kingdom Viridiplantae; phylum Streptophyta; class Magnoliopsida; order Asparagales; family Iridaceae; genus Iris; species Iris macrosiphon. The sequence continues at coordinate 10,661 of JAYESA010000188.1, read as the reverse complement.
AGGGTCTCTGACTCTAAGCCCACAACATCCTGAGGTCCGTAATGAGTGGGGTACCACTCTACATTGTCATCTGGAAAAAATATATACAGTCAGGAAAGGAGCAAAGTACATCTCTAACAGCAGTTCTAATAAATGATATAAACTATGTAACAGTAAATAGATATGAATATACAAGATACAACAATAAATATAAGAGATATACAATAAAAGAAATACTAGAAATAAATACAAGAATGAACAATATGGCAATGAAAAAGAATACTAATGACTAAGTGAGTGAGTACCAGCTTTAACATGTGATCGGCTTGAAAACTTGATACAAGATTAATGGCCTGACTAATCATATGTGCGATGTATGATTAACACTATTCAATGAACAAGACTTAATCCAAGGAGGGTATGATCACATATCTATACTATAAACTCCCCACCCCGGACTGGTATAGTGGATACAACTATGGTACGTTATGGCACGAGATTCTCTAGGAAGGTAGCAAATCTCTCCGAGAATCAGTGTCTGAATATGTACAAGAAGAACTAGAAAACAAGACTTTCATAAGATACACCATATATACCAAGGAATAATATCTCATGACGAGATCTGGATATACCAATCCGTGTAACCATCGTGTCAAAAAATTAGGGATACCTACACTAGATA